>JADLZL010004169.1:0-90639 GCA_015844335.1 Chrysopogon serrulatus
CACAAGAAGTGTGCAAATAATTTTTTGCTTTGGATGGTCATCTTAAGTGACGTGGACCAAGTGCACGGTCATTACCACGTTGGGAGTTAGGGGTAATCTGGTCACACGTTCGATGGGCGGCTTTCAGGAAGTGCACCACAGGTGTGCAAAAAATTTTGTTGCACCGGATGCTCATCTTACGTGACGTGGAACAAGTGCACGGTCGTTACCACGTTTGGAGTCAGTGGAAATCTCGACGTACGTTCGATGCACGGCTTTCAGAAAGCGCACTAGAAGTGTGCAAACAAATTTTGTTGCACTGGATGCTCATCTTAGGTGACGTGGAACAAGTGCACCGTCGTTACCACGTTTGGAGTCAGTGGTAATCTCGTCGCACGTTCGATGGACGACTTTCGGGAAGCGCACCAGAAGTGTGCAAAATTTTTTTGTTGCACCGGATGCTCACCTTAGGTGACGTGCAACAAGTGAGCGGTCGTCTCCACGTTTGGATTCGGTGGTAATTTTGTCACAC
This sequence comes from Chrysopogon serrulatus, assembly GCA_015844335.1. Taxonomy (NCBI): domain Eukaryota; kingdom Viridiplantae; phylum Streptophyta; class Magnoliopsida; order Poales; family Poaceae; genus Chrysopogon; species Chrysopogon serrulatus. The sequence continues at coordinate 512 of JADLZL010004169.1, forward strand.
GTTCGACGCACGGCTTTCGGGAAGCGCACTAGAACTGTGCAAAAAACTTTTGTTGCACCGGATGCTCATCTTAGGTGACGTGGAACAAGTGCACGGTCGTTACCACGTTTAGAGTCGATGGTAATCTCGTCGCGCACGTTCGATGCACGGCTTTCGTGAAGCGCACCGAAGTGTGCAAAAAATTTTGTTGCATCGGTGCTCATCTTAGGTGACGTGGAACAAGTGCACGGTCGTTTACCACGTTTGGAGTCGGTGGTAATCTCGTTGCACGTTCGATGCACGGCTTTTAGGAAGTGCACCCGAAGTGTGCAAAATTTTTTTTGCATCGGATTCTCATCTTAGGTGACGTGGAACTAGTGCACCGTCGTTACTACGTTTGGAGTCATTGGTAATCTTGTCGCACGTTCGATGCACGGCTTTCGGAAAGCGCACCAGAAGTGTTCAAAAAAATTTTGTTGCACCGGATGCTCATCTTAGGTGATGTGGAATGAGTGCACGGTCGTTACCACGTTTGGAGTCAGTGGTAATCTTGTCGCACGTTCGATGCACGGCTTTCAGGAAGCGCACCAGAAGTGTGCAACAAAATTTTTTTTCACCGGATGCTCATCTTAGGTGACGTGGAACGAGTGCACGGTCGTTACCACGTTTGGAGTCAGTGGAAATCTCGTCGCACAATCGATGCACGGCTTTCAGGAAGCGCGCGAAGTGTGCAACAAATTTTTTTTTTCACCGGATGCTCATCTTAGGTGACGTGGAACAAGTGCACCGTCGTTACCACGTTTGGAGTCGGGTCGTAATCTCGTCTCACGTTCGATGCACGACTTTCGGGAAGCACAATAGAAGTGTGCAAAACTATTTTGCTGCACCGGATGCTCATCTTAGGTGACGTGCAACAAGTGCACGGTGGTTTCCACGTTTGAGTCTGTGGTAATCTCGTCGCACATTCGATGCAATTTTCGGAAGCGCACCAGAAGTGTGCAAAAATTTTTGTTGCACCGGATGCTCATCTTAGGTGACGTGGAACAAGTACACGGTCGTTACCACGTTTGGGGTAAGTGGTAATCTCGTCGCACGTTCGATGCACGGCTTTTCGGGAAGCGCACCGAAGTGTGCAAAAAATTTTGTTGCACCGGTGCTCATCTTAGATGATGTGGAACAAGTGCACCATCGTACCACGTTTGGAGTCAGTGGTAATCTCGTCGCATGTTCGATGCACGGCTTTCGGGAAGCGCCCTAGAAGTGTGCGAAAAAAATTTGTTGCACCGGATGCTCATCTAAGGTGACGTGGAACAAGTGCACGGTCGTTTCCACATTTGCTGTTAGTTGTAATCTCGTCGCACTTTCGATGCTTGACTTTCGGGAAGCGCACTAGAAGTGTGCGAAATTTTTTTTTTTTTTTTTTTTGCACCGGATGCTCATCTTAGGTGACGTGGAACAAGTGCACGGTCGTTACCACGTTTGGAGTCAGTGGTAATCTCGTCGCACATTCGATGCACGGCTTTCAGGAAGCGCACCACGGGTGTACAAAAAAATTTTGTAGCACCGGATGCTCATCTTAGGTGACGTGGAACAAGTGCACGGTCGTTACCTCGTTTGGAGTCAGTGGTAATCTCTTCGCACGTTCGATGCATGGCTTTCGGGAAGCGCACCACAGGTGTGCAAAAAAATTTTGTTGCACCGGATGCTCATCTTAGGTGATGTGAAACAAGTGCACGGTCGTTACCACGTTTGGAGTAAGTGGTAATCTCGTTGCACGTTTAATGCACGGCTTTCGGGAAGCGCACCACAAGTGTGCAAAAATATTTTGTTGCACCGGATACTCATCTTAGGTGATGTGCAACAAGTGCACGGTCGTTTCCACGTTTGGAGTCAGTGGTAATCTCGTCGCACGTTTGATGCACGGCTTTTAGGAAGCGCACCAGAAGTGTGCAAAATTTTTTGTCGCACCGGATGCTCACTTAGGTGACGTGGAACAAGCGCACAGTCGTTACCACGTTTGGAGTCAGTGGTAATCTTTTCGCACGTTCGACGCACGGCTTTCGGGAAGCGCACCACAGGTGTGCAAAACAATTTTGTTGCACCGGATGCTCATCTTAGGTGACGTGGAACAAGTGCACGGTCGTTACCACGTTTGGAGAAAGTGGTAATCTCGTTGCACGTTTAATGCACGGCTTTCGGGAAGCGCACCTGAAGTGTGCAAAAAACTTTTGTTGCACCGGATGCTCATATTAGGTGACGTGGAACAAGTGCACGGTCGTTACCACGTTTAGAGTCAGTGGTAATCTCGCCGCACGTTCGATGCACGGCTTTCGTGAAGCGCACCGAAGTGTGCAAAAAAATTTTGTTGCACCGGATGCTCATCTTAGGTGACGTGGAACAAGTGCATGGTTGTTTCCACGTTTGGAGTCAGTGGTAATCTCGTTGCACGTTCGATGCACGGCTTTTAGGAAGCGCACCAGAAGTGTGCAAAATTTTTTTGTTGCAGCGGATGCTCATCTTAGGTGACGTGGAAGAAGTGCACCGTCGTTACCATGTTTGGAGTCAGTGGTAATCTCGTCGCACGTTCGATGCACGGCTTTCGGGAAGCGCACCAGAAGTGTGCAAAAAATTTTTGTTGCATCGGATGCACATCTTAGGTGACGTGGACCGAGAGCACGGTCGTTACCACGTTTGGAGTCAGTGGAAATCTCGTCGCACAATCGATGCACGGCTTTCAGGAAGCGCACCAGAAGTGTGCAACAAAATTTTTTTTCACCGGATGCTCATCTTAGGTGACGTGGAACAAGTGCACGATCGTTACCACGTTTGGAGTCAGTGGTAATCTCCTCGCACGTTCGATGCACGGCTTTTAGGAAGCGCACCAGAAGTGTGCAACAAAATTTTATTGCGCCGGATGCTCATCTTAGGTGACGTGGAACAAGTGCATGGTCGTTACCACGTTTGGAGTCAGTGATAATCTCGTCGCACATTCGATGCACAGCTTTCAGGAAGCGCTTTGAAGTGTGCAACAAAATATTGTTGCACCGGATGCTCATCTTAGGTGACGTGCAACAAGTGCACCGTCGTTACCACGTTTGGAGTCGGGTGGTAATCTCGTCGCACGCTCGATGCACGGCTTTTCGGGAAGCGCACTAGAAGTGTGGAAAACTATTTTCCTGCACCGGATGCTCATCTTACGTGACATGGAACAAGTGCACGGTTGTTTCCACGTTTGGAGTGCGTGGTAATCTCGTCGCACGTTGGATGCACGGCTTTTAGGAAGCGCACCAGAAGTGTGCAAAAAAAAATTTGGTGCACCGGATGCTCATCTTAGGTTACATGGGGCAAGTGCACGGTCGTTACCACGTTTGGAGTAACTGGTAATCTTGTTGCATGTTCGATGCACGGCTTTCAGGAAGCGCACCAGAAGTGTGCAACAAAATTTTGTTTCACCGGATGCTCATCTTAGGTGACATGGAACAAGTGCACGGTCGTTACCACGTTTGGAGTCGGTGGTAATCTCGCCGCACATTCGATGCACGGCTTTGGGGAAGTGCACAGAAGTGTGCAACAAAATTTTGTTGCACCGGATGCTCATCTTAGGTTACATGGAACAAGTGCACGGTCGTTACCACGTTTGGAGTAACTGGTAATCTTGTCGTATGTTTGATGCACGGCTTTCAGGAAGAGCACCAGAAGTGTGCAAACAATTTTTTGCACCGGATGCTCACCTTAAGTGACGTGGACCAAGTGCACGGTCATTACCACGTTTGGAGTTAGGGGTAATCTGGTCACACGTTCGATGCACGGCTTTCGGGAAGCGCACCAGAGGTGTGCAAAAAAATTTTGTTGCACCGGATGCTCATCTTAGGTGACGTGGAACAAGTGCACGGTCGTTACCACATTTGGAGTCAGTGGTAATCTTGTCGCACGTTCGATGCACGGCTTTCAAGAAGCGCACCAGAAGTGTGCAACAAAATTTTGCTTCACCGGATGCACATCTTAGGTGACGTGGAACAAGTGCACGGTCGTTACCACGTTTGGAGTCAGTGGTAATCTCGTCGCACATTCGATGCACGGCTTTCAGGAAGTGCACCAGAAGTGTGCAACAAAATTTTGTTGCACCGGTTGCTCATCTTAGGTGACGTGGACCAAGTGCACGGTCGTTACCACGTTTGGAGTCAGTGGAAATCTCGACGTACGTTCGATGCACGGCTTTCAGAAAGCGCACTAGAAGTGTGCAAACAAATTTTGTTGCACTGGATGCTCATCTTAGGTGACGTGGAACAAGTGCACCGTCGTTACCACGTTTGGAGTCAGTGGTAATCTCGTCGCACATTCGATGCACGGCTTTCGGGAAGTGCACGGAAGTGTGCAACAAAATTTTGTTGCACCCGGTTGCTCATCTTAGGTGACGTGGAACAAGTGCACCGTCCGTTACCACGTTTGGAGTCAGTGGTAATCTCGTCGCACGTTCGATGCACGGCTTTCGGGAAGCGCACTAGAAGTGTGGAAAACTATTTTGCTGCACCGATGCTCATCTTACGTGACGTGGAACAAGTGCACGGTTGTTTCCACGTTTGAGTCTGTGGTAATCTCGCCGCACGTTCGATGCAAGGCTTTTAGGAAGCGCACCAGAAGTGTGCAAAAAAATTTGTTGCACCGGATGCTCATCTTAGGTTACATGGAACAAGTGCACGGTCGTTACCACGTTTGGTAAGTCGGTAATCTTGTCGCATGTTCGATGCACAGCTTTCGGGAAGAGCACCGAAGTGTGCAAATAATTTTTTTGCTTCGGATGGTCATCTTAGGTGACGTAGACCAAGTGCACGGTCATTACCACGTTGGGAGTTAGGGGGTAATCTGGTCACACGTTCGATGCACGGCTTTCGGGAAGTGCACCACGGTGTGCAAAAAATTTTGTTGCACCGGATGCTCATCTTAGGTGACGTGGAACAAGTGCACGGTCGTTACCACGTTTGGAGTCAGTGGTAATCTCGTCGCACATTCGATGCACGGCTTTCAGGAAGCGCCCTAGAAGTGTGCGAAAAAAATTTGTTGCACCGGATGCTCATCTTAGGTTACATGGAACAAGTGCACGGTCGTTTCCACATTTGCTGTTAGTTGTAATCTCGTCGCACTTTCGATGCTTGACTTTCGGGAAGCGCACTAGAAGTGTGCGAAAATTTTTTTTTTTTTTTTGCACCGGATGCTCATCTTAGGTGACGTGGAACAAGTGCACGGTCGTTACCACGTTTGGAGTCAGTGGTAATCTCGTCGCACATTCGATGCACGGCTTTCAGGAAGCGCACCACGGGTGTACAAAAAAATTTTGTAGCACCGGATGCTCATCTTAGGTGACGTGGAACAAGTGCACGGTCGTTACCTCGTTTGGAGTCAGTGGTAATCTCTTCGCACGTTCGATGCATGGCTTTCGGGAAGCGCACCACAGGTGTGCAAAAAAATTTTGTTGCACCGGATGCTCATCTTAGGTGATGTGAAACAAGTGCACGGTCGTTACCACGTTTGGAGTAAGTGGTAATCTCGTTGCACGCTTAATGCACGGCTTTTGAAGCGCACCACAAGTGTGCAAAAATATTTTGTTGCACCGGATACTCATCTTAGGTGATGTGCAACAAGTGCACGGTCGTTTCCACGTTTGGAGTCAGTGGTAATCTCGTCGCACGTTTGATGCACGGCTTTTAGGAAGCGCACAGAAGTGTGCAAAATTTTTGTCGCACCGGATGCTCACTTAGGTGACGTGGAACAAGCGCACGCCGTCGTTACCACGTTTGGAGTCGGTGGTAATCTTTTTCGCACGTTCGACGAGACGGCTTTTCGGGAAGCGCACCACAGGTGTGCAAAACAATTTTGTTGCACCGGATGCTCATCTTAGGTGACGTGGAACAAGTGCACGGTCGTTACCACGTTTGGAGTAAGTGGTAATCTCGTTGCACGTTTAATGCACTTTCGGAAGCGCACCTGAAGTGTGCAAAAAACTTTTGTTGCACCGGATGCTCATATTAGGTGACGTGGAACAAGTGCACGGTCGTTACCACGTTTAGAGTCGGTGGTAATCTCGCCGCACGATCGATGCACGGCTTTCAGGAAGCGCACCAGAAGTGTGCAAAAAAATTTTGTTGCACCGGATGCTCATCTTAGGTGACGTGGAACAAGTGCATGGTTGTTTCCACGTTTGGAGTCAGTGGTAATCTCGTTGCACGTTCGATGCACGGCTTTTAGGAAGCGCACCGAAGTGTGCAAAATTTTTTGTTGCAGCGGATGCTCATCTTAGGTGACGTGGAAGAAGTGCACCGTCGTTACCATGTTTGGAGTCAGTGGTAATCTCGTCACGTTCGATGCACGGCTTTCGGGAAGCGCACCGAAGTGTGCAAAAAATTTTTGTTGCATCGGATGCACATCTTAGGTGACGTGGACCGAGAGCACGGTCGTTACCACGTTTGGAGTCGGTGGAAATCTCGTCGCACAATCGATGCACGGCTTTTCGTGAAGCGCACCAGAAGTGTGCAACAAAAATTTTTTTTCACCGGATGCTCATCTTAGGTGACGTGGAACAAGTGCACGATTGTTACCACGTTTGGAGTCAGTGGTAATCTCCTCGCACGTTCGATGCACGGCTTTTAGGAAGCGCACCAGAAGTGTGCAACAAAATTTTATTGCGCCGGATGCTCATCTTAGGTGACGTGGAACAAGTGCATGGTCGTTACCACGTTTGGAGTCAGTGGTAATCTCGTCGCACATTCGATGCACGGCTTTTCGGGAAGCGCACCGTGAAGTGTGCAACAAAATATTGTTGCACCGGATGCTCATCTTAGGTGACGTGCAACAAGTGCACCGTCGTTACCACGTTTGGAGTCGGTGGTAATCTCGTCGCACGTTCGATGCACGGCTTTCGGGAAGCGCACCAGAAGTGTGGAAAACTATTTTCCTGCACCGGATGCTCATCTTACGTGACGTGGAACAAGTGCACGGTTGTTTCCACGTTTGGAGTCTGTGGTAATCTCGTCGCACGTTGGATGCACGGCTTTTAGGAAGCGCACCAGAAGTGTGCAAAAAAAATTTGGTGCACCGGATGCTCATCTTAGGTTACATGGGACAAGTGCACGGTCGTTACCACGTTTGGAGTAACTGGTAATCTTGTTGCATGTTCGATGCACGGCTTTCAGGAAGCGCACCAGAAGTGTGCAACAAAATTTTGTTTCACCGGATGCTCATCTTAGGTGACATGGAACAAGTGCACGGTCGTTACCACGTTTGGAGTCAGTGGTAATCTCGTCGCACATTCGATGCACGGCTTTCAGGAAGTGCACCAGAAGTGTGCAACAAAATTTTGTTGCACCGGATGCTCATCTTAGGTTACATGGAACAAGTGCACGGTCGTTACCACGTTTGGAGTAACTGGTAATCTTGTCGTATGTTTGATGCACGGCTTTCAGGAAGAGCACCAGAAGTGTGCAAACAATTTTTTGCACCGGATGCTCACCTTAAGTGACGTGGACCAAGTGCACGGTCATTACCACGTTTGGAGTTAGGGGTAATCTGGTCACACGTTCGATGCACGGCTTTCGAAGCGCACACCAGAGGTGTGCAAAAAAATTTTGTTGCACCGGATGCTCATCTTAGGTGACGTGGAACAAGTGCACGGTCGTTACCACATTTGAGTCAGTGGTAATCTTGTCGCACGTTCGATGCACGGCTTTCAAGAAGCGCACCGAAGTGTGCAACAAAATTTTGTTTCACCGGATGCACATCTTAGGTGACGTGGAACAAGTGCACGGTCGTTACCACGTTTGGAGTCGATGGTAATCTCGTCGCACATTCGATGCACGGCTTTCGGGAAGTGCGAAGTGTGCAACAAAATTTTGTTGCACCGGTTGCTCATCTTAGGTGACGTGGACCAAGTGCACGGTCGTTACCACGTTTGGAGTCGGTGGAAATCTCGACGTACGTTCGATGCACGGCTTTCAGAAAGCGCACTAGAAGTGTGCAAACAAATTTTGTTGCACTGGATGCTCATCTTAGGTGACGTGGACCGAGAGCACGGTCGTTACCACGTTTGGAGTCAGTGGAAATCTCGTCGCACAATCGATGCACGGCTTTCAGGAAGCGCACCAGAAGTGTGCAACAAAATTTTTTTTCACCGGATGCTCATCTTAGGTGACGTGGAACAAGTGCACGATCGTTACCACGTTTGGAGTCAGTGGTAATCTCCTCGCACGTTCGATGCACGGCTTTTAGGAAGCGCACCAGAAGTGTGCAACAAAATTTTATTGCGCCGGATGCTCATCTTAGGTGACGTGGAACAAGTGCATGGTCGTTACCACGTTTAGAGTCAGTGGTAATCTCGTCGCACATTCGATGCACAGCTTTCAGGAAGCGCACCAGAAGTGTGCAACAAAATATTGTTGCACCGGATGCTCATCTTAGGTGACGTGCAACAAGTGCACCGTCGTTACCACGTTTGGAGTCAGTGGTAATCTCGTCGCACGTTCGATGCACGGCTTTCGGGAAGCGCACTAGAAGTGTGGAAAACTATTTTCCTGCACCGGATGCTCATCTTACGTGACGTGGAACAAGTGCACGGTTGTTTCCACGTTTGGAGTCTGTGGTAATCTCGTCGCACGTTGGATGCACGGCTTTTAGGAAGCGCACCAGAAGTGTGCAAAAAAAATTTGGTGCACCGGATGCTCATCTTAGGTTACATGGGACAAGTGCACGGTCGTTACCACGTTTGGAGTAACTGGTAATCTTGTTGCATGTTCGATGCACGGCTTTCAGGAAGCGCACCAGAAGTGTGCAACAAAATTTTGTTTCACCGGATGCTCATCTTAGGTGACATGGAACAAGTGCACGGTCGTTACCACGTTTGGAGTCAGTGGTAATCTCGTCGCACATTCGATGCACGGCTTTCAGGAAGTGCACCAGAAGTGTGCAACAAAATTTTGTTGCACCGGATGCTCATCTTAGGTTACATGGAACAAGTGCACGGTCGTTACCACGTTTGGAGTAACTGGTAATCTTGTCGTATGTTTGATGCGGCTTTTCGGGAAGAGCACCAGAAGTGTGCAAACAATTTTTTTGCACCGGATGCTCACCTTAAGTGACGTGGACCAAGTGCCGGTCATTACCACGTTTGGAGTTAGGGGTAATTCTGGTCCCCGGTTCGATGCACGGCTTTCGGGAAGCGCACCAGAGGTGTGCAAAAAAATTTTGTTGCACCGGATGCTCATCTTAGGTGACGTGGAACAAGTGCACGGTCGTTACCACATTTGGAGTCAGTGGTAATCTTGTCGCACGTTCGATGCACGGCTTTCAAGAAGCGCACCAGAAGTGTGCAACAAAATTTTGTTTCACCGGATGCACATCTTAGGTGACGTGGAACAAGTGCACGGTCGTTACCACGTTTGGAGTCAGTGGTAATCTCGTCGCACATTCGATGCACGGCTTTCAGGAAGTGCACCAGAAGAGTGCAACAAAATTTTGTTGCACCGGTTGCTCATCTTAGGTGACGTGGACCAAGTGCACGGTCGTTACCACGTTTGGAGTCAGTGGAAATCTCGACGTACGTTCGATGCACGGCTTTCAGAAAGCGCACTAGAAGTGTGCAAACAAATTTTGTTGCACTGGATGCTCATCTTAGGTGACGTGGACCGAGAGCACGGTCGTTACCACGTTTGGAGTCAGTGGAAATCTCGTCGCACAATCGATGCACGGCTTTCAGGAAGCGCACCAGAAGTGTGCAACAAAATTTTTTTTCACCGGATGCTCATCTTAGGTGACGTGGAACAAGTGCACGATCGTTACCACGTTTGGAGTCAGTGGTAATCTCCTCGCACGTTCGATGCACGGCTTTTAGGAAGCGCACCAGAAGTGTGCAACAAAATTTTATTGCGCCGGATGCTCATCTTAGGTGACGTGGAACAAGTGCATGGTCGTTACCACGTTTAGAGTCAGTGGTAATCTCGTCGCACATTCGATGCACAGCTTTCGGGGAAGCGCACCGAAGTGTGCAACAAAATATTGTTGCACCGGATGCTCATCTTAGGTGACGTGCAACAAGTGCACCGTCGTTACCACGTTTGGAGTCAGTGGTAATCTCGCCGCACGTTCGATGCACGGCTTTCGGAAGCGCACTAGAAGTGTGGAAAACTATTTTCCTGCACCGGATGCTCATCTTACGTGACGTGGAACAAGTGCACGGTTGTTTCCACGTTTGGAGTCGTGGTAATCTCGCCGCCTCGTTGGATGAACGGCTTTTAGGAAGCGCACCGAAGTGTGCAAAAAAATTTGGTGCACCGGATGCTCATCTTAGGTTACATGGGACAAGTGCACGGTCGTTACCACGTTTGGAGTAACTGGTAATCTTGTTGCATGTTCGATGCACGGCTTTCGTGAAGCGCACGAAGTGTGCAACAAAATTTTGTTTCACCGGATGCTCATCTTAGGTGACATGGAACAAGTGCACGGTCGTTACCACGTTTGGAGTCGTGGTAATCTCGCCGCACATTCGATGCACGGCTTTCGGGAAGTGCACCGAAAGAGTGCAACAAAATTTTGTTGCACCGGTTGCTCATCTTAGGTGACGTGGACCAAGTGCACGGTCGTTACCACGTTTGGAGTCGTGGAAATCTCGACGCACGTTCGATGCACGGCTTTTCGAAAGCGCACTAGAAGTGTGCAAACAAATTTTGTTGCTTTGGATGCTCATCTTAGGTGACGTGGACCGAGAGCACGGTCGTTACCACGTTTGAGTCGAGTGGAAATCTCGTCGCACAATCGATGCACGCTTTTCGGGAAGCGCACCGAAGTGTGCAACAAAATTTTTTTTCACCGGATGCTCATCTTAGGTGACGTGGAACAAGTGCACGATCGTTACCACGTTTGGAGTCAGTGGTAATCTCCTCGCACGTTCGATGCACGGCTTTTAGGAAGCGCACCGAAGTGTGCAACAAAATTTTATTGCGCCGGATGCTCATCTTAGGTGACGTGCAACAAGTGCACCGTCGTTACCACGTTTGGAGTCAGTGGTAATCTCGTCGCACGTTCGATGCACGGCTTTCGGGAAGCGCACTAGAAGTGTGGAAAACTATTTTCCTGCACCGGATGCTCATCTTACGTGACGTGGAACAAGTGCACGGTTGTTTCCACGTTTGGAGTCTGTGGTAATCTCGTCGCACGTTGGATGCACGGCTTTTAGGAAGCGCACCAGAAGTGTGCAAAAAAAATTTGGTGCACCGGATGCTCATCTTAGGTTACATGGGACAAGTGCACGGTCGTTACCACGTTTGGAGTAACTGGTAATCTTGTTGCATGTTCGATGCACGGCTTTTCGGGAAGCGCACCGAAGTGTGCAACAAAATTTTGTTTCACCGGATGCTCATCTTAGGTGACATGGAACAAGTGCACGGTCGTTACCACGTTTGGAGTCGGTGGTAATCTCGTCGCACATTCGATGCACGGCTTTCGGGAAGTGCACCAGAAGTGTGCAACAAAATTTTGTTGCACCGGATGCTCATCTTAGGTTACATGGAACAAGTGCACGGTCGTTACCACGTTTGGAGTAAGCGGTAATCTTGTCGTATGTTTGATGCACGGCTTTCGGGAAGAGCACCGAAGTGTGCAAACAATTTTTTGCACCGGATGCTCACCTTAAGTGACGTGGACCAAGTGCACGGTCATTACCACGTTTGGAGTTAGGGGTAATCTGGTCACACGTTCGATGCACGGCTTTTCGGGAAGCGCACCAGAGGTGTGCAAAAAATTTTGTTGCACCGGATGCTCATCTTAGGTGACGTGGAACAAGTGCACGGTCGTTACCACATTTGGAGTCGGGTGGTAATCTTGTCGCACGTTCGATGCACGGCTTTCAAGAAGCGCACCGAAGTGTGCAACAAAATTTTGTTTCACCGGATGCACATCTTAGGTGACGTGGAACAAGTGCACCGGGTCGTTACCACGTTTGGAGTCGGGTGGTAATCTCGTCGCACATTCGATGCACGGCTTTCGGGAAGTGCACCGAAGAGTGCAACAAAATTTTGTTGCACCGGTTGCTCATCTTAGGTGGCGTGGACCAAGTGCACGGTCGTTACCACGTTTGGAGTCGGTGGAAATCTCGACGCACGTTCGATGCACGGCTTTAAAAAGCGCACTAGAAGTGTGCAAACAAATTTTGTTGCACTTTGGATGCTCATCTTAGGTGGCGTGGACCGAGAGCACGGTCGTTACCACGTTTGGAGTCGGTGGAAATCTCGTCGCACAATCGATGCACGGCTTTCAGGAAGCGCACCAGAAGTGTGCAACAAATTTTTTTTCACCGGATGCTCATCTTAGGTGACGTGGAACAAGTGCACGATCGTTACCACGTTTGGAGTCGGTGGTAATCTCCTCGCACGTTCGATGCACGGCTTTTAGGAAGCGCACCGAAGTGTGCAACAAAATTTTATTGCGCCAGGATGCTCATCTTAGGTGACGTGGAACAAGTGCATGGTCGTTACCACGTTTAGAGTCGGTGGTAATCTCGTCGCACATTCGATGCACGGCTTTCGGGAAGCGCACGAGAAGTGTGCAACAAAATATTGTTGCACGGATGCTCATCTTAGGTGACGTGCAACAAGTGCACCGTCGTTACCACGTTTGGAGTCAGTGGTAATCTCGTCGCACGTTCGATGCACGGCTTTCGGGAAGCGCACTAGAAGTGTGGAAAACTATTTTCCTGCACCGGATGCTCATCTTACGTGACGTGGAACAAGTGCACGGTTGTTTCCACGTTTGGAGTCTGTGGTAATCTCGTCGCTCGTTGGATGAACGGCTTTTAGGAAGCGCACCAGAAGTGTGCAAAAAAATTTGGTGCACCGGATGCTCATCTTAGGTTACATGGGACAAGTGCACGGTCGTTACCACGTTTGGAGTAAGCGGTAATCTTGTTGCATGTTCGATGCACGGCTTTCGGGAAGCGCACCGAAGTGTGCAACAAAATTTTGTTTCACGGATGCTCATCTTAGGTGACATGGAACAAGTGCACGGTCGTTACCACGTTTGGAGTCAGTGGTAATCTCGTCGCACATTCGATGCACGGCTTTCGGGAAGTGCACCGAAGTGTGCAACAAAATTTTGTTGCACCGGATGCTCATCTTAGGTTACATGGAACAAGTGCACGGTCGTTACCACGTTTGGAGTAAGCGGTAATCTGGTCGTATGTTTGATGCACGGCTTTCGGGAAGAGCACCGAAGTGTGCAAACAATTTTTTGCACCGGATGCTCACCTTAAGTGACGTGGACCAAGTGCACGGTCATTACCACGTTTGGAGTTAGGGGTAATCTGGTCACACGTTCGATGCGGCTTTCGGGAAGCGCACCGCAGGTGTGCAAAAAATTTTGTTGCACCGGATGCTCATCTTAGGTGACGTGGAACAAGTGCACGGTCGTTACCACATTTGGAGTCGGTGGTAATCTTGTCGCGACGTTCGATGCACGGCTTTCAAGAAGCGCACGAAGTGTGCAACAAATTTTTTTGTTTCACCGGATGCACATCTTAGGTGACGTGGAACAAGTGCACGGTCGTTACCACGTTTGGAGTCGAGTGGTAATCTCGTCGCACATTCGATGCACGGCTTTCGGGAAGTGCACCGAAGTGTGCAACAAAATTTTTGTTGCACCGGTTGCTCATCTTAGGTGACGTGGACCAAGTGCGGTCGTTACCACGTTTGGAGTCGGTGGAAATCTCGACGTACGTTCGATGCAACGGCTTTCAGAAAAGCGCACTAGAAGTGTGCAAACAAATTTTGTTGCACTGGATGCTCATCTTAGGTGACGTGGACCGAGAGCACGGTCGTTACCACGTTTGGAGTCAGTGGAAATCTCGTCGCACAATCGATGCACGGCTTTCAGGAAGCGCACCAGAAGTGTGCAACAAATTTTTTTTTTCACGGATGCTCATCTTAGGTGACGTGGAACAAGTGCACGATCGTTACCACGTTTGGAGTCAGTGGTAATCTCCTCGCACGTTCGATGCACGGCTTTTAGGAAGCGCACCAGAAGTGTGCAACAAAATTTTATTGCGCCGGATGCTCATCTTAGGTGACGTGGAACAAGTGCATGGTCGTTACCACGTTTAGAGTCGAGTGGTAATCTCGTCGCACATTCGATGCACAGCTTTCGGGAAGCGCGCGAAGTGTGCAACAAAATATTGTTGCACCGGATGCTCATCTTAGGTGACGTGCAACAAGTGCACCGTCGTTACCACGTTTGGAGTCAGTGGTAATCTCGTCGCACGTTCGATGCACGGCTTTTCGGGAAGCGCACTAGAAGTGTGGAAAACTATTTTCCTGCACCGGATGCTCATCTTACGTGGCGTGGAACAAGTGCACGGTTGTTTCCACGTTTGGAGTCTGTGGTAATCTCGTCGCCGCACGTTGGATGCACGGCTTTTAGGAAGCGCACCAGAAGTGTGCAAAAAAATTTGGTGCACCGGATGCTCATCTTAGGTTACATGGGACAAGTGCACGGTCGTTACCACGTTTGGAGTAACTGGTAATCTTGTTGCATGTTCGATGCACGGCTTTTCGTGAAGCGCACCAGAAGTGTGCAACAAAATTTTTGTTTCACCGGATGCTCATCTTAGGTGACATGGAACAAGTGCACGGTCGTTGCCACGTTTGGAGTCGAGTGGTAATCTCGTCGCACATTCGATGCACGGCTTTCAGGAAGTGCACGAAGTGTGCAACAAAATTTTGTTGCACCGGATGCTCATCTTAGGTTACATGGAACAAGTGCACGGTCGTTACCACGTTTGGAGTAGCGGTAATCTTGTCGTATGTTTGATGCACGGCTTTCGGGAAGAGCACCGAAGTGTGCAAACAATTTTTTGCACCGGATGCTCACCTTAAGTGACGTGGACCAAGTGCACGGTCATTACCACGTTTGGAGTTAGGGGTAATCTGGTCACACGTTCGATGCACGGCTTTTCGGGAAGCGCACCAGAGGTGTGCAAAAAATTTTGTTGCACCGGATGCTCATCTTAGGTGACGTGGAACAAGTGCACGGTCGTTACCACATTTGGAGTCAGTGGTAATCTTGTCGCACGTTCGATGCACGGCTTTCAAGAAGCGCACAGAAGTGTGCAACAAAATTTTGTTTCACCGGATGCACATCTTAGGTGACGTGGAACAAGTGCACGGTCGTTACCACGTTTGGAGTCGAGTGGTAATCTCGTCGCACATTCGATGCACGGCTTTTCGGGAAGTGCACGAGAAGAGTGCAACAAAATTTTTTGTTGCACCGGTTGCTCATCTTAGGTGACGTGGACCAAGTGCACGGTCGTTACCACGTTTGGAGTCGGTGGAAATCTCGGCGTACGTTCGATGCACGGCTTTCGAAAGCGCACTAGAAGTGTGCAAACAAATTTTGTTGCCTTTGGATGCTCATCTTAGGTGACGTGGACCGAGAGCACGGTCGTTACCACGTTTGGAGTCGGTGGAAATCTCGTCGCACAATCGATGCGGCTTTCGGGGGAAGCGCACGAAGTGTGCAACAAAATTTTTTTCACCGGATGCTCATCTTAGGTGACGTGGAACAAGTGCACGATCGTTACCACGTTTGGAGTCAGTGGTAATCTCCTCGCACGTTCGATGCACGGCTTTTAGGAAGCGCACCGAAGTGTGCAACAAAATTTTATTGCGCCGGATGCTCATCTTAGGTGACGTGGAACAAGTGCATGGTCGTTACCACGTTTAGAGTCGATGGTAATCTCGTCGCACATTCGATGCGCGGCTTTTCGGGAAGCGCGCAGAAGTGTGCAACAAAATATTGTTGCACCGGATGCTCATCTTAGGTGACGTGCAACAAGTGCACCGTCGTTACCACGTTTGGAGTCAGTGGTAATCTCGTCGCACGTTCGATGCACGGCTTTCGGGAAGCGCACTAGAAGTGTGGAAAACTATTTTCCTGCACCGGATGCTCATCTTACGTGGCGTGGAACAAGTGCACGGTTGTTTCCACGTTTGGAGTCTGTGGTAATCTCGTCGCACGTTGGATGCACGGCTTTTAGGAAGCGCACCAGAAGTGTGCAAAAAAATTTGGTGCACCGGATGCTCATCTTAGGTTACATGGGACAAGTGCACGGTCGTTACCACGTTTGGAGTAAGCGGTAATCTTGTTGCATGTTCGATGCACGGCTTTCATGAAGCGCACCAGAAGTGTGCAACAAAATTTTGTTTCACCGGATGCTCATCTTAGGTGACATGGAACAAGTGCACGGTCGTTACCACGTTTGGAGTCAGTGGTAATCTCGTCGCACATTCGATGCACGGCTTTCGGGGAAGTGCACCAGAAGTGTGCAACAAAATTTTGTTGCACCGGATGCTCATCTTAGGTTACATGGAACAAGTGCACGGTCGTTACCACGTTTGGAGTAAGCGGTAATCTTTGTCGTATGTTTGATGCACGGCTTTCGGGAAGAGCACGAAGTGTGCAAACAATTTTTTGCACCGGATGCTCACCTTAAGTGACGTGGACCAAGTGCACGGTCATTACCACGTTTGGAGTTAGGGGTAATCTGGTCACACGTTCGATGCACGGCTTTCGGGAAGCGCACCAGAGGTGTGCAAAAAAATTTTGTTGCACCGGATGCTCATCTTAGGTGACGTGGAACAAGTGCACGGTCGTTACCACATTTGGAGTCAGTGGTAATCTTGTCGCACGTTCGATGCACGGCTTTCAAGAAGCGCACCAGAAGTGTGCAACAAAATTTTGTTTCACCGGATGCACATCTTAGGTGACGTGGAACAAGTGCACGGTCGTTACCACGTTTGGAGTCGATGGTAATCTCGTCGCACATTCGATGCACGGCTTTCGGGAAGTGCACCGAGAAGAGTGCAACAAAATTTTTGTTGCACCGGTTGCTCATCTTAGGTGGCGTGGACCAAGTGCACGGTCGTTACCCGCGTTTGGAGTCGGGTGGAAATCTCGACGCACGTTCGATGCACGGCTTTCGAAAGCGCACTAGAAGTGTGCAAACAAATTTTGTTGCACTGGATGCTCATCTTAGGTGACGTGGAACAAGTGCACCGTCGTTACCACGTTTGGAGTCAGTGGTAATCTCGTCGCACATTCGATGCACGGCTTTCAGGAAGTGCACCAGAAGTGTGCAATAAAAATTTTGTTGCACCGGTTGCTCATCTTAGGTGACGTGGAACAAGTGCACCGTCGTTACCACGTTTGGAGTCGGGTGGTAATCTCGTCGCACGTTCGATGCACGGCTTTCGGGAAGCGCACTAGAAGTGTGGAAAACTATTTTGCTGCACCGGATGCTCATCTTACGTGACGTGGAACAAGTGCACGGTTGTTTCCACGTTTGGAGTCTGTGGTAATCTCGTCGCACGTTCGATGCAAGGCTTTTAGGAAGCGCACCAGAAGTGTGCAAAAAAAATTTGTTGCACCGGATGCTCATCTTAGGTTACATGGAACAAGTGCACGGTCGTTACCACGTTTGGAGTAACTGGTAATCTTGTCGCATGTTCGATGCACAGCTTTCAGGAAGAGCACCAGAAGTGTGCAAATAATTTTTTGCACTGGATGGTCATCTTAAGTGACGTAGACCAAGTGCACGGTCATTACCACGTTGGGAGTTAGGGGTAATCTGGTCACACGTTCGATGCGGCTTTCGGGGAAGTGCACCACGGGTGTGCAAAAAATTTTGTTGCACCGGATGCTCATCTTAGGTGACGTGGAACAAGTGCGCGGTCGTTACCACGTTTGGAGTCGGTGGAAATCTCGACGCACGTTCGATGCACGGCTTTCGAGAAAGCGCACTAGAAGTGTGCAAACAAATTTTGTTGCCTTTGGATGCTCATCTTAGGTGACGTGGAACAAGTGCACCGTCGTTACCACGTTTGGAGTCGGTGGTAATCTCGTCGCACGTTCGATGGACGACTTTTCGGGAAGCGCACCGAAGTGTGCAAAAAATTTTGTTGCACCGGATGCTCACCTTAGGTGACGTGCAACAAGTGAGCGGTCGTCTCCACGTTTGGATTCGGTGGTAATTTTGTCACACGTTCGGCCGCACGGCTTTCCGGGAAGCGCACTAGAACTGTGCAAAAACTTTTGTTGCACGGATGCTCATCTTAGGTGACGTGGAACAAGTGCACGGTCGTTACCACGTTTAGAGTCAGTGGTAATCTCGTCGCACGTTCGATGCACGGCTTTCAGGAAGTGCACCCGAAGTGTGCAAAATTTTTTTTTGCATCGGATGCTCATCTTAGGTGACGTGGAACTAGTGCACCGTCGTTACTACGTTTGGAGTCATTGGTAATCTTGTCGCACGTTCGATGCACGGCTTTCGGAAAGCGCGCGAAGTGTGCAAAAAATTTTGTTGCACCGGATGCTCATCTTAGGTGATGTGGAATGAGTGCACGGTCGTTACCACGTTTGGAGTCAGTGGTAATCTTGTCGCACGTTCGATGCACGGCTTTCAGGAAGCGCACCAGAAGTGTGCAACAAAATTTTTTTTCACCGGATGCTCATCTTAGGTGGCGTGGAGCGAGTGCACGGTCGTTACCACGTTTGGAGTCGATGGAAATCTCGCCGCACAATCGATGCACGGCTTTTCGGGAAGCGCGCACGAAGTGTGCAACAAAATTTTTTTTCACCGGATGCTCATCTTAGGTGACGTGGAACAAGTGCACCGTCGTTACCACGTTTGGAGTCAGTCGTAATCTCGTCTCACGTTCGATGCACGACTTTCGGGAAGCACAATAGAAGTGTGCAAAACTATTTTGCTGCACCGGATGCTCATCTTAGGTGACGTGGAACAAGTGCACGGTGGTTTCCACGTTTGGAGTCTGTGGTAATCTCGTCGCACATTCGATGCAATTTTCGGGAAGCGCACCAGAAGTGTGCAAAAATTTTTTGTTGCACCGGATGCTCATCTTAGGTGACGTGGAACAAGTGCACGGTCGTTACCACGTTTGGGGTAAGTGGTAATCTCGTCGCACGTTCGATGCACGGCTTTCAGGAAGCGCACCAGAAGTGTGCAAAAAAATTTTGTTGCACCGGTGCTCATCTTAGATGATGTGGAACAAGTGCACCATCGTACCACGTTTGGAGTCAGTGGTAATCTCGTCGCATGTTCGATGCACGGCTTTCGGGAAGCGCCCTAGAAGTGTGCGAAAAAAATTTGTTGCACCGGATGCTCATCTAAGGTGACGTGGAACAAGTGTGCGGTCGTTTCCACATTTGCTGTTAGTTGTAATCTCGTCGCACTTTCGATGCTTGACTTTCGGGAAGCGCACTAGAAGTGTGCGAATTTTTTTTTTTTTTTTTTGCACCGGATGCTCATCTTAGGTGACGTGGAACAAGTGCACGGTCGTTACCACGTTTGGAGTCAGTGGTAATCTCGTCGCACATTCGATGCACGGCTTTCGGGGAAGCGCACCACGGGTGTACAAAAAAATTTGTAGCACCGGATGCTCATCTTAGGTGACGTGGAACAAGTGCACGTCGGTCGTTACCTCGTTTGGAGTCGGTGGTAATCTCTTCGCACGTTCGATGCATGGCTTTGGGAAGCGCACCAGAAGTGTGCAAAAAATTTTTTTGTTGCACGGATGCTCACCTTAGGTGACGTGCAACAAGTGAGCGGTCGTCTCCACGTTTGGATTCGGTGGTAATCTCGTCACACGTTCGGACGCACGGCTTTCGGGAAGCGCACTAGAACTGTGCAAAAACTTTTGTTGCACCGGATGCTCATCTTAGGTGGCGTGGAACAAGTGCACGGTCGTTACCACGTTTAGAGTCAGTGGTAATCTCGTCGCACGTTCGATGCACGGCTTTCAGGAAGCGCACCAGAAGTGTGCAAAAAAATTTTGTTGCATCGGGTGCTCATCTTAGGTGACGTGGAACAAGTGCACGGTCGTTACCACGTTTGGAGTCAGTGGTAATCTCGTTGCACGTTCGATGCACGGCTTTTAGGAAGTGCACCCGAAGTGTGCAAAATTTTTTTTTGCATCGGATGCTCATCTTAGGTGACGTGGAACTAGTGCACCGTCGTTACTACGTTTGGAGTCATTGGTAATCTTGTCGCACGTTCGATGCACGGCTTTCGGAAAGCGCACCAGAAGTGTGCAAAAAAATTTTGTTGCACCGGATGCTCATCTTAGGTGATGTGGAATGAGTGCACGGTCGTTACCACGTTTGGAGTCAGTGGTAATCTTGTCGCACGTTCGATGCACGGCTTTCAGGAAGCGCACCAGAAGTGTGCAACAAAATTTTTTTTCACCGGATGCTCATGTTAGGTGACGTGGAACGAGTGCACGGTCGTTACCACGTTTGGAGTCAGTGGAAATCTCGTCGCACAATCGATGCGGCTTTTCGGGAAGCGCACCAGAAGTGTGCAACAATTTTTTTTCACCGGATGCTCATCTTAGGTGACGTGGAACAAGTGCACCGTCGTTACCACGTTTGGAGTCAGTCGTAATCTCGTCTCACGTTCGATGCACGACTTTCGGGAAGCACAATAGAAGTGTGCAAAACTATTTTGCTGCACCGGATGCTCATCTTAGGTGACGTGGAACAAGTGCACGGTGGTTTCCACGTTTGGAGTCTGTGGTAATCTCGTCGCACATTCGATGCAATTTTCGGGAAGCGCACCAGAAGTGTGCAAAAAATTTTGTTGCACCGGATGCTCATCTTAGGTGACGTGGAACAAGTGCACGGTCGTTACCACGTTTGGGGTAAGTGGTAATCTCGTCGCACGTTCGATGCACTTTCGGGAAGCGCGCACAGAAGTGTGCAAAAAATTTTGTTGCACCGGTGCTCATCTTAGATGATGTGGAACAAGTGCACCATCGTACCACGTTTGGAGTCGTGGTAATCTCGTCGCATGTTCGATGCACGGCTTTCGGGGAAGCGCCCTAGAAGTGTGCGAAAAAATTTGTTGCACCGGATGCTCATCTAAGGTGACGTGGAACAAGTGCACGGTCGTTTCCACATTTGCTGTTAGTTGTAATCTCGTCGCACTTTCGATGCTTGACTTTCGGGAAGCGCACTAGAAGTGTGCGAATTTTTTTTTTTTTTTGCACCGGATGCTCATCTTAGGTGACGTGGAACAAGTGCACCGGTCGTTACCACGTTTGGAGTCGATGGTAATCTCGTCGCACATTCGATGCACGCTTTCAGAAGCGCACCACGGGTGTACAAAAAATTTTTGTAGCACCGGATGCTCATCTTAGGTGACGTGGAACAAGTGCACGGTCGTTACCTCGTTTGGAGTCAGTGGTAATCTCTTCGCACGTTCGATGCATGGCTTTCGGGAAGCGCACCACAGGTGTGCAAAAAATTTTGTTGCACCGGATGCTCATCTTAGGTGAAGTGGAACAAGTGCACGGTCGTTACCACGTTTGGAGTAAGTGGTAATCTCGTTGCAACGTTTAATGCACGGCTTTTCGGGAAGCGCACCACAAGTGTGCAAAAATATTTTGTTGCACCGGATGCTCATCTTAGGTGACGTGGAACAAGTGCACCCGGCCGTTACCACGTTTGGAGTAAGTGGTAATCTCGTTGCACGTTTAATGCACGGCTTTTGGAAGCGCACCTGAAGTGTGCAAAAACTTTGTTGCACCGGATGCTCATATTAGGTGACGTGGAACAAGTGCACGGTCGTTACCACGTTTAGAGTCAGTGGTAATCTCGCCGCACGATCGATGCACGGCTTTCAGGAAGCGCACCAGAAGTGTGCAAAAAAATTTTGTTGCACCGGATGCTCATCTTAGGTGACGTGGAACAAGTGCATGGTTGTTTCCACGTTTGGAGTCGAGTGGTAATCTCGTTGCACGTTCGATGCACGGCTTTTAGGAAGCGCACGCAGGAAGTGTGCAAAATTTTTTTGTTGCAGCGGATGCTCATCTTAGGTGACGTGGAAGAAGTGCACCGTCGTTACCATGTTTGGAGTCGGTGGTAATCTCGTCGCACGTTCGATGCGGCTTTTCGGGAAGCGCACCAGAAGTGTGCAAAAAATTTTTGTTCCATCGGATGCACATCTTAGGTGACGTGGAACGAGAGCACGATCGTTACCACGTTTGGAGTCAGTGGTAATCTCCTCGCACATTCGATGCACGGCTTTTAGAAGCGCACGAAGTGTGCAACAAAATTTTATTGCGCCGGATGCTCATCTTAGGTGACGTGGAACAAGTGCATGGTCGTTACCACGTTTGGAGTCGGTGGTAATCTCGTCGCACATTCGATGCACAGCTTTCGGGAAGCGCACCGAAGTGTGCAACAAAAATTTTGTTGCACCGGATGCTCATCTTTGGTGACGTGGAACAAGTGCACCGTCGTTACCACGTTTGGAGTCGGTGGTAATCTCGCCGCACGTTCGATGCACGGCTTTCGGGAAGCGCGCGAAGTGTGCAACAAAATTTTATTGCACGGATGCTCATCTTAGGTGACGTGGAACAAGTGCATGGTTGTTACCACGTTTGGAGTCGATGGTAATCTAGTTGCACGTTCGATGCACGGCTTTTTAGGAAGCGCACGAAGTGTGCAAAATTTTTTTTTGTTGCATCGGATGCTCATCTTAGGTGACGTGGAAGAAGTGCACCGTCGTTACCATGTTTGGAGTCGGTGGTAATCTCGTCGCACGTTCGATGCGGCTTTCGGGAAGCGCACAGAACTGTTCAAAAAAATTTTCTTGCATCGGATGCTCATCTTAGGTGACGTGGAACGAGAGCACGGTCGTTACCACGTTTGGAGTCGATGGTAATCTTGTCACACGTTCGATGCACGGCTTTCGGGGAAGCGCACACGAAGTGTGCAAAAAAATTTTGTTGCACCAGATGCTCATCTTAAGTGACGTGGAACAAGTGCACGGTCGTTACCACGTTTGGAGTCGGTGGAAATCTCGTCGCACAATCGATGCGGCTTTCAGGAAGCGCACCGCGAAGTGTGCAACAAAATTTTTTTTCACGGATGCTCATCTTAGGTGACGTGGAACAAGTGCACGATCGTTACCACGTTTGGAGTCGGTGGTAATCTCCTCGCACGTTCGATGCACGGCTTTTAGGAAGCGCACCGAAGTGTGCAACAAAAATTTTATTGCGCCCGGATGCTCATCTTAGGTGACGTGGAACAAGTGCATGGTCGTTACCACGTTTGGAGTCGTGGTAATCTCGTCGCACATTCGATGCACGGCTTTCGGGAAGCGCACAGTGTGCAACAAAATTTTGTTGCACCAGGATGCTCATCTTTGGTGACGTGGAACAAGTGCACCGTCGTTACCACGTTTGGAGTCGGTGGTAATCTCGTCCGCACGTTCGATGCACGGCTTTCGGAAAGTACACCACAGATGTGCAAAAAAATTTTGTTGCACCGGATGCTCATCTTCGGTGACGTGGAACAAGTGCACGATCGTTACCACGTTTGGAGTCAGTGGTAATCTCATCGCACGTTCGATGCACGGCTTTTAGGAAGCGCACCAGAAATGTGCAACAAAATTTTATTGCACCGGATGCTCATCTTAGGTGACGTAGAAAAAGTGCACCGGTCGTTACCACGTTTGGAGTCGATGGTAATCTCGTCGCACATTCGATGCACAGCTTTCAGGAAGCGCACCAGAAGTGTGCAACAAAATTTTGTTGCCCCGGATGCTCATCTTTGGTGACGTGGAACAAGTGCACCGTCGTTACCACGTTTGGAGTCAGTCGTAATCTCGTCGCACGTTCGATGCACGGCTTTCGGGAAGCACACTAGAAGTGTGCAAAACTATTTTGCTGCACCGGATGCTCATCTTAGGTGACGTGGAACAAGTGCACGGTCGTTTCCACGTTTGGAGTCAGTGGTAATCTCGTCGCCGACGTTCGATGCAATTTTCGAAGCGCACCAGAAGTGTGGAAAACTCTTTTTTTTGCTGCACCGGATGCTCATCTTACGTGACGTGGAACAAGTGCACGGTTGTTTCCACGTTTGGAGTCAGTGCTAATCTCGGCGCACGTTCGATGGACGGCTTTTAGAAAGCGCACCAGAAGTGTGCAAAAAAATTTTGTTGCACGGATGCTCATCTTAGGTGACATGGAACAAGTGCACGGTCGTTACCACGTTTGGAGTCGGTGGTAATCTCGTCGCCACGTTCGATGCACGGCTTTTAGGGAGCGCGCACCAGAGTGTGCAACAAAAATTTTATTGCACCGGATGCTCATCTTAGGTGACGTGGAACAAGTGCATGGTTGTTACCACGTTTGGAGTCGATGGTAATCTAGTTGCACGTTCGATGCCGCGGCTTTTAGAAGCGCACCGAAGTGTGCAAATTTTTTTGTTGCATCGGATCCTCATCTTAGGTGGCGTGGAAGAAGTGCACCGTCGTTACCATGTTTGGAGTCGGTGGTAATCTCGTCGCACGTTCGATGCGGCTTTCGGGAAGCGCACGAGAACTGTGCAAAAAATTTTTGTTGCATCGGATGCTCATCTTAGGTGGCGTGGAACGAGAGCACGGTCGTTACCACGTTTGAGTCGAGTGTAATCTTGTCACACGTTCGATGCACGGCTTTCGGGAAGCGCGAAGTGTGCAAAAAATTTTGTTGCACCAGATGCTCATCTTAAGTGACGTGGAACAAGTGCACGGTCGTTACCACGTTTGGAGTTAGTGGTAATCTCGTCACACGTTTGATGCGGTTTCGGAAAGTGCACCACAGGTGTGCAAAAAAATTTTGTAGCACCGGATGCTCATCTTAGGTGACGTGGAACAAGTGCACGATCGTTACCACGTTTGGAGTCAGTGGTAATCTCATCGCACGTTCGATGCACGGCTTTTAGGAAGCGCACCAGAAGTGTGCAACAAAATTTTATTGCACCGGATGCTCATCTTAGGTGACGTGGAACAAGTGCATGGTCGTTACCATGTTTGGAGTCGATGGTAATCTCGTCACACATTCGATGCACAACTTTCAGGAAGCGCGCGAAGTGTGCAACAAAATATTTGTTGCCCCGGATGCTCATCTTTGGTGGCGTGGAACAAGTGCACCGTCGTTACCACGTTTGGAGTCGGTGGTAATCTCGTCGCACGTTTGATGCGGCTTTCGGGAGCGCACAGAAGTGTGCAAAAAATTTTGTTGCCCGGATGCTCATCTTAGGTGGCGTGGAACAAGTGCACGGTCGTTACCACGTTTAGAGTCGGTGGTAATCTCGCCCAGACGTTCGATGCGGCTTTCGGGAAGCGCACTAGAAGTGTGCAAAAAATTTTGTTGCACCGGATGCTCATCTTAGGTGACGTGGAACAAGTGCACGGTCGTTTACCACGTTTGGAGTCAGTGGTAATCTCGTCGCACGTTCGATGCACGGCTTTTAGGAAGCGCACCACAGGTGTGCAAAAAATTTTGTTGCATCGGATGCTCATCTTAGGTGACGTGGAACAAGTGCACCGTCGTTACCATGTTTGGAGTTAGTGGTAATCTCGTCGCGACGTTCGATGCACGGCTTTTAGGAAGCGCGCAGAAGTGTGCAAAAATTTTGTTGCACGGATGCTCATCTTAGGTGACGTGGAACAAGTGCACCGTCGTTACCATGTTTAGAGTCCGTGGTAATCTCGTCGCACATTCGATGCGGCTTTTTCGGAGGCGCACCAGAAGTGTGCAACAAAATTTTTTGTTGCGTCGGATGCTCATCTTAGGTGACGTGCAACAAGTGCACCCGTCGTTACCACGTTTGGAGTCGAGTGGTAATCTTATCGCACATTCGATGCGGCTTTCGGGGCGCACCAGAAGTGTGCAACAAAATTTTGTTGCACGGATGCTCATCTTTGGTGACGTGGAACAAGTGCACCGTCGTTACCACGTTTGGAGTTAGTGGTAATCTCGTCGCCGCGTTCGATGCGGTTTCGGAAAGTACACCACAGATGTGCAAAAAATTTTTGTTGCACGGATGCTCATCTTCGGTGGCGTGGAACAAGTGCCGCGATCGTTACCACGTTTGGAGTCGGTGGTAATCTCATCGCGCGTTCGATGCGGCTTTTAGGAAGGCACCGAAATGTGCAACAAAATTTTATTGCACGGATGCTCATCTTAGGTGGCGTAGAAAAAGTGTTACCCGCGTTTGTTACCACGTTTGGAGTCGGTGGTCATCTTAGGTGACGTCGTCGTTGCCACATTCGATGCGTAATCTCGTCGCACTTTCGATGGAAGCGCGCACCGGAAGTGTGCAACAAAATTTTGTTGCCCGGATGCTCATCTTTGGTGACGTGGAACAAGTGCACCGTCGTTACCACGTTTGGAGTCGGTGGTAATCTCGTCGCACGTTCGATGCGGCTTTCGGGAAGCACACTAGAAGTGTGCAAAACTATTTTGTTGCACGGATGCTCATCTTAGGTGACGTGGAACAAGTGCACCGTCGTTTCCACGTTTGGAGTCGGTGGTAATCTCATCGCACGTTCGATGCAATTTTCGGGAAGCGCACTAGAAGTGTGGAAAACTCTTTTGCTGCACCGGATGCTCATCTTACGTGGCGTGGAACAAGTGCACGGTTGTTTCCACGTTTGGAGTCGGTGCTAATCTCTACAAAGACGTTCGATGGGCGGCTTTTAGAAAGCGCACGAAGTGTGCAAAATTTTTTTGTTGCATCGGATGCTCATCTTAGGTGACATGGAACAAGTGCACGGTCGTTACCACGTTTGGAGTCAGTGGTAATCTCGTCGCACGTTCGATGCAATTTTCGGGAAGCGCACCAGAAGTGTGGAAAAATTTTTTGTTGCACGGATGCTCATCTTACGTGGCGTGGAACAAGTGCCGGTTGTTACCATGTTTGGAGTAAAGTGGTAATCTCGGCGCGCGTTCGATGGACGGCTTGACGGGAAAGCGCACAGAAGTGTGCAAAAAAATTTTGTTGCACGGATGCTCATCTTAGGTGACATGGAACAAGTGCACGGTCGTTACCACGTTTGGAGTCAGTGGTAATCTCGTCGCTTGCGTTCGATGCACGGCTTTCAGGAAGCGCGCACGAAGTGTGCAACAAAATTTTATTGCACCGGATGCTCATCTTAGGTGACGTGGAACAAGTGCATGGTTGTTACCACGTTTGGAGTTAGTGGTAATCTAGTTCACGCACGTTTGATGCGGCTTTTCGGGAAGCGCACCCGAAGTGTGCAAAATTTTTTGTTGCATCGGATGCTCATCTTAGGTGACGTGGAACAAGTGCGATCGTTACCATGTTTGGAGTCGATGGTAATCTCGTCGCACGTTCGATGCGGCTTTTAGGAAGCGCACCAGAACTGTGCAAAAAATTTTGTTGCATCGGATGCTCATCTTAGGTGACGGAAAAAAAGTGCACGGTCGTTACCACGTTTGGAGTCAGTGGTAATCTTGTCGCACGTTCGATGCGGCTTTTCGGGGAGGCGCACCAGAAGTGTGCAAAAATTTTGTTGCACCGGATGCTCATCTTAGGTGGCGTGGAACAAGTGCACCGTCGTTACCACGTTTGGAGTTAGTGGTAATCTCGTCGCACATTTGATGCACGGTTTCGGAAAGTGCACCACAGGTGTGCAACAAAATTTTGTTGCACCGGATGCTCATCTTTGGTGACGTGGAACAAGTGCACCGTCGTTACCCACGTTTGGAGTCGGTGGTAATCTCATCGCCGCACATTCGATGCGGCTTTAGGAGCGCACCAGAAGTGTGCAACAAAATTTTATTGCCACTGGATGCTCATCTTAGGTGACGTGGAACAAGTGCATGGTCGTTACCATGTTTGGAGTCAGTGGTAATCTCGTCACACATTCGATGCACAACTTTCGGGAAGCGCACTAGAAGTGTGCAACAAAACTTTTTTGTTGCCCCGGATGCTCATCTTTGGTGACGTGGAACAAGTGCACCGGTTGTTTACCACGTTTGGAGTCGGTGGTAATCTCGGCGCCGCGTTTGATGCGGCTTTCGAAAGCGCACCAGAAGTGTGCAAAAAATTTTGTTGCCCCGGATGCTCATCTTAGGTGACATGGAACAAGTGTGCGGTCGTTACCGTTTAGAGTCGATGGTAATCTCGCCGCCGCGTTCGATGCGGCTTTCAGGAAGCGCACTAGAAGTGTGCAAAAAATTTTGTTGCACCGGATGCTCATCTTAGGTGACTTGGAACAAGTGCATGGTTGTTACCACGTTTGGAGTCGATGGTAATGTCGTTTTGCGTTCGATGCGCGGCTTTTAGGAAGCGCACCCGAAGTGTGCAAAAATTTTTTGTTGCATCGGATGCTCATCTTAGGTGGCGTGGAACAAGTGCACCGTTGTTACCATGTTTGGAGTTAGTGGTAATCTCGTCTTGCGTTCGATGCGGCTTTTAGGAAGCGCGCCGAAGTGTGCAAAATTTTTTTGTTGCATCGGATGCTCATCTTAGGTGGCGTGGAACAAGTGCACCGTCGTTACCATGTTTGGAGTCGGTGGTATTCTCGTCGCACGTTCGATGCACGGCTTTTGGGAAGCGCACCGAAGTGTGCAAAAAAATTTTGTTGCGTCGGATGCTCATCTTAGGTGACGTGCAACAAGTGCACGGTCGTTACCACATTTGGAGTCAGTGGTAATCTTATCGCACGTTCGATGCACGGCTTTCGGGAAGCGCACCAGAAGTGTGCAAAAAATTTTGTTGCACCGGATGCTCATCTTTGGTGACGTGGAACAAGTGCACGGTCGTTACCACGTTTGGAGTTAGTGGTAATCTCGTCACACGTTTGATGCGGTTTCGGGAAGTGCACCACAGATGTGCAAAAAATTTTGTTGCACCGGATGCTCATCTTAGGTGACGTGGAACAAGTGCCGCGATCGTTACCACGTTTGGAGTCGGTGGTAATCTCATCGCACGTTCGATGCGGCTTTTAGGAAGCACACCAGAAATGTGCAACAAAATTTTATTGCACCGGATGCTCATCTTAGGTGGCGTAGAAAAGTGTGCGGTCGTTACCACGTTTGGAGTCGGTGGTAATCTCGTCGCACATTCGATGCACAGCTTTTCGAGAGCGCACGAAGTGTGCAACAAAATTTTGTTGCCCGGATGCTCATCTTAGGTGACGTGGAACAAGTGCACCGTCGTTACCACGTTTGGAGTCGGTCGTAATCTCGTCGCACATTCGATGCACGGCTTTCGGGGAAGCGCACTAGAAGTGTGCAACAAAATTTTGTTGCACGGATGCTCATCTTTGGTGAGGTGGAACAAGTGCACCGTCGTTACCACGTTTGGAGTCAGTGGTAATCTCGTCGCACATTCGATGCGGCTTTTCAGGAAGCGCACCAGAAGTGTGCTACAAACTTTTTTTGTTGCCGGATGCTCATCTTAGGTGACGTGGAACAAGTGCACCGTCGTTACCATGTTTGGAGTCAGTGGTAATCTCGCCGCGTTCGATGGGCGGCTTTTCGGGAAGCGCACTAGAAGTGTGCAAAAACTATTTTTGCTGCACGGATGCTCATCTTAGCGTGACATGGAACAAGTGCACGGTTGTTTCCACGTTTGGAGTCAGTGGTAATCTCGTTGCACGTTCGATGCGCGGCTTTTAGGAAGCGCGCAGAAGTGTGCAAAATTTTTTGTTGCATCGGATGCTCATCTTAGGTGACGTGGAAGAAGTGCACCGTCGTTACCATGTTTGGAGTCGGTGGTAATCTCGTTGCACGTTCGATGCGGCTTTTAGGAAGCGCACCGAAGTGTGCAAAATTTTTTGTTGCATCGGATGCTCATCTTAGGTGACGTGGAAGAAGTGCACCGTCGTTACCATGTTTGGGTAAGTGGTATTCTCGTCGCTTGCGTTCGATGCGCGGCTTTTCGGGGGCGCACGAAGTGTGCAAAAAATTTTTGTTGCGTCGGATGCTCATCTTAGGTGACGTGGAGCGAGAACACGGTCGTTACCACATTTGGAGTCAGTGGTAATCTTATCGCGCGTTCGATGCGGCTTTCGGGAGCGCGCAGAAGTGTGCAAAAAATTTTGTTGCACCAGATGCTCATCTTAAGTGACGTGGAACAAGTGCGGTCGTTACCACGTTTGGAGTTAGTGGTAATCTCGTCACACGTTTGATGCGGTTTCGGGAAGTGCACCACGGGTGTGCAAAAAAATTTTGTAGCACCGGATGCTCATCTTAGGTGGCGTGGAACAAGTGCACGATCGTTACCACGTTTGGAGTCGATGGTAATCTCATCGCCATACGTTCGATGCGGCTTTTAGGAAGCACACCAGAAATGTGCAACAAAATTTTATTGCACGGATGCTCATCTTAGGTGGCGTAGAAAAAGTGCGGTCGTTACCACGTTTGGAGTCGGTGGTAATCTCGTCGCACATTCGATGCACAACTTTCGGAAGGCGCACGGAAGTGTGCAACAAAATTTTGTTGCCGGATGCTCATCTTAGGTGGCGTGGAACAAGTGCACCGTCGTTGCCACGTTTGGAGTCAGTCGTAATCTCGTCGCACATTCGATGCACAGCTTTCGGGGGAGCGCGCGAAGTGTGCAACAAAATTTTGTTGCCCCGGATGCTCATCTTTGGTGAGGTGGAACAAGTGCACCGTCGTTACCACGTTTGGAGTCGGTGGTAATCTCGTCGCACATTCGATGCGGCTTTCGGGGAAGCGCACCGAAGTGTGCTACAAAATTTTGTTGCACGGATGCTCATCTTAGGTGACGTGGAACAAGTGCACCGTCGTTACCATGTTTGGAGTCGGTGGTAATCTCGCCATGCGTTCGATGCGGCTTTTCGGGGAGCGCACTAGAAGTGTGGAAAACTATTTTGCTGCACCGGATGCTCATCTTGCGTGGCGTGGAACAAGTGCACGGTTGTTTCCACGTTTGGAGTCGATGGTAATCTCGTTGCGTTCGATGCACGGCTTTTAGGAAGCGCGCGCGAA
The DNA here is from genome assembly GCA_015844335.1 of Chrysopogon serrulatus. Lineage (NCBI taxonomy): Eukaryota > Viridiplantae > Streptophyta > Magnoliopsida > Poales > Poaceae > Chrysopogon > Chrysopogon serrulatus. The sequence continues at coordinate 31,351 of JADLZL010004169.1, forward strand.
GTGTGCAAAATTTTTTTTTGTTGCATCGGATGCTCATCTTAGGTGGCGTGGAAGAAGTGCACCGTCGTTACCATGTTTGGAGTCGGTGGTAATCTCGTCGCACGTTCGATGCGGCTTTTAGGAAGCGCACCAGAAGTGTGCAAAATTTTTTGTTGCATCGGATGCTCATCTTAGGTGACGTGGAAGAAGTGCACCGTCGTTACCATGTTTGGAGTAAGTGGTATTCTCGTCGCGCGTTCGATGCGGCTTTCGGGAAGCGCACCAGAAGTGTGCAAAAATTTTTTGTTGCGTCGGATGCTCATCTTAGGTGACGTGGAACGAGCACGGTCGTTACCACGTTTGGAGTCGGTGGTAATCTTATCGCGCGTTCGATGCGGCTTTCGGGGAAGCGCACGAAGTGTGCAAAAATTTTTGTTGCACCGGATGCTCATCTTAAGTGACGTGGAACAAGTGCACGTCGTTACCACGTTTGGAGTTAGTGGTAATCTCGTCACACGTTTGATGCGGTTTGGGGGAAGTGCACCACAGGTGTGCAAAAAAATTTTGTAGCACGGATGCTCATCTTAGGTGACGTGGAACAAGTGCGCGATCGTTACCACGTTTGGAGTCGATGGTAATCTCATCGCACGTTCGATGCGGCTTTTAGGAAGCACACCGAAATGTGCAACAAAATTTTATTGCACGGATGCTCATCTTAGGTGGCGTAGAAAAAGTGCGCGGTCGTTACCACGTTTGGGTCGGTGGTAATCTCGTCGCACATTCGATGCACGGCTTTCGGGAGGCGCAGAAGTGTGCAACAAAATTTTGTTGCACCGGATGCTCATCTTAGGTGACGTGGAACAAGTGCACCGTCGTTTCCACGTTTGGAGTCGATCGTAATCTCGTCGCACATTCGATGCACAGCTTTCGGGAAGCGCACCGAAGTGTGCAACAAAATTTTGTTGCCCGGATGCTCATCTTTGGTGAGGTGGAACAAGTGCACCGTCGTTACCACGTTTGGAGTCGGTGGTAATCTCGTCGCACATTCGATGCGGCTTTCGGGGAAGCGCGCACGAAGTGTGCTACAAAATTTTGTTGCACGGATGCTCATCTTAGGTGACGTGGAACAAGTGCACCGTCGTTACCATGTTTGGAGTCGGTGGTAATCTCTCGCCGCGTTCGATGCGGCTTTCGGGAAGCGCACTAGAAGTGTGGAAAACTATTTTGCTGCACGGATGCTCATCTTCGTGGCGTGGAACAAGTGCGCGGTTGTTTCCACGTTTGGAGTCGATGGTAATCTCGGCGCACGTTCGATGCACGGCTTTTAGGAGGCGCACCAGAAGTGTGCAACAAAATTTTTGTTGCACGGATGCTCATCTTAGGTGGCGTGGAACAAAGCGCATGGTTGTTACCACGTTTGGAGTCGGGGGTAATCTCGTTGCACGTTCGATGCGGCTTTTAGGGAAGCGCACCAGAAGTGTGCAAAAATTTTTTGTTGCATCGGATGCTCATCTTAGGTGGCGTGGAAGAAGTGCACCGTCGTTACCATGTTTGGAGTCGGTGGTAATCTCGTCGCACGTTCGATGCCGCGGCTTTTTGGGAAGCGCACCGGAAGTGTGCAAAAAATTTTGTTGCATCGGATGCTCATCTTAGGTGATGTGGAGCGAGTGCGGTCGTTACCACGTTTGGAGTCGGTGGTAATCTTATCGCACGTTTGATGCGGCTTTTCGGGGAAGCGCACCGAAGTGTGCTAAAAAATTTTGTTGCACCGGATGCTCATCTTAAGTGACGTGGAACAAGTGCACGGTCGTTACCACGTTTGGAGTTAGTGGTAATCTCGTCACCACGTTTGATGCGGTTTCGGGGAAGTGCACCACAGGTGTGCAAAAAAATTTTGTAGCACCGGATGCTCATCTTAGGTGACGTGGAACAAGTGCCGCGATCGTTACCACGTTTGGAGTCGGTGGTAATCTCATCACGCGTTCGATGCCGCGGCTTTTAGGAAAGCGCACCAGAAGTGTGCAACAAAATTTTATTGCACGGATGCTCATCTTAGGTGACGTGGAGCGAGTGCACGGTCGTTACCACGTTTGGAGTCGATGGTAATCTCGTCGCACATTCGATGCGGCTTTCGGGAAGCGCACCAGAGCGTGCAACAAAATTTTGTTGCCCGGATGCTCATCTTTGGTGACGTGGAACAAGTGCACCGTCGTTACCACGTTTGCAGTCGTGGTAATCTCTCGTCGCCGCGTTCGATGCGGCTTTTCGGAAAGTACACCACAGATGTGCAAAAAAATTATGTTGCACGGATGCTCATCTTAGGTGACGTGAAACAAGTGCACGGTTGTTACCACGTTTAGAGTCTGTGGTAATCTCGTCGCACATTCGATGCATGGCTTTCGGGGAGGCGCACGAAGTGTGCAACAAAATTTTGTTGCACGGATGCTCATCTTAGGTGACGTGGAACAAGTGCACCGTCGTTACCACGTTTGGAGTCGGTGGTAATCTCGTCGCACATTCGATGCACAGCTTTCAGGATGCGCACCAGAAGTGTGCAACAAAATTTTGTTGCCCCGGATGCTCATCTTTGGTGAGGTGGAACAAGTGCACCGTCGTTACCACGTTTGGAGTCGGTGGTAATCTTGTCGCACATTCGATGCGGCTTTCGGGGAGGCGCACCAGAAGTGTGCAACAAAATTTTGTTGCACCGGATGCTCATCTTCGGTGACGTGGAACAAGTGCACCGTCGTTACCACGTTTGGAGTCGGTGGTAATCTCATCTTGCGTTCGATGCATGGCTTTTCAGGCGCACTAGAAGTGTGGAAAACTATTTTGCTGCACGGATGCTCATCTTGCGTGGCGTGGAACAAGTGCGGTTGTTTCCACGTTTGGAGTCGATGGTAATCTCAGCGCCGCGTTCGATGCGGCTTTTAGAATGCGCACCAGAAGTGTGCAAAAAAATTTTGTTGCATCGGATGCTCATCTTAGGTGACATGGAACAAGTGCGCGGTCGTTACCCACGTTTGGAGTCGGTGGTAATCTCGTCGCGCGTTCGATGCGGCTTCGGGAAGCGCGCGCGCAGTGTGCAAAATTTTTTTTGCACGGATGCTCATCTTAGGTGACGTGGAACAAGTGCGGTCGTTACCACGTTTGGAGTTAGTGGTAATCTCGTCACACGTTTGATGCGGTTTTGGGAAGTGCACCACGGGTGTGCAACAAAATTTTGTTGCCCCGGATGCTCATCTTAGGTGACGTGGAACAAGTGCGCGATCGTTACCACGTTTGAGTCGATGGTAATCTCATCGCACGTTCGATGCGGCTTTTAGGAAGCGCGCAGAAATGTGCAACAAAATTTTTATTGTACCGGATGCTCATCTTAGGTGGCGTAGAAAAAGTGCACGGTCGTTACCACGTTTGGAGTCGGTGGTAATCTCGTCGCACATTCGATGCACGACTTTTAGGAAGGCGCACCGAAGTGTGCAACAAAAATTTTGTTGCACGGATGCTCATCTTTTAGTGCGGTGGAACAAGTGCACCGTCGTTACCACGTTTGGAGTCAGTGGTAATCTCGTCGCACATTCGATGCGGCTTTCGGGGAAAGCGCACCGAAGTGTGCAACAAAATTTTGTTGCACGGACGCCCATCTTAGGTGACGTGGAACAAGTGCACCGTCGTTACCATGTTTGGAGTCGGTGGTAATCTCGCCATGCGTTCGAAACACGGCTTTCGGGGCGCACTAGAAGTGTGGAAAACTATTTTTGCTGCACGGATGCTCATCTTACGTGACGTGGAACATGTGCGCGGTTGTTTCCACGTTTGGAGTCGGTGGTAATCTCGGCGCCACGTTCGATCTGCGGCTTTTAGAAAGCGCACGAAGTGTGCAAAAAAATTTTTGTTGCACCGGATGCTCATCTTAGGTGACATGGAACAAGTGCGCGGTCGTTACCACGTTTGGAGTCGGTGATAATCTCGTCGCGCGTTCGATGCGGCTTTTCGGGGGAAGCGCACCGAAGTGTGCAACAAAATTTTGTTGCGGTGGATGCTCATCTTAGGTGGCGTGGAACAAGTGCATGGTTGTTACCACGTTTGGAGTCGATGGTAATCTCGTTGCACGCGTTCGATGCGGCTTAGGAAGCGCACTAGAAGTGTGCAAAATTTTTTGTTGCATCGGATGCTCATCTTAGGTGGCGTGGAAGAAGTGCACCGTCGTTACCATGTTTGGAGTCGGTGGTAATCTCGTCGCCGCGTTCGATGCGGCTTTTAGGAAGCGCACGAAGTGTGCAAAATTTTTTTGTTGCATCGGATGCTTATCTTAGGTGGCGTGGAAGAAGTGCACCGTCGTTACCATGTTTGGAGTCAGTGGTAATCTCGTCGCGCGTTCGATGCGGCTTTCGGGGAGCGCACCGAAGTGTGCAAAAAATTTTTTGTTGCGTCGGATGCTCATCTTAGGTGACGTGGAGCGAGAGCACGGTCGTTACCACGTTTGGAGTCGATGGTAATCTGATCGCCATGCGTTCGATGCGGCTTTCGGGGCGCGCACGAAGTGTGCAAAAAATTTTGTTGCACCGGATGCTCATCTTAAGTGACGTGGAACAAGTGTGCGGTCGTTACCACGTTTGGAGTTAGTGGTAATCTCGTCACCGCGTTTGATGCGGTTTGGGGAAGTGCACCACAGGTGTGCAAAAAAAATTTTGTAGCACCGGATGCTCATCTTAGGTGATGTGGAACAAGTGCCGCGATCGTTACCACGTTTGGAGTCAGTGGTAATCTCATCGCGCGTTCGATGCGGCTTTTAGGAAGCACACCAGAAATGTGCAACAAAATTTTATTGCACGGATGCTCATCTTAGGTGGCGTAGAAAAAGTGCACGGTCGTTACCACGTTTGGAGTCGGTGGTAATCTCGTCGCACATTCGATGCACAGCTTTCAGAGGCGCACCGAAGTGTGCAACAAAATTTTGTTGCACGGATGCTCATCTTAGGTGGCGTGGAACAAGTGCACCGTCGTTGCCACGTTTGGAGTCGAGTCGTAATCTCGTCGCACATTCGATGCACGGCTTTCGAGGGAGCGCGCGGAAGTGTGCAACAAAATTTTGTTGCCCGGATGCTCATCTTTGGTGAGGTGGAACAAGTGCACCGTCGTTACCACGTTTGGAGTCGGTGGTAATCTCGTCGCTTTTCGATGCGGCTTTTCGGGGAAGCGCACCAGAAGTGTGCAACAAAATTTTGTTGCACGGATGCTCATCTTAGGTGACGTGGAACAAGTGCACCGTCGTTACCATGTTTGGAGTCGGTGGTAATCTCATCGCGCGTTCGATATGCGGCTTTCGGGAAGTGCACTAGAAGTGTGGAAAACTATTTTGCTGCACGGATGCTCATCTTCGTGGCGTGGAACAAGTGCGGTTGTTTCCACGTTTGGAGTCGATGGTAATCGGCGCCGCGTTCGATGCGGCTTTTAGAAAGCGCACCAGAAGTGTGCAAAAAAATTTTGTTGCACGGATGCTCATCTTAGGTGACATGGAACAAGTGCACGGTCGTTACCACGTTTGGAGTCGGTGGTAATCTCGGCGCGCGTTCGATGCGGCTTTTCGGAAGCGCACCAGAAGTGTGCAACAAAATTTTGTTGCACCGGATGCTCATCTTAGGTGACGTGGAACAAGTGCGTGGTTGTTACCACGTTTGGAGTCGGTGTTCGATGCGGCTTTTAGGAAGCGCACGAAGTGTGCAAAATTTTTTTTTGCACCGGATGCTCATCTTAGGTGGCGTGGAACAAGTGCGCGGTCGTTACCACGTTTGGAGTTAGTGGTAATCTCGTCACCACGTTTGATGCGGTTTCGGGGAAGTGCACCACAGGTGTGCAAAAAAATTTTGTTGCACGGACACTTATCTTATGTGATGTGGAACAAGTGCGCGGTCGTTTCCACGTTTGGAGTCGGTGGTAATCTTGTCGCCGCGTTCGATGCATGGCTTTCAGGAGGCGCACCACAAGTGTGCAAAAAATTTTCTTGCACAGGATGCTCATCTTAGGTGGACGTGGAACAAGTGCGCGGTGGTTACCACGTTTGGAGTCGATGGTAATCTCATCACCGTTCGATGTACGGCTTTTCAGGAAGCACACCACAAGTGTGCAAAAAAAAATTTTGTTGCACCGTATACTCATCTTAGGTGGACGTGGAACAAGTGCATGGTCGTTACCACGTTTGGAGTCAGTGGTAATCTCGTCACACGTTCGATGCGGCTTTTGGGAAAGCGCACCACAGGTGTGCAAAAAATGTGTTGCACGGATGCTCATCTTCGGTGGCGTGGAACAAGTGCACGGTTGTTTCCACGTTTGGAGTCGATGCATCGCCGCGTTCGATGCGGACTTTCGGGGAAGCGCACCATAAGTGTGCAAAAAATTTTATTGCACGGATGCTCATCTTAGGTGGCGTGGAACAAGTGCGGTCATTACCACGTTTGGAGTCGGTGGTAATCTCATCGCACATTCGATGCGGCTTTTCGGAAGCGCACCACAGGTGTGCAAAAAATGTGTTGCACGGATGCTCATCTTCGGTGACGTGGAACAAGTGCGGTTGTTTCCACGTTTGGAGTCAGTGCATCGCACGTTCGATGCGGCTTTTCGGGAAGCGCACCATAAGTGTGCAAAAAATTTTTATTGCACGGATGCTCATCTTAGGTGGCGTGGAACAAGTGCACGGTCCTTACCACGTTTGGAGTCGGTGGTAATCTCAATACACATTCGATGTGCGGCTTTTCGGGGAAGCACACCACAAGTGTGCAAAAAATTTTGTTGCACCGTATACTCATCTAATGTGACGTGGAACAAGTGCATGGTCGTTACCACGTTTGGAGTCGGTGGTAATCTCGTCACACGTTCGATGCGGCTTTTCGGGAAGCGCACCACAGGTGTGCAAAAAATGTGTTGCACCGGATGCTCGTCTTAGGTGACGTGGAACAAGTGCGGTCGTTACCACGTTTGGAGTCAGTGGTAATCTCGTCACCGCGTTCGATGCGGCTTTTCGGGGAAGCGCACCGAAGTGTGCAAAAAATTTTTGTTGCACGGATGCTCATCTTAGGGGACGTGGAACAAGTGCATGGTCGTTTCCATGTTTGGAGTCAGTGGTAATCTCAGCGCACGTTCGATGCACGCCTTTCGGGAAAGCGCACCAGAAGTGTGCAAAAAAATTTTGTTGCACCGGATGCTCATCTTAGGTGACGTGGAACAAGTGCGGTCATTACCACGATTGGAGTCGGTGGTAATCTCGCCGCACATTCGATGCGGCTTTTCGGGAACCACGCCCACAGGTGTGCAAAAAAATTTTGTTGCACGGATACTCATCTTATGTGACATGGAACAAGTGCGGTCGTTTCCACGTTTGGAGTCGGTGGTAATCTTGTCGCATACGTTCATTGCGGCTTTCGGGAGGCGCACCACAAGTGTGCAAAAAATTTTACTGCACGGGATGCTCATCTTAGGTGGCGTGGAACAAGTGCCGCGGTCGTTACCACGTTTAGAGTCAGTGGTAATCTCATCGCACGTTCGATAGGCGGCTTTTCGGGAAGCGCACCAGATGTGTGCAAAAAAATTTTGTTGCACGGATGCTCATCTTAGGTGGCGTGAAACAAGTGCGCGGTCATTTCCATGTTTTGAGTCGGTGGTATTCTCGTCGCACGTTCGATGCGGCTTTCGGAATCGCTCCACAAGTGTGCAAAAATTTTTTTTTGCTCCGGATGCTTATCTTAGGTGGCGTGGAACAAGTGCGGTCGTTTCCACGTTTGGAGTCGGTGGTAATCTCATCGCGTAATGCGTGCGGCTTCGGGAAGCGCACCACAGTGCGTAAAAAATGTGCTGCACGGATGCTCATCTTAGGTGACGTGGAACAAGTGTGCGGTCGTTACCACGTTTGGAGTCGATGGTAATCTCGTCACACGTTCGGTTGCGGCTTTCGGGAAGCGGACCGAAGTGTGCAAAAAAATTTTGTTGCACGGATGCTAATCTTAGGTGACGTCGAACAAGTGCCGCGGTCGTTACCCGTTTGGAGTCAGCGGTAATCTCATCGGACGTTCGATGCGGCTTTTAGGGCGCGCCGCGGGTGTGCAAAAAAATTGTTGTTGTACGGATGCTCATCTTAGGTGGCGTGGAACAAGTGCGGTCGTTACCACGTTTGGAGTCGATGGTAATCTCATCGCTGCGTTTGATGCGGCTTTTCGGAACCACACTCTAGGTGTGCAAAAAATTTTATTGCACGGACACTCATCTTATGTGGCGTGGAACAAGTGCGCGGTCGTTTCCACGATTGGAGTCGAGTGGTAATCTTGTCGCACTTTTCGATGCATGGCTTTCGGGGAAGCGCACCATAAGTGTGCAAAAAAATTTTATTGCACGGTTGCTCATCTTAGGTGGCGTGGAACAAGTGCGCGGTCATTACCACGTTTGGAGTCGGTGGTAATCTCGCCTTGCGTTCGATGCGGCTTTTCGGGAACCACGCCACGGGTGTGCAAAAAAAATTTTGTTGCACCGGATACTCATCTTATGTGACATGGAACAAGTGCGGTCGTTTCCACGTTTGGAGTCAGTGGTAATCTTGTCGCCGCGTTAGTTGCCGCGGCTTTCGAGGAGCGCACCACAAGGGTGCAAAAAAAATTTTACTGCACAGGATGCTCATCTTAGGTGACATGGAACAAGTGCACGGCCGTTACCACGTTTAGAGTCAGTGGTAATCTCATCATGCGTTCGATACGGCTTTCGGGGGGCGCACCGGATGTGTGCAAAAAAAATTTTGTTGCGCCGGATGCTCATCTTAGGTGGCGTGAAACAAGTGCGCGGTCATTTCCATGTTTTGATTCGGTGGTAATCTCGTCGCGCGTTCGATGCGGCTTTCGGAATCGCTCCACAACTGTGCCAAATTTTTTTTCTTGCTCGGATGCTCATCTTAGGGGACGTGGAACAAGTGCGCGGTCGTTTCCACGTTTGGAGTCGATGGTAATCTCGCCATGCGTGCGATGCGGCTTTCGGGAAGCGCACCACAGTGCGTAAAAAATGTGTTGCACGGATGCTCATCTTAGGTGACGTGGAACAAAACGCGGTCGTTACCACGTTTGGAGTCAGTGGTAATCTCGTCACACGTTTGATGCGGCTTTTCGGGAAGCGCACCAGAAGTGTGCAAAAAATTTTGTTGCACGGATGCTAATCTTAGGTGACGTCGAACAAGTGCACGGTCGTTACCCGTTTGGAGTCAGCGGTAATCTCATCGGACGTTCGATGCGGCTTTTAGGAAGCGCACGCGGTGTGCAAAAAAAAAAAATTGTTGCACGGATGCTCATCTTAGGTGACGTGGAACAAGTGCACGGTCGTTACCACGTTTGGAGTCGGTGGTAATCTCATCGCCGCGTTCGATGCACGGCTTTCCGGAACCACACTCTAGGTGTGCAAAAAATTTTTTTATACTCATCTTATGTGACGTGGAACAAGTGCACGGTCGTTTCCACGATTGGAGTCAGTGGTAATCTTGTCGCACTTTCGATGCATGGCTTTCAGGGAAGCGCACCATAAGTGTGCAAAAAATTTTATTGCACGGATGCTCATCTTAGGTGACGTGGAACAAGTGCGCGGTCAATACCACGTTTGGAGTCAGTGGTAATCTCGCCGCCACGTTCGATGCGGCTTTCAGGAACCACGCCCACAGGTGTGCAAAAAAAATTTTGTTGCACGGATACTCATCTTATGTGACATGGAACAAGTGCGCGGTCGTTTCCACGTTTGGAGTCAGTGGTAATCTTGTCGCACGTTCGTTTGCGGCTTTCGGAAGCGCACCACAAGTGTGCAAAAAATTTTACTGCACAGGATGCACATCTTAGGTGACATGGAACAAGTGCGGTCGTTACCACGTTTAGAGTCAGTGGTAATCTCATCGCCGCGTTCGATACATGGCTTTCGGGAAGCGCACCAGATGTGTGCAAAAAATTTTGTTGCGCTGGATTCTCATTTTAGGTGACGTGAAACAAGTGCGCGGTCATTTCCATGTTTTGATTCAGTGGTAATCTCGTCGCGCGTTCGATGCGGCTTTTCGGAATCGCTCCACAACTGTGCCAAATTTTTTTTGCTCGGATGCTCATCTTAGGTGACGTGGAACAAGTGCGGTCGTTTCCACGTTTGGAGTCGAGTGGTAATCTCATCGCGCGTGCGATGCGTGCGGCTTTCGGGGAGGCGCACCACAGTGCGTAAAAAAAATGTTGCACGGATGCTCATCTTAGGTGGCGTGGAACAAGTGCGGTCGTTACCACGTTTGGAGTCAGTGGTAATCTCGTCACACGTTTGATGCGGCTTCGGGGGCGCACCAGATGTGTGCAAAAATATTTTGTTGCGCCCGGATTCTCATTTTAGGTGACGTGAAACAAGTGCGCGGTCATTTCCATGTTTTGATTCAGTGGTAATCTCGTCGCACGTTCGATGCGGCTTTCGGAATCGCTCCACAAGCTGTGCCAAAATTTTTTCTTGCTCGGATGCTCATCTTGGGGGCGTGGAACAAGTGGTCGTCGTTTCCACGTTTGGAGTCAGTGGTAATCTCATCGCCCGTGCGTGCGTGCGGCTTTCGGGAAGCGCACCACAGTGCGTAAAAAATGTGTTGCACCGGATGCTCATCTTAGGTGGCGTGGAACAAAACACGGTCGTTACCACGTTTGGAGTCGGTGGTAATCTCGTCACACGTTTGATGCCGGCTTTTCGGGAAAGCGCACCGAAGTGTGCAAAAAAATTTTGTTGCACGGATGCTAATCTTAGGTGACGTCGAACAAGTGCCGCGGTCGTTACCCGTTTGGAGTCAGCGGTAATCTCATCGGACGTTCGATGCGGCTTTTAGGAAGCGCACGCAGGTATGCAAAAAAATTGTTGCACGGATGCTCATCTTAGGTGACGTGGAACAAGTGCGGTCGTTACCACGTTTGGAGTCGGTGGTAATCTCATCGCTTGCGTTCGATGCCGCGGCTTTCCGGAACCACACTCTAGGTGTGCAAAAAAATTTATTGCACGGATACTCATCTTATGTGACGTGGAACAAGTGCACGGTCGTTTCCACGATTGGGTCAGTGGTAATCTTGTCGCACTTTCGATGCATGGCTTTTCGGGAGGCGCACCATAAGTGTGCAAAAAAATTTTATTGCACCGGATGCTCATCTTAGGTGACGTGGAACAAGTGCACGGTCAATACCACGTTTGGAGTCGGTGGTAATCTCATCGCACGTTCGATGCGGCTTTTCAGGAACCACGCCACAGGTGTGCAAAAAAAATTTTGTTGCACCGGATACTCATCTTATGTGACATGGAACAAGTGCACGGTCGTTTCCACGTTTGGAGTCGGTGGTAATCTTGTCGCCGCGTTCGTTGCACGGCTTTTCGGGGCCAGCGCACCACAAGTGTGCAAAAAATTTTACTGCACAGGATGCACATCGTAGGTGACATGGAACAAGTGCCGCGGTCGTTACCACGTTTAGAGTCGGTGGTAATCTCATCGCACGTTCGATACATGGCTTTTCGTGAAGCGCGCACGGATGTGTGCAAAAAAAATTTTGTTGCGCCGGATTCTCATTTTAGGTGACGTGAAACAAGTGCGCGGTCATTTCCATGTTTTGATTCAGTGGTAATCTCGTCGCACGTTCGATGCGCGGCTTTTCGGAATCGCTCCACAAGCTGTGCCAAATTTTTTTTTGCTCTCGGATGCTCATCTTAGGTGACGTGGAACAAGTGCACGGTCGTTTCCACGTTTGGAGTCAGTGGTAATCTCATCGCGCGTGCGATGCGGCTTCGAGGAAGCGCACCACAGGTGCGTAAAAAATGTGTTGCACCGGATGCTCATCTTAGGTGGCGTGGAACAAGTGCGGTCGTTACCACGTTTGGAGTCGGTGGTAATCTCGTCACACGTTTGATGCGGCTTTCGGGAAGCGCACCAGAAGTGTGCAAAAAATTTTTGTTGCACGGATGCTAATCTTAGGTGACGTGGAACAAGTGTGCGGTCGTTACCCCATTTTGAGTCAGCGGTAATCTCATCGGACGTTCGATGATGCGGCTTTTAGGAAGCGCACCACAGGTGTGCAAAAAAAAATTGTTGCACCGGATGCTCATCTTAGGTGACGTGGAACAAGTGCACGGTCATTACCACGTTTGGAGTCAATGGTAATCTCATCGCACGTTCGATGCACGGCTTTCAGGAACCACACCACAGGTGTGCAAAAAAATTTTGTTGCACCGGATACTTATCTTATGTGATGTGGAACAAGTGCACGGTCGTTTCCACGTTTGGAGTCAGTGGTAATCTTGTCGCACGTTCGATGCATGGCTTTCATGAAGCGCACCACAAGTGTGCAAAAAAATTTTACTGCACAGGATGCTCATCTTAGGTGACGTGGAACAAGTGCACGGTGGTTACCACGTTTGGAGTCAGTGGTAATCTCATCACACGTTCGATGTACGGCTTTCAGGAAGCACACCACAAGTGTGCAAAAAATTTTGTTGCACCGTATACTCATCTTAGGTGACGTGGAACAAGTGCACGGTCGTTTCCACGTTTGGAGTCAGTGGTAATCTCGTCACACGTTCGATGCACGGCTTTCGGGAAGCGGACCAGAAGTGTGCAAAAAAATTTTGTTGCACCGGATGCTAATCTTAGGTGACGTCGAACAAGTGCACGGTCGTTACCCCGTTTGGAGTCAGCGGTAATCTCATCGGACGTTCGATGCGCGGCTTTTAGGAAGCGCACCGCAAAAAAAAAAAAATTGTTGTACGGATGCTCATCTTAGGTGACGTGGAACAAGTGCGCGGTCGTTACCACGTTTGGAGTCAGTGGTAATCTCATCATGCGTTTGATGCGGCTTTCGGAACCACACTCTAGGTGTGCAAAAAAATTTTATTGCACCGGACACTCATCTTATGTGACGTGGAACAAGTGCACGGTCGTTTCCACGATTGGAGTCAGTGGTAATCTTGTCGCACTTTCGATGCATGGCTTTCAGGAAGCGCACCATAAGTGTGCAAAAAAATTTTATTGCACCGGTTGCTCATCTTAGGTGACGTGGAACAAGTGCACGGTCATTACCACGTTTGGAGTCAGTGGTAATCTCATCGCACGTTCGATGCACGGCTTTCAGGAACCACGCCACAGGTGTGCAAAAAAATTTTGTTGCACCGGATACTCATCTTATGTGACATGGAACAAGTGCACGGTCGTTTCCACGTTTGGAGTCAGTGGTAATCTTGTCGCACGTTCGTTGCACGGCTTTCAGGAAGCGCACCACAAGGGTGCAAAAAAATTTTACTGCACAGGATGCTCATCTTAGGTGACATGGAACAAGTGCACGGCCGTTACCACGTTTAGAGTCGGTGGTAATCTCGCCGCCGCGTTCGATACACGGCTTTCGGGGAGGCGCACCAGATGTGTGCAAAAAATTTTTTTGTTGCGCCGGATGCTCATCTTAGGTGACGTGAAACAAGTGCGCGGTCATTTCCATGTTTTGATTCAGTGGTAATCTCGTCGCACGTTCGATGCGGCTTTCGGAATCGCTCCACAAGCTGTGCCAAAATTTTTTTCTTGCTCGGATGCTCATCTTTGGGGGCGTGGAACAAGTGCACGGTCGTTTCCACGTTTGGAGTCAGTGGTAATCTCATCGCCGCGTGCGATGCGGCTTTCGGGGGCGCACCACAGGTGCGTAAAAATGTGTTGCACCGGATGCTCATCTTAGGTGACGTGGAACAAGAGCACGGTCGTTACCACGTTTGGAGTCAGTGGTAATCTCGTCACACGTTTGATGCACGGCTTTCGGGAAGCGCACCAGAAGTGTGCAAAAAAATTTTGTTGCACCGGATGCTAATCTTAGGTGACGTCGAACAAGTGCACGGTCGTTACCCGTTTGGAGTCAGCGGTAATCTCATCGGACGTTCGATGCACGGCTTTTAGGAAGCGCCTTTGCAGGTGTGCAAAAAAAATTGTTGCACCGGATGCTCATCTTAGGTGACGTGGAACAAGTGCGGTCGTTACCACGTTTGGAGTCGAGTGGTAATCTCATCGCACGTTCGATGCACGGCTTTCGGAACCACACTCTAGGTGTGCAAAAAAATTTTTTGCACGGATACTCATCTTATGTGACGTGGAACAAGTGCACGGTCGTTTCCACGATTGGAGTCGATGGTAATCTTGTCGCACTTTTCGATGCATGGCTTTCAGGAAGCGCACCATAAGTGTGCAAAAAAATTTTATTGCACCGGATGCTCATCTTAGGTGACGTGGAACAAGTGCGGTCAATACCACGTTTGGAGTCGGTGGTAATCTCATCGCATACGTTCGATGCCGCGGCTTTTCGGGAACCACGCCCACAGGTGTGCAAAAAAAATTTTGTTGCACGGATACTCATCTTATGTGACATGGAACAAGTGCACGGTCGTTTCCACGTTTGGAGTCGGTGGTAATCTTGTCCATTGCGTTCGTTGCCGCGGCTTTCGGGGAAGCGCACCACAAGTGTGCAAAAAATTTTACTGCACAGGATGCACATCTTAGGTGACATGGAACAAGTGCACGGTCGTTACCACGTTTAGAGTCGGTGGTAATCTCATCGCACGTTCGATACATGGCTTTTCGGGAAGCGCACCGGATGTGTGCAAAAAAAATTTTGTTGCGCTGGATTCTCATTTTAGGTGACGTGAAACAAGTGCGCGGTCATTTCCATGTTTTGATTCGGTGGTAATCTCGTCGCACGTTCGATGCACGGCTTTCGGGGAATCGCTCCACAAGCTGTGCCAAATTTTTTTTTTGCTCGGATGCTCATCTTAGGTGACGTGGAACAAGTGCACGGTCGTTTCCACGTTTGGAGTCGATGGTAATCTCATCGCTGCGTGCGATGCACGGCTTTCGGGGAAGCGCACCACAGGTGCGTAAAAAATGTGTTGCACGGATGCTCATCTTAGGTGACGTGGAACAAGTGCGCGGTCGTTACCACGTTTGGAGTCAGTGGTAATCTCGTCACACGTTTGATGCGGCTTTCGGGAAAGCGCACCAGATGTGTGCAAAAATATTTTTTGTTGCGGATTCTCATTTTAGGTGACGTGAAACAAGTGCGCGGTCATTTCCATGTTTTGATTCAGTGGTAATCTCGTCGCACGTTCGATGATGCGGCTTTCGGAATCGCTCCACAACTGTGCCAAAATTTTTTTTTTCTTGCTCGGATGCTCATCTTAGGGGACGTGGAACAAGTGCGCGGTCGTTTCCACGTTTGGAGTCGAGTGGTAATCTCTCTTGCGTGCGATGCGGCTTTCGGGGAAGCGCACCACAGGTGCGTAAAAAAATGTGTTGCACCGGATGCTCATCTTAGGTGACGTGGAACAAAACACGGTCGTTACCACGTTTGGAGTCGAGTGGTAATCTCGTCACCGCGTTTGATGCACGGCTTTCGGGAAGCGCACCAGAAGTGTGCAAAAAATTTTGTTGCACCGGATGCTAATCTTAGGTGACGTCGAACAAGTGCACGGTCGTTACCCGTTTGGAGTCAGCGGTAATCTCATCGGACGTTCGATGCGGCTTTTTAGGAAGCGCACCGCAGGTGTGCAAAAAAAAAAAAATTGTTGCACCGGATGCTCATCTTAGGTGACGTGGAACAAGTGCACGGTCGTTACCACGTTTGGAGTCGGTGGTAATCTCATCGCACGTTCGATGCACGGCTTTCGGAACCACACTCTAGGTGTGCAAAAAAATTTATTGCACGGATACTCATCTTATGTGACGTGGAACAAGTGCACGGTCGTTTTCACGATTGGAGTCGAGTGGTAATCTTGTCGCACTTTCGATGCATGGCTTTCAGGAAGCGCACCATAAGTGTGCAAAAAAATTTTATTGCACCGGATGCTCATCTTAGGTGACGTGGAACAAGTGCACGGTCAATACCACGTTTGGAGTCGGTGGTAATCTCATCGCGCACGTTCGATGCGGCTTTTCGGGAACCACGCCACGGTGTGCAAAAAAATTTTGTTGCACGGATACTCATCTTATGTGACATGGAACAAGTGCACGGTCGTTTCCACGTTTTGAGTCGGTGGTAATCTTGTCGCACGTTCGTTGCCACGGCTTTCGGGGCCAGCGCACCACAAGTGTGCAAAAAAATTTTACTGCCACGGGATGCACATCGTAGGTGACATGGAACAAGTGCACGGTCGTTACCACGTTTAGAGTCAGTGGTAATCTCATCGCACGTTCGATACATGGCTTTTCGGGAAGCGCACCGGATGTGTGCAAAAAAATTTTGTTGCGCCGGATTCTCATTTTAGGTGACGTGAAACAAGTGCGCGGTCATTTCCATGTTTTGATTCAGTGGTAATCTCGTCGCCGCACGTTCGATGCACGGCTTTCGGGAATCGCTCCACAACTGTGCCAATTTTTTTTTTGCTCGGATGCTCATCTTAGGTGACGTGGAACAAGTGCACGGTCGTTTCCACGTTTGGAGTCAGTGGTAATCTCATCGCGCGTGCGATGCGGCTTTCGGGAAGCGCACCACGCAGTGCGTAAAAAAAAATGTGTTGCAACCGGATGCTCATCTTAGGTGACGTGGAACAAGTGCACGGTCGTTACCACGTTTGGAGTCAGTGGTAATCTCGTCACACGTTTGATGCGGCTTTTCGGGAAGCGCACGAAGTGTGCAAAAAAAATTTTGTTGCACCGGATGCTAATCTTAGGTGACGTGGAACAAGTGCACGGTCGTTACCCCATTTTGAGTCAGCGGTAATCTCATCGGACGTTCGATGCGGCTTTTAGGAAGCGCACCACAGGTGTGCAAAAAAAAATTGTTGCACGGATGCTCATCTTAGGTGACGTGGAACAAGTGCACGGTCATTACCACGTTTGGAGTCAATGGTAATCTCATCGCACGCGTTCGATGCACGGCTTTTCGGGAACCACACCACAGGTGTGCAAAAAATTTTGTTGCACGGATACTTATCTTATGTGATGTGGAACAAGTGCACGCGGTCGTTTCCACGTTTGGAGTCAGTGGTAATCTTGTCGCACGTTCGATGCATGGCTTTCATGAAGCGCACCACAAGTGTGCAAAAAATTTTACTGCACAGGATGCTCATCTTAGGTGACGTGGAACAAGTGCACGGTGGTTACCACGTTTGGAGTCGGTGGTAATCTCATCACACGTTCGATGTGCGGCTTTCGGGAAGCACACCACAAGTGTGCAAAAATTTTGTTGCACCGTATACTCATCTTAGGTGACGTGGAACAAGTGCACGGTCGTTTCCATGTTTGGAGTCAGTGGTAATCTCGTCACACGTTTGATGCACGGCTTTCGGGAAGCGCACCAGAAGTGTGCAAAAAAATTTTGTTGCACCGGATGCTAATCTTAGGTGACGTCGAACAAGTGCACGGTCGTTACCCGTTTGGAGTCAGCGGTAATCTCATCGGACGTTCGATGCGGCTTTTTAGGAAGCGCACCGCAGGTGTGCAAAAAAATTGTTGCACCGGATGCTCATCTTAGGTGACGTGGAACAAGTGCACGGTCGTTACCACGTTTGGAGTCGGTGGTAATCTCATCGCACGTTCGATGCACGACTTTCGGAACCACACTCTAGGTGTGCAAAAAATTTTTATTGCACCGGATACTCATCTTATGTGATGTGGAACAAGTGCACGGTCGTTTCCACGATTGGAGTCGATGGTAATCTTGTCGCACTTTCGATGCATGGCTTTTGAAGCGCACCATAAGTGTGCAAAAAAATTTTTATTGCACCGGATGCTCATCTTAGGTGACGTGGAACAAGTGCACGGTCAATACCACGTTTGGAGTCGGTGGTAATCTCATCGCACGTTCGATGCGGCTTTCGGGGAACCACGCCACAGGTGTGCAAAAAAATTTTGTTGCACCGGATACTCATCTTATGTGACATGGAACAAGTGCACGGTCGTTTCCACGTTTGGAGTCAGTGGTAATCTTGTCGCACGTTCGTTGCACGGCTTTCAGGAAGCGCACCACAAGTGTGCAAAAAAATTTTACTGCACATGATGCACATCTTAGGTGACATGGAACAAGTGCACGGTCGTTACCACGTTTAGAGTCAGTGGTAATCTCATCGCACGTTCGATACATGGCTTTCGGGAAGCGCACCACATGTGTGCAAAAAAATTTTGTTGCGCCGGATTCTCATTTTAGGTGACGTGAAACAAGTGCGCGCGGTCATTTCCATGTTTTGATTCAGTGGTAATCTCGTCGCACGTTCGATGCACGGCTTTCGGAATCGCTCCACAAGCGTGCCAAAATTTTTTTTTGCTCGGATGCTCATCTTAGGTGACGTGGAACAAGTGCACGGTCGTTTCCACGTTTGAGTCAGTGGTAATCTCATCGCACGTGCGATGCACGGCTTTCAGGAAGCGCACCACAGGTGCGTAAAAAAATGTGTTGCACCGGATGCTCATCTTAGGTGACGTGGAACAAGTGCACGGTCGTTACCACGTTTGGAGTCAGTGGTAATCTCGTCACACGTTTGATGCACGGCTTTCGGGAAGCGCACCAGAAGTGTGCAAAAAAATTTTGTTGCACCGGATGCTAATCTTAGGTGACGTGGAACAAGTGCACGGTCGTTACCCCATTTTGAGTCAGCGGTAATCTCATCGGACGTTCGATGCACGGCTTTTAGGAAGCGCACCACAGGTGTGCAAAAAAAAAAATTGTTGCACGGATGCTCATCTTAGGTGACGTGGAACAAGTGCACGGTCATTACCACGTTTGGAGTCAATGGTAATCTCATCGCACGTTCGATGCACGGCTTTTCGGGAACCACACCACGGGTGTGCAAAAAAAATTTTGTTGCACCGGATACTCATCTTATGTGACATGGAACAAGTGCACGGTCGTTTCCACGTTTGGAGTCGGTGGTAATCTTGTCGCACGTTTCGTTGCACACGGCTTTCGGGGAAGCGCACCACAAGTGTGCAAAAAAATTTTACTGCACAGGATGCACATCTTAGGTGACATGGAACAAGTGCACGGTCGTTACCACGTTTAGAGTCAGTGGTAATCTCATCGCACGTTCGATACATGGCTTTCGGGAAGCGCACCAGATGTGTGCAAAAAAATTTTGTTGCGCCGGATTCTCATTTTAGGTGACGTGAAACAAGTGCGCGGTCATTTCCATG
Source organism: Chrysopogon serrulatus (assembly GCA_015844335.1). Classification (NCBI taxonomy): domain Eukaryota; kingdom Viridiplantae; phylum Streptophyta; class Magnoliopsida; order Poales; family Poaceae; genus Chrysopogon; species Chrysopogon serrulatus. The sequence continues at coordinate 50,495 of JADLZL010004169.1, forward strand.
TTTTGATTCAGTGGTAATCTCGTCGCACGTTCGATGCACGGCTTTCCGGAATCGCTCCACAAGCGTGCCAAAATTTTTTTTGCTCGGATGCTCATCTTAGGTGACGTGGAACAAGTGCACGGTCGTTTCCACGTTTGGAGTCGATGGTAATCTCATCGCACGCGTGCGATGCACGGCTTTCGGGGAAGCGCACCACAGTGCGTAAAAAATGTGTTGCACGGATGCTCATCTTAGGTGGCGTGGAACAAGTGCACCGGTCGTTACCACGTTTGGAGTCAGTGGTAATCTCGTCACACGTTTGATGCACGGCTTTCGGGGAAGCGCACCGAAGTGTGCAAAAAATTTTGTTGCACGGATGCTAATCTTAGGTGACGTGGAACAAGTGCACGGTCGTTACCCCATTTTGAGTCGGTAATCTCATCGGACGTTCGATGCACGGCTTTTAGGAAGCGCACCACAGGTGTGCAAAAAAAAATTGTTGCACCGGATGCTCATCTTAGGTGACGTGGAACAAGTGCACGGTCATTACCACGTTTGGAGTCAATGGTAATCTCATCGCACGTTCGATGCACGGCTTTCAGGAACCACACCACAGGTGTGCAAAAAAATTTTGTTGCACCGGATACTTATCTTATGTGATGTGGAACAAGTGCACGGTCGTTTCCACGTTTGGAGTCAGTGGTAATCTTGTCGCATGTTCGATGCATGGCTTTCATGAAGCGCACCACAAGTGTGCAAAAAAATTTTACTGCACAGGATGCTCATCTTAGGTGACGTGGAACAAGTGCACGGTGGTTACCACGTTTGGAGTCAGTGGTAATCTCATCACACGTTCGATGTACGGCTTTCAGGAAGCACACCACAAGTGTGCAAAAAATTTTGTTGCACCGTATACTCATCTTAGGTGACGTGGAACAAGTGCACGGTCGTTTCCATGTTTGGAGTCAGTGGTAATCTCGTCACACGTTTGATGCACGGCTTTCGGGAAGCGCACCAGAAGTGTGCAAAAAAATTTTGTTGCACCGGATGCTAATCTTAGGTGACGTCGAACAAGTGCACGGTCGTTACCCCGTTTGGAGTCAGCGGTAATCTCATCGGACGTTCGATGCACGGCTTTTAGGAAGCGCACCGCAGGTGTGCAAAAAAAAATTGTTGCACCGGATGCTCATCTTAGGTGACGTGGAACAAGTGCACGGTCGTTACCACGTTTGGAGTCAGTGGTAATCTCATCGCACGTTCGATGCACGGCTTTCCGGAACCACACTCTAGGTGTGCAAAAAAATTTTATTGCACCGGATACTCATCTTATGTGACGTGGAACAAGTGCACGGTCGTTTCCACGATTGGAGTCAGTGGTAATCTTGTCGCACTTTCGATGCATGGCTTTCAGGAAGCGCACCATAAGTGTGCAAAAAAATTTTATTGCACCGGATGCTCATCTTAGGTGACGTGGAACAAGTGCACGGTCAATACCACGTTTGGAGTCAGTGGTAATCTCATCGCACGTTCGATGCACGGCTTTCAGGAACCACGCCACAGGTGTGCAAAAAAATTTTGTTGCACCGGATACTCATCTTATGTGACATGGAACAAGTGCACGGTCGTTTCCACGTTTGGAGTCAGTGGTAATCTTGTCGCACGTTCGTTGCACGGCTTTCAGGAAGCGCACCACAAGTGTGCAAAAAAATTTTACTGCACATGATGCACATCTTAGGTGACATGGAACAAGTGCACGGTCGTTACCACGTTTAGAGTCAGTGGTAATCTCATCGCACGTTCGATACATGGCTTTCGGGAAGCGCACCAGATGTGTGCAAAAAAATTTTGTTGCGCCGGATTCTCATTTTAGGTGACGTGAAACAAGTGCGCGGTCATTTCCATGTTTTGATTCAGTGGTAATCTCGTCGCACGTTCGATGCACGGCTTTCCGGAATCGCTCCACAACTGTGCCAAAATTTTTTTTGCTCCGGATGCTCATCTTAGGTGACGTGGAACAAGTGCACGGTCGTTTCCACGTTTGGAGTCAGTGGTAATCTCATCGCACGTGCGATGCACGGCTTTCGGGAAGCGCACCACAGGTGCGTAAAAAAATGTGTTGCACCGGATGCTCATCTTAGGTGACGTGGAACAAGTGCACGGTCGTTACCACGTTTGGAGTCAGTGGTAATCTCGTCACACGTTTGATGCACGGCTTTCGGGAAGCGCACCAGAAGTGTGCAAAAAAATTTTGTTGCACCGGATGCTAATCTTAGGTGACGTGGAACAAGTGCACGGTCGTTACCCCATTTTGAGTCAGCGGTAATCTCATCGGACGTTCGATGCACGGCTTTTAGGAAGCGCACCACAGGTGTGCAAAAAAAATTGTTGCACCGGATGCTCATCTTAGGTGACGTGGAACAAGTGCACGGTCATTACCACGTTTGGAGTCAATGGTAATCTCATCGCACGTTCGATGCACGGCTTTCAGGAACCACACCACAGGTGTGCAAAAAAATTTTGTTGCACCGGATACTCATCTTATGTGACATGGAACAAGTGCACGGTCGTTTCCACGTTTGGAGTCAGTGGTAATCTTGTCGCACGTTCGTTGCACGGCTTTCAGGAAGCGCACCACAAGTGTGCAAAAAAATTTTACTGCACAGGATGCACATCTTAGGTGACATGGAACAAGTGCACGGTCGTTACCACGTTTAGAGTCAGTGGTAATCTCATCGCACGTTCGATACATGGCTTTCGGGAAGCGCACCAGATGTGTGCAAAAAAATTTTGTTGCGCCGGATTCTCATTTTAGGTGACGTGAAACAAGTGCGCGGTCATTTCCATGTTTTGATTCAGTGGTAATCTCGTCGCACGTTCGATGCACGGCTTTCCGGAATCGCTCCACAACTGTGCCAAAATTTTTTTGCTCCGGATGCTCATCTTAGGTGACGTGGAACAAGTGCACGGTCGTTTCCACGTTTGGAGTCAGTGGTAATCTCATCGCACGTGCGATGCACGGCTTTCAGGAAGCGCACCACAGGTGCGTAAAAAAATGTGTTGCACCGGATGCTCATCTTAGGTGACGTGGAACAAGTGCACGGTCGTTACCACGTTTGGAGTCAGTGGTAATCTCGTCACACGTTTGATGCACGGCTTTCGGGAAGCGCACCAGAAGTGTGCAAAAAAATTTTGTTGCACCGGATGCTAATCTTAGGTGACGTGGAACAAGTGCACGGTCGTTACCCCATTTTGAGTCAGCGGTAATCTCATCGGACGTTCGATGCACGGCTTTTAGGAAGCGCACCACAGGTGTGCAAAAAAAAATTGTTGCACCGGATGCTCATCTTAGGTGACGTGGAACAAGTGCACGGTCATTACCACGTTTGGAGTCAATGGTAATCTCATCGCACGTTCGATGCACGGCTTTCAGGAACCACGCCCACAGGTGTGCAAAAAATTTTGTTGCACCGGATACTTATCTTATGTGATGTGGAACAAGTGCACGGTCGTTTCCACGTTTGGAGTCAGTGGTAATCTTGTCGCACGTTCGATGCATGGCTTTCATGAAGCGCACCACAAGTGTGCAAAAAATTTTGTTGCACCGTATACTCATTTTAGGTGACGTGAAACAAGTGCGCGGTCATTTCCATGTTTTGATTCAGTGGTAATCTCGTCGCACGTTCGATGCACGGCTTTCCGGAATCGCTCCACAACTGTGCCAAAATTTTTTTTGCTCCGGATGCTCATCTTAGGTGACGTGGAACAAGTGCACGGTCGTTTCCACGTTTGGAGTCAGTGGTAATCTCATCGCACGTGCGATGCACGGCTTTCGGGAAGCGCACCACAGGTGCGTAAAAAAATGTGTTGCACCGGATGCTCATCTTAGGTGACGTGGAACAAGTGCACGGTCGTTACCACGTTTGGAGTCAGTGGTAATCTCGTCACACGTTTGATGCACGGCTTTCGGGAAGCGCACCAGAAGTGTGCAAAAAAATTTTGTTGCACCGGATGCTAATCTTAGGTGACGTGGAACAAGTGCACGGTCGTTACCCCATTTTGAGTCAGCGGTAATCTCATCGGACGTTCGATGCACGGCTTTTAGGAAGCGCACCACAGGTGTGCAAAAAAAATTGTTGCACCGGATGCTCATCTTAGGTGACGTGGAACAAGTGCACGGTCATTACCACGTTTGGAGTCAATGGTAATCTCACCGCACGTTCGATACACGCCTTTCAGGAAGCGCACCAGAAGTGTGCAAAAACATTTTGTTGCACCGGATGCTAATCTTAGGTGACGTGGAACAAGTGCGCGGTCATTTCCATGTTTTGATTCAGTGGTAATCTCGTCGCACGTTCGATGCACGGCTTTCAGGAACCACACCACAGGTGTGCAAAAAAATTTTGTTGCACCGGATACTTATCTTATGTGATGTGGAACAAGTGCACGGTCATTTCCACGTTTGGAGTCAGTGGTAATCTTGTCGCACGTTCGATGCATGGCTTTCATGAAGCGCACCACAAGTGTGCAAAAAAATTTTACTGCACAGGATGCTCATCTTAGGTGACGTGGAACAAGTGCACGGTGGTTACCACGTTTGGAGTCAGTGGTAATCTCATCACACGTTCGATGTACGGCTTTCAGGAAGCACACCACAAGTGTGCAAAAAATTTTGTTGCACCGTATACTCATCTTAGGTGACGTGGAACAAGTGCACGGTCGTTTCCATGTTTGGAGTCGGTGGTAATCTCGTCACACGTTTGATGCGGCTTTCGGGAAGCGCACGAAGTGTGCAAAAAAATTTTGTTGCACCGGATGCTAATCTTAGGTGACGTCGAACAAGTGCACGGTCGTTACCCCGTTTGGAGTCAGCGGTAATCTCATCGGACGTTCGATGCACGGCTTTTTAGGAAGCGCGGCGCAGGTGTGCAAAAAAAAAAAATTGTTGCACCGGATGCTCATCTTAGGTGACGTGGAACAAGTGCACGGTCGTTACCACGTTTGGAGTCGGTGGTAATCTCATCGCACGTTCGATGCACGGCTTTCCGGAACCACACTCTAGGTGTGCAAAAAATTTTTATTGCACCGGATACTCATCTTATGTGACGTGGAACAAGTGCACGGTCGTTTCCACGTTTGGAGTCAGTGGTAATCTCGTCACACGTTTGATGCATGGCTTTCAGGAAGCGCACCACAAGTGTGCAAAAAAATTTTGTTGCACCGGATACTTATCTTATGTGATGTGGAACAAGTGCACGGTCGTTTCCACGTTTGGAGTCAGTGGTAATCTTGTCGCACGTTCGATGCATGGCTTTCAGGAAGCGCACCACAAGTGTGCAAAAAAATTTTACTGCACAGGATGCTCATCTTAGGTGACGTGGAACAAGTGCACGGTGGTTACCACGTTTGGAGTCAGTGGTAATCTCATCACACGTTCGATGTACGGCTTTCAGGAAGCACACCACAAGTGGGCAAAAAATTTTGTTGCACCGTATACTCATCTTAGGTGACGTGGAACAAGTGCATGGTCGTTACCACGTTTGGAGTCAGTGGTAATCTCGTCACACGTTCGATGCACGGCTTTCGGGAAACGCACCACAGGTGTGCAAAAAAATGTGTTGCACCGGATGCTCATCTTCGGTGACGTGGAACAAGTGCACGGTTGTTTCCACGTTTGGAGTCAGTGCATCGCACGTTCGATGCACGGCTTTCGGGAAGCGCACCATAAGTGTGCAAAAAAATTTTATTGCACCAGATGCTCATCTTAGGTGACGTGGAACAAGTGCACGGTCATTACCACGTTTGGAGTCAGTGGTAATCTCATCGCACATTCGATGCACGGCTTTCAGGAACCACGCCTCAGGTGTGCAAAAAAATTTTGTTGCACCGGATACTCATCTTAGGTGACGTGGAACAAGTGCACGGTCGTTTCCATGTTTGGAGTCAGTGGTAATCTCATCGCACGTTCGATGCACGCCTTTCAGGAAGTGCACCAGAAGTGTGCAAAAAAATTTTGTTGCACCGGATGCTAATCTTAGGTGACGTGGAACAAGTGCACGGTCGTTACCACGTTTGGAGTCAGTGGTAATCTCATCGGACGTTCGATGCACGGCTTTTAGGAAGCGCACCACAGGTGTGCAAAAAAAAATTGTTGCACCGGATGCTCATCTTAGGTGACGTGGAACAAGTGCACGGTCATTACCACGTTTGGAGTCGGGTGGTAATCTCATCGCACGTTCGATGCGGCTTTTCGGGAACCACACCACAGGTGTGCAAAAAAATTTTGTTGCACCGGATACTCATCTTATGTGACGTGGAACAAGTGCACGGTCGTTTCCACGTTTGGAGTCAGTGGTAATCTTGTCGCACGTTCGATGCATGGCTTTCAGGAAGCGCACCACAAGTGTGCAAAAAAATTTTACAGCACAGGATGCTCATCTTAGGTGACGTGGAACAAGTGCACGGTCGTTACCACGTTTGGAGTCAGTGGTAATCTCGTCACACGTTCGATGCACGGCTTTCAGGAAACGCACCACAGGTGTGCAAAAAAATGTGTTGCACCGGATGCTCATCTTCGGTGATGTGGAACAAGTGCACGGTTGTTTCTACGTTTGGAGTCAGTGGTAATCTCATCGCACGTTCGATGTACGGCTTTCAGGAAGCGCACCACAAGTGTGCAAAAATTTTGTTGCACCGTATACTCATCTTAGGTGACGTGGAACAAGTGCATGGTCGTTACCACGTTTGGAGTCAGTGGTAATCTCGTCACACGTTCGATGCACGGCTTTCGGGAAACGCACCACAGGTGTGCAAAAAAACGTGTTGCGCCGGATGCTCATCTTCGGTGATGTGGAACAAGTGCACGGTTGTTTCTACGTTTGGAGTCAGTGGTAATCTCATCGCACGTTCGATACACGGCTTTCGGGAAGCGCACCAGATGTGTGCAAAAAATTTTTTTTGCACCGGATGCTCATCTTAGGTGACGTGGAACAAGTGCACGGTCATTACCACGTTTGGAGTCAGTGGTAATCTCATCGCACGTTCGATGCACGGCTTTCAGGAACCACGCCACAGGTGTGCAAAAAATTTTGTTGCACCGGATACTCATCTTATGTGACATGGAACAAGTGCACGGTCGTTTCCATGTTTGGAGTCAGTGGTAATCTTGTCGCACGTTCGTTGCACGGCTTTCAGGAAGCGCACCACAAGTGTGCAAAAAAATTTTACTGCACAGGATGCTCATCTTAGGTGACATGGAACAAGTGCACGGTCGTTACCACGTTTAGAGTCAGTGGTAATCTCATCGCACGTTCGATACACGGCTTTCGGGAAGCGCACCAGATGTGTGCAAAAAAATTTTGTTGCGCCGGATGCTCATCTTAGGTGACGTGGAACAAGTGCACGGTCGTTTCCACGTTTGGAGTCAGTGGTAATCTCATCGCACGTGCGATGCACGGCTTTCGGGAAGCGCACCACAGGTGCGTAAAAAAATGTGTTGCACCGGATGCTCATCTTAGGTGACGTGGAACAAGTGCACGGTCGTTACCACGTTTGGAGTCAGTGGTAATCTCGTCACACGTTCGATGCACGGCTTTCGGGAAGCGCACCAGAAGTGTGCAAAAAAATTTTGTTCCACCGGATGCTAATCTTAGGTGACGTGGAGCAAGTGCACGGTCGTTACCCCATTTGGAGTCAGCGGTAATCTCATCGGACGTTCGATGCACAGCTTTTAGGAAGCGCACCACAGGTGTGGAAAAAAAAATTGTTGCACCGGATGCTCATCTTAGGTGACGTGGAACAAGTGCACGGTCATTACCACGTTTGGAGTCAATGGTAATCTCATCGCACATTCGATGCACGGCTTTCAGGAACCACACCATAGGTGTGCAAAAAAATTTTGTTGCACCGGATACTTATCTTATGTGATGTGGAACAAGTGCACGGTCGTTTCCACGTTTGGAGTCAGTGGTAATCTTGTCGCACGTTCGATGCATGGCTTTCAGGAAGCGCACCACAAGTGTGCAAAAAAATTTTACTGCACAGGATGCTCATCTTAGGTGACGTGGAACAAGTGCAGGGGTGGTTACCACGTTTGGAGTCGGTGGTAATCTCATCACACGTTCGATGTACGGCTTTCGGGGAAGCACACCACAAGTTTGCAAAAAATTTTGTTGCACCGTATACTCATCTTAGGTGACGTGGAACAAGTGCATGGTCGTTACCACGTTTGGAGTCAGTGGTAATCTCGTCACACGTTCGATGCACGGCTTTCGGGAAACGCACCGCAGGTGTGCAAAAAAATGTGTTGCACCGGATGCTCATCTTCGGTGATGTGGAACAAGTGCACGGTTGTTTCCACGTTTGGAGTCAGTGCATCGCACGTTCGATGCACGGCTTTCGGGAAGCGCACCATAAGTGTGCAAAAAAATTTTATTGCACCGGATGCTCATCTTAGGTGACGTGGAACAAGTGCACGGTCATTACCACGTTTGGAGTCAGTGGTAATCTCATCGCACATTCGATGCACGGCTTTCAGGAACCACGCCTCAGGTGTGCAAAAAAATTTTGTTGCACCGGATACTCATCTTATGTGACATGGAACAAGTGCACGGTCGTTTCCACGTTTAGAGTCAGTGGTAATCTTGTCGCACGTTCGATGCACGGCTTTCAAGAAGCGCACCACAAGTGTGCAAAAAAATTTTACTGCACAGGATGCTCGTCGTAGGTGACGTGGAACAAGTGCACGGTCGTTACCACGTTTAGAGTCAGTGGTAATCTCATCGCACGTTCGATACGGCTTTCGGAAGCGCACGCAGATGTGTGCAAAAAAAATTTTGTTGCACCGGATGCTCATCTTAGGTGACGTGAAACAAGTGCGCGCGGTCATTTCCATGTTTTGAGTCGGTGGTAATCTCGTCGCGACGTTCGATGCACGGCTTTCCGGAATCGCTCCACAAGTGTGCAAAATTTTTTTTTGCTCGGATGCTCATCTTAGGTGACGTGGAACAAGTGCACGGTCGTTTCCACGTTTGGAGTCAGTGGTAATCTCATCGCACGTGCGATGCACGGCTTTCGGGAAGCGCACCACAGGTGCGTAGAAAAATAGGTTGCACCGGATGCTCATCTTGGGTGACGTGGAACAAGTGCATGGTCGTTACCACGTTTGGAGTCAGTGGTAATCTCGTCACACGTTCGATGCACGGCTTTCGGGAAGCGAACCGGAAGTGTGCAAAAAAATTTTGTTGCACCGGATTCTCATCTTAGGTGACGTGGAACAAGTGCATGGTCGTTTCCATGTTTGGAGTCGGTGGTAATCTCATCGCACGTTCGATGCACGCCTTTTCGGGAAGCGCACGCGAAGTGTGCAAAAAAATTTTGTTGCACCGGATGCTAATCTTAGGTGACGCGGAACAAGTGCACGGTCGTTACCACGTTTGGAGTCAGTGGTAATCTCATCGGACGTTCGATGCACGGCTTTTAGGAAGCGCACCACTGGTGTGCAAAAAAAAATTGTTGCACCGGATGCTCATCTTAGGTGACGTGGAACAAGTGCACGGTCATTACCACGTTTGGAGTCAGTGGTAATCTCATCGCACGTTCGATGCACGGCTTTCAGGAACCACACCACAGGTGTGCAAAAAAATTTTGGTGCACCGGATACTCATCTTATGTGACGTGGAACAAGTGCACGGTCGTTACCACGTTTGGAGTCAGTGGTAATCTCGTCACACGTTCGATGCACGGCATTCGGGAAGCGCACCAGAAGTGTGCAAAAAAATTTTGTTGCACCGGATGCTAATCTTAGGTGACGTGGAACAAGTGCACGGTCGTTACCCCATTTGGAGTCAGCGGTAATCTCATCGGACGTTCGATGCACGGCTTTTAGGAAGCGCACCACAGGTGTGCAGAAAAAAATTGTTGCACCGGATGCTCATCTTAGATGACGTGGAACAAGTGCACGGTCATTACCACGTTTGGAGTCAATGGTAATCTCATCGCATGTTCGATGCACGGCTTTCAGGAACCACACCACAGGTGTGCAAAAAAATTTTGTTGCACCGGATACTTATCTTATGTGATGTGGAACAAGTGCACGGTCGTTTCCACGTTTGGAGTCAGTGGTAATCTTGTCGCACGTTCGATGCATGGCTTTCAGGAAGCGCACCACAAATGTGCAAAAAAATTTTACTGCACAGGATGCTCATCTTAGGTGACGTGGAACAAGTGCACGGTGGTTACCACGTTTGGAGTCAGTGGTAATCTCATCGGACGTTCGATGCACGGCTTTTAGGAAGCGCACCACTGGTGTGCAAAAAAAAATTGTTGCACCGGATGCTCATCTTAGGTGACGTGGAACAAGTGCATGGTCGTTTCCATGTTTGGAGTCAGTGGTAATCTCATCGCACGTTCGATGCACGCCTTTCAGGAAGCGCACCAGAAGTGTGCAAAAAATTTTGTTGCACCGAATGCTAATCTTAGGTGACGTGGAACAAGTGCACGGTCGTTACCACGTTTGGATTCAGTGGTAATCTCATCGCACGTTCGATGCACGGCTTTTCGGGAACCACGCCACAGGTGTGCAAAAAATTTTGTTGCACGGATACTCATCTTATGTGACATGGAACTAGTGCACGGTCGTTTCCACGTTTGGAGTCAGTCGTAATCTTGTCGCACGTTCGATGCACGGCTTTCAGGAAGCGCACCACAAGTGTGCAAAAAAATTTTACTGCACAGGATGGTCATCTTACTTGACGTGGAATAAGTGCACGGTCGGTACCACGTTTGGAGTCAGTGGTAATCTCATCGCACGTTCGATACACGGCTTTCGGGAAGCGCACCAGATGTGTGCAAAAAAATTTTGTTGCACCGGATGCTCATCTTAGGTGACGTGGAACAAGTGCATGGTCGTTTCCATGTTTGGAGTCAGTGGTAATCTCGTCACACGTTCGATGCACGGCTTTCGGGAAGCGAACCGGAAGTGTGCAAAAAAATTTTGTTGCACCGGATTCTCATCTTAGGTGACGTGGAACAAGTGCATGGTCGTTTCCATGTTTGGAGTCGGTGGTAATCTCATCGCACGTTCGATGCACGCCTTTCAGGAAGCGCACCAGAAGTGTGCAAAAAAATTTTGTTGCACCGGATGCTAATCTTAGGTGACGCGGAACAAGTGCACGGTCGTTACCACGTTTGGAGTCAGTGGTAATCTCATCGGACGTTCGATGCACGGCTTTTAGGAAGCGCACCACTGGTGTGCAAAAAAAAATTGTTGCACCGGATGCTCATCTTAGGTGACGTGGAACAAGTGCACGGTCATTACCACGTTTGGAGTCGGTGGTAATCTCATCGCACGTTCGATGCACGGTTTTTTCGGGAACCACACCACAGGTGTGCAAAAAAATTTTGGTGCACCGGATACTCATCTTATGTGACGTGGAACAAGTGCACGGTCGTTACCACGTTTGGAGTCAGTGGTAATCTCATCGCACGTTCGATACACGGCTTTCGGGAAGCGCACCAGATGTGTGCAAAAAAATTTTGTTGCACCGGATACTTATCTTATGTGATGTGGAACAAGTGCACGGTCGTTTCCACGTTTGGAGTCAGTGGTAATCTTGTCGCACGTTCGATGCATGGCTTTCAGGAAGCGCACCACAAATGTGCAAAAAAATTTTACTGCACAGGATGCTCATCTTAGGTGACGTGGAACAAGTGCACGGTGGTTACCACGTTTGGAGTCAGTGGTAATCTCATCACACGTTCGATGTACGGCTTTCAGGAAGCACACCACAAGTGTGCAAAAAATTTTGTTGCACCGTATACTCATCTTAGGTGACGTGGAACAAGTGCATGGTCGTTACCACGTTTGGAGTCAGTGGTAATCTCGTCACACGTTCGATGCACGGCTTTCGGGAAACGCACCATAAGTGTGCAAAAAAATTTTATTGCACCGGATGCTCATCTTAGGTGACGTGGAACAAGTGCACGGTCATTACCACGTTTGGAGTCAGTGGTAATCTCATCGCACATTCGATGCACGGCTTTCAGGAACCACGCCTCAGGTGTGCAAAAAAATTTTGTTGCACCGGATACTCATCTTATGTGACATGGAACAAGTGCACGGTCGTTTCCACGTTTGGAGTCAGTGGTAATCTTGTCGCACGTTCGATGCACGGCTTTCAAGAAGCGCACCACAAGTGTGCAAAAAAATTTTACTGCACAGGATGCTCGTCTTAGGTGACGTGGAACAAGTGCACGGTCGTTACCATGTTTAGAGTCAGTGGTAATCTCATCGCACGTTCGATACACGGCTTTCGGGAAGCGCACCAGATGTGTGCAAAAAAATTTTGTTGCACCGGATGCTCATCTTAGGTGATGTGAAACAAGTGCGCGGTCATTTCCATGTTTTGAGTCAGTGGTAATCTCGTCGCACGTTCGATGCACGGCCTTCCGGAATCGCTCCACAAGTGTGCAAAAATTTTTTTTTGCTCCGGATGCTCATCTTAGGTGACGTGGAACAAGTGCACGGTCGTGTCCACATTTGGAGTCGGTGGTAATCTCATCGCACGCGTGCGATGCGGCTTTTGGAAAGCGCACCACAGGTGCGTAGAAAAATAGGTTGCACCGGATGCTCATCTTAGGTGACGTGGAACAAGTGCATGGTCGTTACCACGTTTGGAGTCGGGTGGTAATCTCGTCACGCGTTCGATGCACGGCTTTCGGGGAAGCGCACCGGAAGTGTGCAAAAAAATTTTGTTGCACCGGATTCTCATCTTAGGTGACGTGGAACAAGTGCATGGTCGTTTCCATGTTTGGAGTCAGTGGTAATCTCATCGCACGTTCGATGCACGCCTTTCAGGAAGCGCACCAGAAGTGTGCAAAAAAATTTTGTTGCACCGGATGCTAATCTTAGGTGACGTGGAACAAGTGCACGGTCGTTACCACGTTTGGAGTCAGTGGTAATCTCATCGCACGTTCGATGCACGGCTTTCAGGAACCACGCCACAGGTGTGCAAAAAAATTTTGTTGCACCAGATACTCATCTTATGTGACATGGAACAAGTGCACGGTCGTTTCCACGTTTGGAGTCAGTCGTAATCTTGTCGCACGTTCGATGCACGGCTTTCAGGAAGCGCACCACAAGTGTGCAAAAAAATTTTACTGCACAGGATGGTCATCTTACTTGACGTGGAATAAGTGCACGGTCGGTACCACGTTTGGAGTCAGTGGTAATCTCATCGCACGTTCGATACACGGCTTTCGGGAAGCGCACCAGATGTGTGCAAAAAAATTTTGTTGCACCGGATGCTCATCTTAGGTGACGTGGAACAAGTGCATGGTCGTTACCACGTTTGGAGTCAGTGGTAATCTCGTCACACGTTCGATGCACGGCTTTCGGGAAGCGCACCAGAAGTGTGCAAAAAAATTTTGTTGTTCCGGATTCTCATCTTAGGTGACGTGGAACAAGTGCATGGTCGTTTCCATGTTTGGAGTCAGTGGTAATCTCGTCACACGTTCGATGCACGGCTTTCGGGAAGCGAACCGGAAGTGTGCAAAAAAATTTTGTTGCACCGGATTCTCATCTTAGGTGACGTGGAACAAGTGCATGGTCGTTTCCATGTTTGGAGTCGGTGGTAATCTCATCGCACGTTCGATGCACGCCTTTCAGGAAGCGCACCAGAAGTGTGCAAAAAAATTTTGTTGCACCGGATGCTAATCTTAGGTGACGCGGAACAAGTGCACGGTCGTTACCACGTTTGGAGTCAGTGGTAATCTCATCGGACGTTCGATGCACGGCTTTTAGGAAGCGCACCACTGGTGTGCAAAAAAAATTGTTGCACCGGATGCTCATCTTAGGTGACGTGGAACAAGTGCACGGTCATTACCACGTTTGGAGTCAGTGGTAATCTCATCGCACGTTCGATGCGCGGCTTTCGGGGAACCACACCACAGGTGTGCAAAAAATTTTGGTGCACCGGATACTCATCTTATGTGACGTGGAACAAGTGCACGGTCGTTACCACGTTTGGAGTCGGTGGTAATCTCATCGCACGTTCGATACGGCTTTCGGGAAAGCGCACCAGATGTGTGCAAAAAATTTTGTTGCACCGGATGCTCATCTTAGGTGACGTGGAACAAGTGTACAGTCGTTTCCACGTTTGGAGTCAGTGGTAATCTCATCGCACGTGCGATGCACGGCTTTCGGGAAGCGCACCACAGGTGCGTAAAAAAATGTGTTGCACCGGATGCTCATCTTAGGTGACGTGGAACAAGTGCACGGTCGTTACCACGTTTGGAGTCGGTGGTAATCTCGTCACACGCGTTCGATGCACGGCATTCGGGAAGCGCACCGAGAAGTGTGCAAAAAATTTTGTTGCACCGGATGCTAATCTTAGGTGACGTGGAACAAGTGCACGGTCGTTACCCCATTTGGAGTCAGCGGTAATCTCATCGGACGTTCGATGCACGGCTTTTAGGAAGCGCACCACAGGTGTGCGAGAAAAAAAAATTGTTGCAACCGGATGCTCATCTTAGGTGACGTGGAACAAGTGCACGGTCATTACCACGTTTGGAGTCAATGGTAATCTCATCGCACGTTCGATGCACGGCTTTCGGGAACCACATCACAGGTGTGCAAAAAAATTTTGTTGCACCGGATACTTATCTTATGTGATGTGGAACAAGTGCACGGTCGTTTCCACGTTTGGAGTCGGTGGTAATCTTGTCGACGTTCGATGCATGGCTTTCAGGAAGCGCACCACAAATGTGCAAAAAATTTTTTTGCACAGGATGCTCATCTTAGGTGACGTGGAACAAGTGCACGGTGGTTACCACGTTTGGAGTCGATGGTAATCTCATCACACGTTCGATGTACGGCTTTCGGGGAAGCACACCACAAGTGTGCAAAAAATTTTGTTGCACCGTATACTCATCTTAGGTGACGTGGAACAAGTGCATGGTCGTTACCACGTTTGGAGTCAGTGGTAATCTCGTCACACGTTCGATGCACGGCTTTCGGGAAACGCACCACAGTGGTGCAAAAAAATGTGTTGCACGGATGCTCATCTTCGGTGACGTGGAACAAGTGCACGGTTGTTTCCACGTTTGGAGTCAGTGCATCGCGACGTTTGATGCAACTTTCGGGAAGCACACCATAAGTGTGCAAAAAATTTTTTATTGCACGGATGCTCATCTTAGGTGACGTGGAACAAGTGCACGGTCATTACCACGTTTGGAGTCGGTGGTAATCTCATCGCACATTCGATGCACGGCTTTCAGGAACCACGCCTCAGGTGTGCAAAAAAATTTTGTTGCACCGGATACTCATCTTATGTGACATGGAACAAGTGCACGGTCGTTTCCACGTTTGGAGTCAGTGGTAATCTTGTCGCACGTTCGATGCACGGCTTTCAAGAAGCGCACCACAAGTGTGCAAAAAAAATTTACTGCACAGGATGCTCCTCTTAGGTGACGTGGAACAAGTGCACGGTCGTTACCACGTTTAGAGTCAGTGGTAGTCTCATCGCACGTTCGATGCACGGCTTTCGGGAAGCGCACCAGATGTGTGCAAAAAATTTTGTTGCACCGGATGCTCATCTTAGGTGATGTGAAACAAGTGCGCGCGGTCATTTCCATGTTTTGAGTCGGTGGTAATCTCGTCGCACGTTCGATGCACGGCCTTCCGGAATCGCTCCACAAGTGTGCAAAAATTTTTTTTTGCTTCGGATGCTCATCTTAGGTGACGTGGAACAAGTGCACGGTCGTGTCCACATTTGGAGTCAGTGGTAATCTCATCGCACGTGCGATGCACGGCTTTCGGAAAGCGCACCACAGGTGCGTAGAAAAATAGGTTGCACCGGATGCTCATCTTAGGTGACGTGGAACAAGTGCATGGTCGTTACCACGTTTGGAGTCAGTGGTAATCTCGTCACACGTTCGATGCACGGCTTTCGGGAAGCGCACCGGAAGTGTGCAAAAAAATTTTGTTGCACCGGATTCTCATCTTAGGTGACGTGGAACAAGTGCATGGTCGTTTCCATGTTTGAGTCAGTGGTAATCTCATCGCACGTTCGATGCACGGCTTTTAGAAAGCGCGCAGAAGTGTGCAAAAAATTTTGTTGCACCGGATGCTCATCTTAGGTGACATGGAACAAGTGCACGGTCGTTACCACGTTTGGAGTCAGTGGTAATCTCGTCGCACGTTCGATGCACGGCTTTCGGGGAGCGCACCAGAAGTGTGCAACAAAATTTTGTTGCGCCGGATGCTCATCTTAGGTGACGTGGAACAAGTGCATGGTTGTTACCACGTTTGGAGTCGATGGTATTCTCGTTGCAACGTTCGATGCACGGCTTTTAGGAAGCGCACGAAGTGTGCAAAATTTTTTGTTGCATCGGATGCTCATCTTAGGTGACGTGGAAGAAGTGCACCGTCGTTACCATGTTTGGAGTCGGTGATAATCTCGTCGCGTTCGATGCACGGCTTTTCGGGAAGCGCACCAGAAGTGTGCAAAAATTTTTGTTGCATCGGATGCTCATCTTAGGTGACGTGGAGCGAGAGCACGGTCGTTACCACGTTTGGAGTCGGTGGTAATCTTATCGCACGTTCTATGCACGGCTTTCGGGGGAAGCGCACCGAAGTGTGCAAAAAAAATTTTGTTGCACCGGATGCTCATCTTAAGTGACGTGGAACAAGTGCACGGTCGTTACCACGTTTGGAGTTAGTGGTAATCTCGTCACACGTTTGATGCGGTTTGGGGAAGTGCACCACAGGTGCGCAAAAAAATTTTGTAGCACCGGATGCTCATCTTAGGTGATGTGGAACAAGTGCACGATCGTTACCACGTTTGGAGTCAGTGGTAATCTCATCGCACGTTCGATGCACGGCTTTTAGGAAGCGCACCAGAAATGTGCAACAAAATTTTATTGCACGGATGCTCATCTTAGGTGACGTAGAAAAAAGTGTGCGGTCGTTACCACGTTTGGAGTCGATGGTAATCTCGTCGCACATTCGATGCACAGCTTTCAGGAAGCGCACCAGAAGTGTGCAACAAAATTTTGTTGCCCCGGATGCTCATCTTTGGTGACGTGGAACAAGTGCACCGTCGTTACCACGTTTGGAGTCAGTGGCAATCTCGTCGCACGTTCGATGCACGGCTTTCGGGAAGCGCACTAGAAGTGTGGAAAACTATTTTGCTGCTCGGATGCTCATCTTACGTGGACGTGGAACAAGTGCACGGTTGTTTCCACGTTTGGAGTCGATGGTAATCTCGGCGCACATTCGATGCACAGCTTTCAGGAAGCGCACCAGAAGTGTGCAAAAAATTTTGTTGCACCGGATGCTCATCTTAGGTGACATGGAACAAGTGCACGGTCGTTACCACGTTTGGAGTCAGTGGTAATCTCGTCGCCACGTTCGATGCACGGCTTTTCGGCGCGCACCAGAAGTGTGGAAAACTATTTTGCCTGCACCGGATGCTCATCTTACGTGACGTGGAACAAGTGCACGGTTGTTTCCACGTTTGGAGTCAGTGGTAATCTCGGCGCACGTTCGATGCACGGCTTTTAGAAAGCGCACCAGAAGTGTGCAAAAAAATTTTGTTGCACCGGATGCTCATCTTAGGTGACATGGAACAAGTGCACGGTCGTTACCACGTTTGGAGTCGGTGGTGGTAATCTCGTCGCACGTTCGATGCACGGCTTTTCAGGGGAGCACACCAGAAGTGTGCAACAAAATTTTGTTGCGCCGGATGCTCATCTTAGGTGACGTGGAACAAGTGCAGGGTAGTTACCACGTTTGGAGTCAGTGGTAATCTCGTAGCACGTTCGATGCACGGCTTTTTAGGAAGCGCACGAAGTGTGCAAAATTTTTTTTGTTGCATCGGATGCTCATCTTAGGTGGCGTGGAAGAAGTGCACCGTCGTTACCATGTTTGGAGTCAGTGGTAATCTCGTCGCACGTTCGATGCACGGCTTTCGGGAAGCGCACCAGAAGTGTGCAAAAAATTTTTGTTCCACCGGATGCTCATCTTAGGTGACATGGAACAAGTGCACGGTCGTTACCACGTTTGGAGTCAGTGGTAATCTCGTCGCACGTTCGATGCACGGCTTTCAGGAAGCGCACCAGAAGTGTGCAAAAAAATTTTGTTGCACCGGATGCTCATCTTAAGTGACGTGGAACAAGTGCACGGTCGTTACCACGTTTGGAGTTAGTGGTAATCTCGTCACACGTTTGATGCACGGTTTCGGGAAGTGCACCACAGGTGCGCAAAAAAATTTTGTAGCACCGGATGCTCATCTTAGGTGATGTGGAACAAGTGCACGATCGTTACCACGTTTGGAGTCAGTGGTAATCTCATCGCACGTTCGATGCACGGCTTTTAGGAAGCGCACCAGAAATGTGCAACAAAATTTTATTGCACCGGATGCTCATCTTAGGTGACGTAGAAAAAGTGCACGGTCGTTACCACGTTTGGAGTCAGTGGTAATCTCGTCGCACATTCGATGCACAGCTTTCAGGAAGCGCACCAGAAGTGTGCAACAAAATTTTGTTGCCCCGGATGCTCATCTTTGGTGACGTGGAACAAGTGCACCGTCGTTACCACGTTTGGAGTCAGTGGCAATCTCGTCGCACGTTCGATGCACGGCTTTCGGGAAGCGCACTAGAAGTGTGGAAAACTATTTTGCTGCTCCGGATGCTCATCTTACGTGACGTGGAACAAGTGCACGGTTGTTTCCACGTTTGGAGTCAGTGGTAATCTCGGCGCACGTTCGATGCACGGCTTTTAGAAAGCGCACCAGAAGTGTGCAAAAAAATTTTGTTGCACCGGATGCTCATCTTAGGTGACATGGAACAAGTGCACGGTCGTTACCACGTTTGGAGTCGGTGGTAATCTCGTCGCACGTTCGATGCACGGCTTTTCAGAAGCGCACGAAGTGTGCAAAAAAATTTTGTTGCACCGGATGCTCATCTTAAGTGACGTGGAACAAGTGCACGATCGTTACCACGTTTGGAGTCAGTGGTAATCTCATCGCACGTTCGATGCACGGCTTTTAGGAAGCGCACCAGAAATGTGCAACAAAATTTTATTGCACCGGATGCTCATCTTAGGTGACGTAGAAAAAGTGCACGGTCGTTACCACGTTTGGAGTAAGTGGTAATCTCGTCGCACATTCGATGCACTTTTCAGGAAGCGCGACCGTAAGTGTGCAACAAAATTTTGTTGCCCCGGATGCTCATCTTTGGTGACGTGGAACAAGTGCACCGTCGTTACCACGTTTGGAGTCAGTGGCAATCTCGTCGCACGTTCGATGCACGGCTTTCGGGAAGCGCACTAGAAGTGTGGAAAACTATTTTGCTGCTCCGGATGCTCATCTTACGTGACGTGGAACAAGTGCACGGTTGTTTCCACGTTTGGAGTCGATGGTAATCTCGGCGCACGTTCGATGCACGGCTTTTAGAGCGCGCACGAAGTGTGCAAAAAAATTTTGTTCCACGGATGCTCATCTTAGGTGACATGGAACAAGTGCACGGTCGTTACCACGTTTGGAGTCGGTGGTAATCTCGTCGCACGTTCGATGCACGGCTTTGAAGCGCACCGAAGTGTGCAAAAATTTTGTTGCACCGGATGCTCATCTTAAGTGACGTGGAACAAGTGCACGGTCGTTACCACGTTTGGAGTTAGTGGTAATCTCGTCACACGTTTGATGCACGGTTTCGGGAAGTGCACCACAGGTGCGCAAAAAAATTTTGTAGCACCGGATGCTCATCTTAGGTGATGTGGAACAAGTGCACGATTGTTACCACGTTTGGAGTCAGTGGTAATCTCATCGCACGTTCGATGCACGGCTTTTAGGAAGCGCACCAGAAATGTGCAACAAAATTTTATTGCACCGGATGCTCATCTTAGGTGGCGTAGAAAAAGTGCACGGTCGTTACCACGTTTGAGTCAGTGGTAATCTCGTCGCACATTCGATGCACAGCTTTTCGGAAGCGCGCAGAAGTGTGCAACAAAATTTTGTTGCCCCGGATGCTCATCTTTGGTGACGTGGAACAAGTGCACCGTCGTTACCACGTTTGGAGTCAGTGGCAATCTCGTCGCACGTTCGATGCACGGCTTTCGGGAAGCGCACTAGAAGTGTGGAAAACTATTTTGCTGCTCCGGATGCTCATCTTACGTGGCGTGGAACAAGTGCACGGTTGTTTCCACGTTTGGAGTCGATGGTAATCTCGGCGCACGTTCGATGCACGGCTTTTAGAAAGCGCACCGAAGTGTGCAAAAAATTTTGTTGCACCGGATGCTCATCTTAGGTGACATGGAACAAGTGCACGGTCGTTACCACGTTTGGAGTCGGTGGTAATCTCGTCGCACGTTCGATGCACGGCTTTCAGGAAGCGCACCGAGAAGTTGCAAAAAAATTTTGTTGCACCGGATGCTCATCTTAAGTGACGTGGAACAAGTGCACGATCGTTACCACGTTTGGAGTCAGTGGTAATCTCATCGCACGTTCGATGCACGGCTTTTAGGAAGCGCACCAGAAATGTGCAACAAAATTTTATTGCACCGGATGCTCATCTTAGGTGACGTAGAAAAAGTGCACGGTCGTTACCACGTTTGGAGTAAGTGGTAATCTCGTCGCACATTCGATGCACAGCTTTCAGGAAGCGCACCAGAAGTGTGCAACAAAATTTTGTTGCCCCGGATGCTCATCTTTGGTGACGTGGAACAAGTGCACCGTCGTTACCACGTTTGGAGTCAGTGGCAATCTCGTCGCACGTTCGATGCACGGCTTTCGGGAAGCGCACTAGAAGTGTGGAAAACTATTTTGCTGCTCCGGATGCTCATCTTACGTGGACGTGGAACAAGTGCACGGTTGTTTCCACGTTTGGAGTCGATGGTAATCTCGGCGCACGTTCGATGCGGCTTTTAGAAAGCGCACCAGAAGTGTGCAAAAAATTTTGTTCCACCGGATGCTCATCTTAGGTGACATGGAACAAGTGCACGGTCGTTACCACGTTTGGAGTCGGTGGTAATCTCGCCGCACGCTCGATGCACGGCTTTTCGTGAAGCGCGAGAGAAGTGTGCAAAAAATTTTGTTGCACCGGATGCTCATCTTAAGTGACGTGGAACAAGTGCACGGTCGTTACCACGTTTGGAGTTAGTGGTAATCTCGTCACACGTTTGATGCACGGTTTGGGGAAGTGCACCACAAAAAAAAAAAATTTTGTAGCACCGGATGCTCATCTTAGGTGATGTGGAACAAGTGCACGATCGTTACCACGTTTGGAGTCGGTGGTAATCTCATCGCACGTTCGATGCGGCTTTTAGGAAGCGCACCAGAAATGTGCAACAAAATTTTATTGCACCGGATGCTCATCTTAGGTGACGTAGAAAAAGTGCACGGTCGTTACCACGTTTGGAGTCAGTGGTAATCTCGTCGCACATTCGATGCACAGCTTTCGAAGCGCACCAGAAGTGTGCAACAAAATTTTGTTGCCCGGATGCTCATCTTTGGTGGCGTGGAACAAGTGCACCGTCGTTACCACGTTTGGAGTCAGTGGCAATCTCGCCGCACGTTCGATGCACGGCTTTCGGGGGAAGCGCACTAGAAGTGTGGAAAACTATTTTGCTGCTCGGATGCTCATCTTACGTGACGTGGAACAAGTGCACGGTTGTTTCCACGTTTGGAGTCAGTGGTAATCTCGGCGCACGTTCGATGCACGGCTTTTAGAAAGCGCACCAGAAGTGTGCAAAAAAATTTTGTTGCACCGGATGCTCATCTTAGGTGACATGGAACAAGTGCACGGTCGTTACCACGTTTGGAGTCAGTGGTAATCTCGTCGCACGTTCGATGCACAGCTTTCGTGAAGCGCACGGAAGTGTGGAAAACTATTTTGCTGCCCCGGATGCTCATCTTACGTGACGTGGAACAAGTGCACGGTTGTTTCCACGTTTGGAGTCGGGTGGTAATCTCGGCGCACGTTCGATGCACGGCTTTTTAGAAAGCGCACCGAAGTGTGCAAAAAAAATTTTGTTGCACCGGATGCTCATCTTAGGTGACATGGAACAAGTGCACGGTCGTTACCACGTTTGGAGTCAGTGGTAATCTCGTCGCACGTTCGATGCACGGCTTTCAGGGAGCGCACCAGAAGTGTGCAACAAAATTTTGTTGCGCCGGATGCTCATCTTAGGTGACGTGGAACAAGTGCATGGTTGTTACCACGTTTGGAGTCAGTGGTAATCTCGTTGCACGTTCGATGCACGGCTTTTAGGAAGCGCACCAGAAGTGTGCAAAATTTTTTTGTTGCATCGGATGCTCATCTTAGGTGACGTGGAAGAAGTGCACCGTCGTTACCATGTTTGGAGTCAGTGGTAATCTCGTCGCACGTTCGATGCACGGCTTTCGGGAAGCGCACCAGAAGTGTGCAAAAAATTTTTGTTCCACCGGATGCTCATCTTAGGTGACATGGAACAAGTGCACGGTCGTTACCACGTTTGGAGTCGGTTGTAATCTCGTCGCACGTTCGATGCACGGCTTTTCAGGAAGCGCACGAAGTGTGTGCAAAAAAATTTTGTTGCACCGGATGCTCATCTTAAGTGACGTGGAACAAGTGCACGGTCGTTACCACGTTTGGAGTTAGTGGTAATCTCGTCACACGTTTGATGCACGGTTTCGGGAAGTGCACCACAGGTGCGCAAAAAAATTTTGTAGCACCGGATGCTCATCTTAGGTGATGTGGAACAAGTGCACGATCGTTACCACGTTTGGAGTCAGTGGTAATCTCATCGCACGTTCGATGCACGGCTTTTAGGAAGCGCACCAGAAATGTGCAACAAAATTTTATTGCACCGGATGCTCATCTTAGGTGACGTAGAAAAAGTGCACGGTCGTTACCACGTTTGGAGTCGTGGCAATCTCGTCGCACATTCGATGCACAGCTTTCGGGGAAGCGCACCAGAAGTGTGCAACAAAATTTTGTTGCCCCGGATGCTCATCTTTGGTGACGTGGAACAAGTGCACCGTCGTTACCGCGTTTGGAGTCGGTGGCAATCTCGTCGCACGTTCGATGCACGGCTTTCGGGGAAGCGCACTAGAAGTGTGGAAAACTATTTTGCTGCTCCGGATGCTCATCTTACGTGACGTGGAACAAGTGCACGGTTGTTTCCACGTTTGGAGTCAGTGGTAATCTCGGCGCACGTTCGATGCACGGCTTTTAGAAAGCGCACCAGAAGTGTGCAAAAAAATTTTGTTGCACCGGATGCTCATCTTAGGTGACATGGAACAAGTGCACGGTCGTTACCACGTTTGGAGTCAGTGGTAATCTCGTCGCACGTTCGATGCACGGCTTTCGGGGAAGCGCACCAGAAGTGTGCAAAAAAATTTTGTTGCACCGGATGCTCATCTTAAGTGACGTGGAACAAGTGCACGATCGTTACCACGTTTGGAGTCAGTGGTAATCTCATCGCACGTTCGATGCACGGCTTTTAGGAAGCGCACCAGAAATGTGCAACAAAATTTTATTGCACCGGATGCTCATCTTAGGTGACGTAGAAAAAGTGCACGGTCGTTACCACGTTTGGAGTAAGTGGTAATCTCGTCGCACATTCGATGCACAGCTTTCAGGAAGCGCACCAGAAGTGTGCAACAAAATTTTGTTGCCCCGGATGCTCATCTTTGGTGACGTGGAACAAGTGCACCGTCGTTACCACGTTTGGAGTCAGTGGCAATCTCGTCGCACGTTCGATGCACGGCTTTCGGAAAGTACACCACAGATGTGCAAAAAAATTTTGTTGCACCGGATGCTCATCTTAGGTGACGTGAAACAAGTGCACGGTCGTTACCACGTTTGGAGTCAGTGGCAATCTCGTCGCACGTTCGATGCACGGCTTTCGGGAAGCGCACTAGAAGTGTGGAAAACTATTTTGCTGCTCCGGATGCTCATCTTACGTGACGTGGAACAAGTGCACGGTTGTTTCCACGTTTGGAGTCAGTGGTAATCTCGGCGCACGTTCGATGCACGGCTTTTAGAAAGCGCACCAGAAGTGTGCAAAAAAATTTTGTTCCACCGGATGCTCATCTTAGGTGACATGGAACAAGTGCACGGTCGTTACCACGTTTGGAGTCAGTGGTAATCTCGTCGCACGTTCGATGCACGGACTTTCGTGAAGCGCACCGTAAGTGTGCAAAAAAAATTTTGTTGCACCGGATGCTCATCTTAAGTGACGTGGAACAAGTGCACGGTCGTTACCACGTTTGGAGTTAGTGGTAATCTCGTCACACGTTTGATGCACGGTTTCGGGAAGTGCACCACAGGTGCGCAAAAAAATTTTGTAGCACCGGATGCTCATCTTAGGTGATGTGGAACAAGTGCACGATCGTTACCACGTTTGGAGTCAGTGGTAATCTCATCGCACGTTCGATGCACGGCTTTTAGGAAGCGCACCAGAAATGTGCAACAAAATTTTATTGCACCGGATGCTCATCTTAGGTGACGTAGAAAAAGTGCACGGTCGTTACCACGTTTGGAGTCGGTGGTAATCTCGCCGCACATTCGATGCACGACTTTCGTGAAGCGCGCGTAAGTGTGCAACAAAATTTTGTTGCCCCGGATGCTCATCTTTGGTGACGTGGAACAAGTGCACCGTCGTTACCACGTTTGGAGTCGTGGCAATCTCGCCGCACGTTCGATGCACGGCTTTCGGAAAGTACACCACAGATGTGCAAAAAAAAATTTTGTTGCACCGGATGCTCATCTTAGGTGACGTGAAACAAGTGCACGGTCGTTACCACGTTTGGAGTCAGTGGCAATCTCGTCGCACGTTCGATGCACGGCTTTCGGGAAGCGCACTAGAAGTGTGGAAAACTATTTTGCTGCTCCGGATGCTCATCTTACGTGACGTGGAACAAGTGCACGGTTGTTTCCACGTTTGGAGTCGAGTGGTAATCTCGGCGCACGTTCGATGCACGGCTTTTTAGAAAGCGCACAGAAGTGTGCAAAAAAATTTTGTTCCACCGGTGCTCATCTTAGGTGACATGGAACAAGTGCACGGTCGTTACCACGTTTTGAGTCGTGGTAATCTCGTCGCACGTTCGATGAACGGCTTTCAGGAAGCGCACCAGAAGTGTGCAAAAAAATTTTGTTGCACCGGATGCTCATCTTAAGTGACGTGGAACAAGTGCACGGTCGTTACCACGTTTGGAGTTAGTGGTAATCTCGTCACACGTTTGATGCACGGTTTCGGGAAGTGCACCACAGGTGCGCAAAAAAATTTTGTAGCACCGGATGCTCATCTTAGGTGATGTGGAACAAGTGCACGATCGTTACCACGTTTGGAGTCAGTGGTAATCTCATCGCACGTTCGATGCACGGCTTTTAGGAAGCGCACCAGAAATGTGCAACAAAATTTTATTGCACCGGATGCTCATCTTAGGTGACGTAGAAAAAGTGCACGGTCGTTACCACGTTTGGAGTCAGTGGTAATCTCGTCGCACATTCGATGCACAGCTTTCAGGAAAGCGCGAAGTGTGCAACAAAATTTTTGTTGCCCCGGATGCTCATCTTTGGTGACGTGGAACAAGTGCACCGTCGTTACCACGTTTGGAGTCAGTGGCAATCTCGTCGCACGTTCGATGCACGGCTTTCGGGAAGCGCACTAGAAGTGTGGAAAACTATTTTGCTGCTCCGGATGCTCATCTTACGTGACGTGGAACAAGTGCACGGTTGTTTCCACGTTTGGAGTCAGTGGTAATCTCGGCGCACGTTCGATGCACGGCTTTTAGAAAGCGCACCAGAAGTGTGCAAAAAAATTTTGTTGCACCGGATGCTCATCTTAGGTGACATGGAACAAGTGCACGGTCGTTACCACGTTTGGAGTCAGTGGTAATCTCGTCGCACGTTCGATGCACGGCTTTCAGGAAGCGCACCAGAAGTGTGCAAAAAAATTTTGTTGCACCGGATGCTCATCTTAAGTGACGTGGAACAAGTGCACGATCGTTACCACGTTTGGAGTCAGTGGTAATCTCATCGCACGTTCGATGCACGGCTTTTAGGAAGCGCACCAGAAATGTGCAACAAAATTTTATTGCACCGGATGCTCATCTTAGGTGACGTAGAAAAAGTGCACGGTCGTTACCACGTTTGGAGTAAGTGGTAATCTCGTCGCACATTCGATGCACAGCTTTCAGGAAGCGCACCGGAAGTGTGCAACAAAATTTTGTTGCCCCGGATGCTCATCTTTGGTGACGTGGAACAAGTGCACCGTCGTTACCACGTTTGGAGTCGTGGCAATCTCGTCGCACGTTCGATGCACGGCTTTTCGGAAAGTACACCACAGATGTGCAAAAAAAATTTTGTTGCATCGGATGCTCATCTTAGGTGACGTGAAACAAGTGCACGGTCGTTACCACGTTTGGAGTCGGTGGCAATCTCGTCGCGACGCTCGATGCACGGCTTTCGGGAAGCGCACTAGAAGTGTGGAAAACTATTTTGCTGCTCGGATGCTCATCTTACGTGGACGTGGAACAAGTGCACGGTTGTTTCCACGTTTGGAGTCAGTGGTAATCTCGGCGCACGTTCGATGCACGGCTTTTAGAAAGCGCACCAGAAGTGTGCAAAAAAATTTTGTTCCACCGGATGCTCATCTTAGGTGACATGGAACAAGTGCACGGTCGTTACCACGTTTGGAGTCAGTGGTAATCTCGCCGCACGTTCGATGCACGGCTTTCAGGGAAGCGCACCGAAGTGTGTGCAAAAAATTTTGTTGCACCGGATGCTCATCTTAAGTGACGTGGAACAAGTGCACACGGTCGTTACCACGTTTGGAGTTAGTGGTAATCTCGTCACACGCGTTTGATGCACGGTTTCGGGAAGTGCACCACAGGTGCGCAAAAAATTTTGTAGCACCGGATGCTCATCTTAGGTGATGTGGAACAAGTGCACGATCGTTACCACGTTTGAGTCAGTGGTAATCTCATCGCACGTTCGATGCACGGCTTTTAGGAAGCGCACCAGAAATGTGCAACAAAAATTTTATTGCACCGGATGCTCATCTTAGGTGACGTAGAAAAAAGTGCACGGTCGTTACCACGTTTGAGTCGGTGGTAATCTCGTCGCACATTCGATGCACAGCTTTCGGGGAAGCGCACCAGAAGTGTGCAACAAAATTTTGTTGCCCGGATGCTCATCTTTGGTGACGTGGAACAAGTGCACCGTCGTTACCACGTTTGGAGTCAGTGGCAATCTCGTCGCACGTTCGATGCGTAACGGCGGGGAAGCGCACTAGAAGTGTGGAAAACTATTTTGCTGCTCCGGATGCTCATCTTACGTGGACGTGGAACAAGTGCACGGTTGTTTCCACGTTTTGAGTCGATGGTAATCTCGGCGCACGTTCGATGCACGGCTTTTTAGAAAGCGCACCCGAAGTGTGCAAAAAAAAATTTTGTTGCACCGGATGCTCATCTTAGGTGACATGGAACAAGTGCACGGTCGTTACCACGTTTGAGTCGGTGGTAATCTCGTCGCACGTTCGATGCACGGCTTTCGTGAAGCGCACCAGAAGTGTGCAAAAAAAATTTTGTTGCACCGGATGCTCATCTTAAGTGACGTGGAAAAGTGCACGATCGTTACCACGTTTGGAGTCAGTGGTAATCTCATCGCACGTTCGATGCACGGCTTTTGGGAAGCGCACCAGAAGTGTGCAACAAAATTTTATTGCACCGGATGCTCATCTTAGGTGACGTAGAAAAAGTGCACGGTCGTTACCATGTTTGGAGTAAGTGGTAATCTCGTCGCACATTCGATGCACAGCTTTCGGGGAAGCGCACTGAAAGTGTGCAACAAAATTTTGTTGCCCCGGATGCTCATCTTTGGTGACGTGGAACAAGTGCACCGTCGTTACCACGTTTGGAGTCAGTGGCAATCTCGTCGCACGTTCGATGCACGGCTTTCGGAAAGTACACCACAGATGTGCAAAAAAATTTTGTTGCACCGGATGCTCATCTTAGGTGACGTGAAACAAGTGCACGGTCGTTACCACGTTTGAGTCGGGTGGCAATCTCGTCGCAGACGTTCGATGCACGGCTTTCGGGAAGCGCACTAGAAGTGTGGAAAACTATTTTGCTGTCCGGATGCTCATCTTACGTGACGTGGAACAAGTGCACGGTTGTTTCCACGTTTGAGTCGATGGTAATCTCGGCGCACGTTCGATGCACGGCTTTTTAGAAAGCGCACCAGAAGTGTGCAAAAAATTTTTGTTCCACCGGATGCTCATCTTAGGTGACATGGAACAAGTGCACGGTCGTTACCACGTTTGGAGTCAGTGGTAATCTCGTCGCACGTTCGATGCACGGCTTTCAGGAAGCGCACGAAGTGTGCAAAAAATTTTGTTGCAACCGGATGCTCATCTTAAGTGACGTGGAACAAGTGCACGGTCGTTACCACGTTTGGAGTTAGTGGTAATCTCGGCCACACGTTTGATGCACGGTTTCGGGAAGTGCACCACAGTGCAAAAAAAAAATTTTGTAGCACCGGATGCTCATCTTAGGTGATGTGGAACAAGTGCACGATCGTTACCACGTTTGGAGTCAGTGGTAATCTCATCGCACGTTCGATGCACGGCTTTTAGGAAGCGCACCAGAAATGTGCAACAAAATTTTATTGCACGGATGCTCATCTTAGTCGACGAGAAAAAAGTGCACGGTCGTTACCACGTTTTGAGTAAGTGGTAATCTCGTCGCACATTCGATGCACGCGCTTTTCGAAGAAGCGCACCAGAAGTGTGCAACAAAATTTTGTTGCCCCGGATGCTCATCTTTGGTGACGTGGAACAAGTGCACCGTCGTTACCACGTTTGGAGTCAGTGGTAATCTCGTCGCACGTTCGATGCACGGCTTTCAGGAAGCGCACCAGAAGTGTGCAAAAAAATTTTGTTGCACCGGATGCTCATCTTAAGTGACGTGGAACAAGTGCACGATCGTTACCACGTTTGGAGTCAGTGGTAATCTCATCGCACGCGTTCGATGCACGGCTTTTTAGGAAGCGCACCAGAAGTGTGCAACAAAATTTTGTTGCACCGGATGCTCATCTTAGGTGACGTGGAACATGTGCACCATCGTTACCATGTTTGAGTCAGTGGTAATCTCATCGCACGTTCGATGCACGGCTTTCGGAAGCGCACTAGAAGTGTGGAAAACTATTTTGCTGCACCGGATGCTCATCTTACGTGACGTGGAACAAGTGCACGGTTGTTTCCACGTTTGAGTCAGTGGTAATCTCGGCGACGTTCGATGCACGGCTTTTTAGAAAGCGCACCAGAAGTGTGCAAAAAAATTTTGTTGCACCGGATGCTCATCTTAGGTGACATGGAACAAGTGCACGGTCGTTACCACGTTTGGAGTCGGTGGTAATCTCGTCGCACGCTCGATGCACGGCTTTCGTGGAGCGCACTGTAAGTGTGCAACAAAATTTTGTTGCGCCGGATGCTCATCTTAGGTGACGTGGAACAAGTGCATGGTTGTTACCACGTTTGAGTCGATGGTAATCTCGTTTAACGTTCGATGCACGGCTTTTAGGAAGCGCACCGTAAGTGTGCAAAATTTTTTTGTTGCACCGGATGCTCATCTTAGGTGACGTGGAAGAAGTGCACCGTCGTTACCATGTTTGGAGTCGAGTGGTAATCTCGTCGCACGTTCGATGCACGGCTTTTCGGGGAAGCGCACCAGAAGTGTGCAAAAAAATTTTGTTGCATCGGATGCTCATCTTAGGTGACGTGGAACGAGAGCACGGTCGTTACCACGTTTGGAGTCATGGTAATCTTATCGCACGCTCTATGCACGGCTTTCGGAAGCGCACCGAAGTGTGCAAAAAATTTTGTTGCACCGGATGCTCATCTTAAGTGACGTGGAACAAGTGCACGGTCGTTACCACGTTTGGAGTTAGTGGTAATCTCGTCACACGCTTGATGCACGGTTTCGGGAAGTGCACCACAGGTGCGCAAAAATTTTGTAGCACCGGATGCTCATCTTAGGTGATGTGGAACAAGTGCACGATTGTTACCACGTTTGGAGTCGATGGTAATCTCATCGCACGCTCGATGCACGGCTTTTAGGAAGCGCACCAGAAATGTGCAACAAAATTTTATTGCACCGGATGCTCATCTTAGGTGACGTAGAAAAAGTGCACGGTCGTTACCACGTTTGGAGTCGGTGGTAATCTCGTCGCACATTCGATGCACACTTTTCGTGAAGCGCACCCGAAGTGTGCAACAAAATTTTGTTGTCCGGATGCTCATCTTAGGTGACGTGGAACATGTGCACCGCCGTTACCATGTTTGAGTCAGTGGTAATCTCATCGCACGTTCGATGCACGGCTTTCGGGAAGCGCACTAGAAGTGTGGAAAACTATTTTGCTGCACCGGATGCTCATCTTACGTGGCGTGGAACAAGTGCACGGTTGTTTCCACGTTTGGAGTCGATGGTAATCTCGTCGCACGTTCGATGCACGGCGGCTTTTAGAAAGCGCACCAGAAGTGTGCAAAAAAAAATTTTGTTGCACCGGATGCTCATCTTAGGTGACATGGAACAAGTGCACGGTCGTTACCACGTTTGGAGTCAGTGGTAATCTCGCCGCACGCTCGATGCACGGCTTTCGTGGAGCGCACGAAGTGTGCAACAAAATTTTGTTGCGCCGGATGCTCATCTTAGGTGACGTGGAACAAGTGCATGGTTGTTACCACGTTTGGAGTCGTGGTAATCTCGTTGCACGTTCGATGCACGGCTTTTAGGAAGCGCACCTGAAGTGTGCAAAATTTTTTGTTGCATCGGATGCTCATCTTAGGTGGCGTGGAAGAAGTGCACCGTCGTTACCATGTTTGGAGTCAGTGGTAATCTCGTCGCACGTTCGATGCACGGCTTTCGGGAAGCGCACCAGAAGTGTGCAAAAAATTTTTGTTGCATCGGATGCTCATCTTAGGTGACGTGGAACGAGAGCACGGTCGTTACCACGTTTGGAGTCAGTGGTAATCTTATCGCACGTTCTATGCACGGCTTTCGGGAAGCGCACCGAAGTGTGCAAAAAATTTTGTTGCACCGGATGCTCATCTTAAGTGACGTGGAACAAGTGCACGGTCGTTACCACGTTTGGAGTTAGTGGTAATCTCGTCACACGTTTGATGCACGGTTTGGGGAAGTGCACCACAGTGCGCAAAAAAAAAATTTTGTAGCACCGGATGCTCATCTTAGGTGATGTGGAACAAGTGCACGATTGTTACCACGTTTGGAGTCAGTGGTAATCTCATCGCACGTTCGATGCACGGCTTTTAGGAAGCGCACCAGAAATGTGCAACAAAATTTTATTGCACCGGATGCTCATCTTAGGTGACGTAGAAAAAGTGCACCGGTCGTTACCACGTTTGGAGTCGATGGTAATCTCGCCGCACATTCGATGCACCTGACTTTTCAGGAAGCGCGCACCGTAAGTGTGCAACAAAATTTTGTTGCTCCGGATGCTCATCTTAGGTGACGTGGAACATGTGCAACCGTCGTTACCATGTTTGGAGTCAGTGGTAATCTCATCGCACGTTCGATGCACGGCTTTCGGGAAGCGCACTAGAAGTGTGGAAAACTATTTTGCTGCACCGGATGCTCATCTTACGTGACGTGGAACAAGTGCACGGTTGTTTCCACGTTTGGAGTCAGTGGTAATCTCGTCGCACGTTCGATGCACGGCTTTTAGAAAGCGCACTTAAGTGTGCAAAAAATTTTGTTGCACCGGATGCTCATCTTAGGTGACATGGAACAAGTGCACGGTCGTTACCACGTTTGAGTCGGTGGTAATCTCGTCGCACGTTCGATGCACGGCTTTCGGGAGCGCAAGAGACGCCAGAAGTGTGCAACAAAATTTTGTTGCGCCGGATGCTCATCTTAGGTGACGTGGAACAAGTGCATGGTTGTTACCACGTTTGAGTCGATGGTAATCTCGTTGCACGTTCGATGCACGGCTTTTAGGAAGCGCACCGAAGTGTGCAAAATTTTTTTGTTGCATCGGATGCTCATCTTAGGTGACGTGGAAGAAGTGCACCGTCGTTACCATGTTTGGAGTCAGTGGTAATCTCGTCGCACGTTCGATGCACGGCTTTCGGGAAGCGCACCAGAAGTGTGCAAAAAATTTTTGTTGCATCGGATGCTCATCTTAGGTGACGTGGAACGAGAGCACGGTCGTTACCACGTTTGGAGTCAGTGGTAATCTTATCGCACGTTCTATGCACGGCTTTCAGGAAGCGCACCAGAAGTGTGCAAAAAAATTTTGTTGCACCGGATGCTCATCTTAAGTGACGTGGAACAAGTGCACGGTCGTTACCACGTTTGGAGTTAGTGGTAATCTCGTCACACGTTTGATGCACGGTTTCGGGAAGTGCACCACAGGTGCGCAAAAAAATTTTGTAGCACCGGATGCTCATCTTAGGTGATGTGGAACAAGTGCACGATTGTTACCACGTTTGAGTCAAGTGGTAATCTCATCGCACGTTCGATGCACGGCTTTTTGGAAGCGCACCAAGAAATGTGCAAAAAAATTTTATTGCACCGGATGCTCTTCTTGGGTGACTAGAAAAAGTGCACGGTCGTTACCACGTTTGGAGTCAGTGGTAATCTCGTCGCACATTCGATGCACAGCTTTCAGGAAGCGCGAAGTGTGCAACAAAATTTTGTTGCCCCGGATGCTCATCTTTGGTGACGTGGAACAAGTGCACCGTCGTTACCACGTTTGGAGTCAGTGGCAATCTCGTCGCACGTTCGATGCACGGCTTTCGGGAAGCGCACTAGAAGTGTGGAAAACTATTTTGCTGCTCCGGATGCTCATCTTACGTGACGTGGAACAAGTGCACGGTTGTTTCCACGTTTGGAGTCAGTGGTAATCTCGGCGCACGTTCGATGCACGGCTTTTAGAAAGCGCACCAGAAGTGTGCAAAAAAATTTTGTTGCACCGGATGCTCATCTTAGGTGACATGGAACAAGTGCACGGTCGTTACCACGTTTGGAGTCAGTGGTAATCTCGTCGCACGTTCGATGCACGGCTTTTCGGGGAAGCGCACCAGAAGTGTGCAAAAAAATTTTGTTGCATCGGATGCTCATCTTAAGTGACGTGGAACAAGTGCACGGTCGTTACCACGTTTGGAGTTAGTGGTAATCTCGTCACACGTTTGATGCACGGTTTCGGGAAGTGCACCACAGGTGCGCAAAAAAATTTTGTAGCACCGGATGCTCATCTTAGGTGATGTGGAACAAGTGCACGATCGTTACCACGTTTGGAGTCGGGTGGTAATCTCATCGCACGCGTTCGATGCACGGCTTTTAGGAAGCGCACCAGAAATGTGCAACAAAAATTTTATTGCACCGGATGCTCATCTTAGGTGACGTAGAAAAAGTGCACCGGTCGCTACCACGTTTGGAGTAAGTGGTAATCTCGTCGCACATTCGATGCACAGCTTTCAGGAAGCGCACCAGAAGTGTGCAACAAAATTTTGTTGCCCCGGATGCTCATCTTTGGTGACGTGGAACAAGTGCACCGTCGTTACCACGTTTGGAGTCAGTGGCAATCTCGTCGCACGTTCGATGCACGGCTTTCGGAAAGTACACCACAGATGTGCAAAAAAATTTTGTTGCACCGGATGCTCATCTTAGGTGACGTGAAACAAGTGCACGGTCGTTACCACGTTTAGAGTCTGTCGTAATCTCGTCGCACATTCGATGCACGGCTTTCAGGAAGCGCACCAGAAGTGTGCAACAAAATTTTGTTGCACCGGATGCTCATCTTAGGTGACGTGGAACATGTGCACCGTCGTTACCATGTTTGGAGTCAGTGGTAATCTCATCGCACGTTCGATGCACGGCTTTCGGGAAGCGCACTAGAAGTGTGGAAAACTATTTTGCTGCACCGGATGCTCATCTTACGTGACGTGGAACAAGTGCACGGTTGTTTCCACGTTTGGAGTCAGTGGTAATCTCGGCGCACGTTCGATGCACGGCTTTTAGAAAGCGCGAAGTGTGCAAAAAATTTTTTGTTGCACCGGATGCTCATCTTAGGTGACATGGAACAAGTGCACGGTCGTTACCACGTTTGGAGTCAGTGGTAATCTCGTCGCACGTTCGATGCACGGCTTTCAGGGAGCGCACCAGAAGTGTGCAACAAAATTTTGTTGCGCCGGATGCTCATCTTAGGTGACGTGGAACAAGTGCATGGTTGTTACCACATTTGGAGTCGAGTGGTAATCTCGTTGCACGTTCGATGCACGCTTTTTAGGAAGCGCACCGAAGTGTGCAAAATTTTTTTGTTGCATCGGATGCTCATCTTAGGTGACGTGGAAGAAGTGCACCGTCGTTACCACGTTTGGAGTCAGTGGTAATCTTATCGCACGTTCGATGCACGGCTTTCGAGAAGCGCACCAGAAGTGTGCAAAAAATTTTGTTGTAACGGATGCTCATCTTAAGTGACGTGGAACAAGTGCACGGTCGTTACCACGTTTGAGTTAGTGGTAATCTCGCCACACGTTTGATGCACGGTTTCGGGAAGTGCACCACAGGTGCGCAAAAAAATTTTGTAGCACCGGATGCTCATCTTAGGTGATGTGGAACAAGTGCACGATTGTTACCCACGTTTGAGTCATGTGGTAATCTCATCGCACGTTCGATGCACGGCTTTTTAGGAAGCGCACTGTGAAATGTGCAACAAAAATTTTATTGCACCGGATGCTCATCTTAGGTGACGAGAAAAAAGTGCACGGTCGTTACCACGTTTGGAGTCAGTGGTAATCTCGTCGCACATTCGATGCACAGCTTTTCAGAAGCGCACAGAAGTGTGCAACAAAATTTTGTTGCCCGGATGCTCATCTTTGGTGACGTGGAACAAGTGCACCGTCGTTACCACGTTTAGAGTCAGTGGCAATCTCGTCGCACGTTCGATGCACGGCTCTCGGGAAGCGCACTAGAAGTGTGGAAAACTATTTTGCTGCTCCGGATGCTCATCTTACGTGACGTGGAACAAGTGCACGGTTGTTTCCACGTTTGGAGTCGTGGTAATCTCGGCGCCACGTTCGATGCACGGCTTTTAGAAAGCGCACCAGAAGTGTGCAAAAAATTTTGTTGCACCGGATGCTCATCTTAGGTGACATGGAACAAGTGCACGGTCGTTACCACGTTTGGAGTCAGTGGTAATCTCGTCGCACGTTCGATGCACGGCTTTCAGGAAGCGCACCAGAAGTGTGCAAAAAAATTTTGTTGCACCGGATGCTCATCTTAGGTGACGTGAAACAAGTGCACGGTCGTTACCACGTTTAGAGTCTGTCGTAATCTCGTCGCACATTCGATGCACGGCTTTCCGGGAAGCGCACCGAAGTGTGCAACAAAATTTTGTTGCACCGGATGCTCATCTTAGGTGACGTGGAACATGTGCACCGTCGTTACCATGTTTGAGTCAGTGGTAATCTCATCGCACGTTCGATGCACGGCTTTCGGGAAGCGCACTAGAAGTGTGGAAAACTATTTTGCTGCACCGGATGCTCATCCACGTGACGTGGAACAAGTGCACGGTTGTTTCCACGTTTGGAGTCAAGTGGTAATCTCGGGCGCACGTTCGATGCACGGCTTTTAGAAAGCGCACCAGAAGTGTGCAAAAAAATTTTGTTGCACCGGATGCTCATCTTAGGTGACATGGAACAAGTGCACGGTCGTTACCACGTTTGGAGTCAGTGGTAATCTCGTCGCGACGTTCGATGCACGGCTTTCGGGGAGCTTTTGAGAAGTGTGCAACAAAAATTTTGTTGCGCCGGATGCTCATCTTAGGTGACGTGGAACAAGTGCATGGTTGTTACCACATTTGAGTCGGTGGTAATCTCGTTGCACGTTCGATGCGGCTTTTAGGAAGCGCACCAGAAGTGTGCAAAATTTTTTTGTTGCATCGGATGCTCATCTTAGGTGACGTGGAAGAAGTGCACCGTCGTTACCATGTTTGGAGTCAGTGGTAATCTCGTCGCACGTTCGATGCACGGCTTTCGGGAAGCGCACCAGAAGTGTGCAAAAAATTTTTGTTGCATCGGATGCTCATCTTAGGTGACGTGGAACGAGAGCACGGTCGTTACCACGTTTGGAGTCAGTGGTAATCTTATCGCACGTTCGATGCACGGCTTTCGGGAAAGCGCACCGAAGTGTGCAAAAAATTTTTGTTGCACGGATGCTCATCTTAAGTGACGTGGAACAAGTGCACGGTCGTTACCACGTTTGGAGTTAGTGGTAATCTCGTCACACGTTTGATGCACGGTTTCGGGAAGTGCACCACAGGTGCGCAAAAAAATTTTGTAGCACCGGATGCTCATCTTAGGTGATGTGGAACAAGTGCACGATTGTTGCCACGTTTGGAGTCAGTGGTAATCTCATCGCACGTTCGATGCACGGCTTTTAGGAAGCGCACCAGAAATGTGCAACAAAATTTTATTGCACCGGATGCTCATCTTAGGTGACGTAGAAAAAGTGCACGGTCGTTACCACGTTTGGAGTCAGTGGTAATCTCGTCGCACATTCGATGCACAGCTTTGGGGGAAGCGCGCAGAAGTGTGCAACAAAATTTTGTTGCCCCGGATGCTCATCTTTGGTGACGTGGAACAAGTGCACCGTCGTTACCACGTTTAGAGTCGATGGCAATCTCGTCAAGACGTTCGATGCGGCTCTCGGGAAGCGCACTAGAAGTGTGGAAAACTATTTTGCTGCACCGGATGCTCATCTTACGTGACGTGGAACAAGTGCACGGTTGTTTCCACGTTTGGAGTCAGTGGTAATCTCGGCGCACGTTCGATGCACGGCTTTTAGAAAGCGCACCAGAAGTGTGCAAAAAAATTTTGTTGCACCGGATGCTCATCTTAGGTGACATGGAACAAGTGCACGGTCGTTACCACGTTTGGAGTCAGTGGTAATCTCGTCGCACGTTCGATGCACGGCTTTCAGGAAGCGCACCAGAAGTGTGCAAAAAAATTTTGTTGCACCGGATGCTCATCTTAGGTGACGTGAAACAAGTGCACGGTCGTTACCACGTTTAGAGTCTGTCGTAATCTCGTCGCACATTCGATGCACGGCTTTCAGGAAGCGCACCAGAAGTGTGCAACAAAATTTTGTTGCACCGGATGCTCATCTTAGGTGACGTGGAACATGTGCACCGTCGTTACCATGTTTGGAGTCAGTGGTAATCTCATCGCACGTTCGATGCACGGCTTTCGGGAAGCGCACTAGAAGTGTGGAAAACTATTTTGCTGCCCGGATGCTCATCTCCACGTGGCGTGGAACAAGTGTGCGGTTGTTTCCACGTTTGGAGTCGATGGTAATCTCTACAAGACGTTCGATGCGGCTTTAGAAAGCGCACGAAGTGTGCAAAAAATTTTGTTGCACCGGATGCTCATCTTAGGTGACATGGAACAAGTGCACGGTCGTTACCACGTTTGGAGTCGGTGGTAATCTCGTCGCACGTTCGATGCGACTTTCGGGGAGCGCACAGAAGTGTGCAACAAAATTTTGTGGCGCCGGATGCTCATCTTAGGTGACGTGGAACAAGTGCATGGTTGTTACCACATTTGGAGTCGGTGGTAATCTCGTTGCACGTTCGATGCGCGGCTTTTTAGGAAGCGCACCAGAAGTGTGCAAAATTTTTTGTTGCATCGGATGCTCATCTTAGGTGACGTGGAAGAAGTGCACCGTCGTTACCATGTTTGGAGTCTTGGTAATCTCGTCGCACGTTCGATGCACGGCTTTCGGGAAGCGCACCAGAAGTGTGCAAAAATTTTTGTTGCATCGGATGCTCATCTTAGGTGACGTGGAACGAGCACACGGTCGTTACCACGTTTGGAGTCAGTGGTAATCTTATCGCACGTTCGATGCACGGCTTTCAGGAAGCGCACCAGAAGTGTGCAAAAAATTTTGTTGCACCAGATGCTCATCTTAAGTGACGTGGAACAAGTGCACGGTCGTTACCCACGTTTGGAGTTAGTGGTAATCTCGTCACACGTTTGATGCACGGTTTGGGGAAGTGCACCACAGTGCGCAAAAAATTTTGTAGCACCGGATGCTCATCTTAGGTGATGTGGAACAAGTGCACGATTGTTACCACGTTTGGAGTCGAGTGGTAATCTCATCGCACGTTCGGCGCGGCTTTTAGGAAGCGCGCCAGAAATGTGCAACAAAATTTTATTGCAGGATGCTCATCTTAGGTGACGTAGAAAAAAAGTGCACGGTCGTTACCACGTTTGAGTCAGTGGTAATCTCGTCGCACATTCGATGCACAGCTTTCGGAAGCGCACCAGAAGTGTGCAACAAAATTTTGTTGCCCCGGATGCTCATCTTTGGTGACGTGGAACAAGTGCACCGTCGTTACCACGTTTAGAGTCGATTGGCAATCTCGTCGCACGTTCGATGCGGCTCTCGGGAAGCGCACTAGAAGTGTGTGGAAAACTATTTTCTGCTCCGGATGCTCATCTTACGTGGCGTGGAACAAGTGCACGGTTGTTTCCACGTTTGGAGTCGGTGGTAATCTCGGCCACGTTCGATGCAGGAACGGCTTTTAGAAAGCGCACCAGAAGTGTGCAAAAAAATTTTGTTGCACCGGATGCTCATCTTAGGTGACATGGAACAAGTGCATGGTCGTTACCACGTTTGGAGTCAGTGGTAATCTCGTCGCCGACGTTCGATGCACGGCTTTCGAGGAAAGCGCGCACGAGAAGTGTGCAAAAATTTTTTGTTGCACGGATGCTCATCTTAGGTGACGTGAAACAAGTGCACGGTCGTTACCACGTTTTAGAGTCTGTCGTAATCTCGTCGCACATTCGATGCACGGCTTTCGGGGAACACCAGAAGTGTGCAACAAAATTTTGTTGCACGGATGCTCATCTTAGGTGACGTGGAACATGTGCACCGTCGTTACCATGTTTGGAGTCAGTGGTAATCTCATCGCACGTTCGATGCACGGCTTTCGGGAAGCGCACTAGAAGTGTGGAAAAACTATTTTTGCTGCACGGATGCTCATCTTACCGTGGCGTGGAACAAGTGCACGGTTGTTTCCACGTTTGGAGTCGATGGTAATCTCGGCGCACGTTCGATGCACGGCTTTTAGAAAGCGCACCGAAGTGTGCAAAAAATTTTGTTGCACCGGATGCTCATCTTAGGTGACATGGAACAAGTGCACGGTCGTTACCCGCGTTTGGAGTCGGTGGTAATCTCGCCGCACGTTCGATGCACGGCTTTCGGGGAGGCGCACCGGAAGTGTGCAACAAAATTTTGTTGCGCCGGATGCTCATCTTAGGTGACGTGGAACAAGTGCATGGTTGTTACCACATTTGGAGTCGGTGGTAATCTCGTTGCACGTTCGATGCACCGGCTTTTAGGAAGCGCGCAGAAGTGTGCAAAATTTTTTTGTTGCATCGGATGCTCATCTTAGGTGGCGTGGAAGAAGTGCACCGTCGTTACCATGTTTGGAGTCGTGGTAATCTCGTCGCACGTTCGATGCGGCTTTCGGGAAGCGCACCAGAAGTGTGCAAAAATTTTTGTTGCATCGGTTGCTCATCTTAGGTGGCGTGGAACGAGAGCACGGTCGTTACCACGTTTGGAGTCAGTGGTAATCTTATCGCACGCTCGATGCACGGCTTTCGGGAAGCGCACCACTGGTGTGCAAAAAATTTTGTTGCACCGGATGCTCATCTTAAGTGACGTGGAACAAGTGCACGGTCGTTACCACGTTTGGAGTTAGTGGTAATCGTCACACGTTTGATGCGGTTTCGGGAAGTGCACCACGAGGTCGTAAAAAAATTTTGTAGCACCGGATGCTCATCTTAGGTGATGTGGAACAAGTGCACGATTGTTACCACGTTTGAGTCGGTGGTAATCTCATCGCGTTCGATGCACGGCTTTTAGGGAAGCGCGCACCAGAAATGTGCAACAAAAATTTTATTGCACCGGATGCTCATCTTAGGTGGCGTAGAAAAAAGTGCACCTGGCCGTTACCACGTTTGGAATCGGTGGTAATCTCGTCGCATTTCGATGCTTTCAGGAAGCACGACCAAGTGTGCAACAAAATTTTGTTGCCCCGGATGCTCATCTTTGGTGACGGAACAAATTACACCGTCGTTACCACGCGAGTCGGTGGCAATC
>JADLZL010004170.1:0-14347 GCA_015844335.1 Chrysopogon serrulatus
GTGCATCACAAATACGTGATACGTGCCTTTATTTCTCTACTTTTCATGCATGATTACTTTTTCTGCTAGCAAAACTTACAAGAAAATTAATAATAATGAATATCGAGATGGTGGCCGGGTTTGCCGCACACTGATAATTAATTATATATTAAAAAACAGGTGTGCGTGACTCTCCGGTCTCCACTCGACACCCAATATGGGCTTGTTATAAGAGAGGGGACCACAATATAAATTACTCCTAGATACCATCATGCATGTCTTGTACGACAAGTTGAGAGTCTATGATGTGAACTGTCATGTAACGTAAGAACATATACCATAATTTTCTTAGTAGCTAGGCATCACATACGTTTCTTTCTCTTCTTTCCAAGACACTACTATAAGATATTATCGATACTCCACATATCAATTGCAAGATGGTATAACTTTCCTTCTGGCAACATTGTGTTAAAATTAATAAAAGGGAGTATTAGTACACAAATCATTTCTTAGCGTTTCATTTCTATTTATGGTTTTGCTTGAGAATAGCCGGTAGAAATCGGTCCTATTTCCACATACGATTCTTTTAAGGAAACCCGGTAGAAATTAATTTCTACTAACGGTTTCTTAAGAAATCCGCCGATAAAAATAGTTTAAAATTATTTTTTTTTTTTTTTTAAACTTTCTCGAATGAAGAAACTCCCAAAAATAAAAGTTATAAATCTCGGAAAGTTATGAAACTTTATAGTTGACAACTTTTTTTATTTGAAGTCATCTTTTTATAGAAAACTACGGCCCGAAATTTTCAAATTTGAAATTCAAATTTTGCAAATGACCTCGTATGGAGAAACACTCTAAATGAAAGTTGTAGATCTCAAAAGGTTATAAAACTTTGTAGTGGAACACTTTTTTCATTTGAATTTGTTTAGACCCTGAAATATTGAATTTATCATCGGTTTGGGATAATATGTGGGGAAACAAAATGGTATATAGATATAAGTGACTCATAAGTGGAGTGGTAGAGGAGTCTACGCTGGGCCGAGGTTGCGGTTCAAACCCCTACAGCCGCGTAGCACGTGATTTTAT
The DNA here is from genome assembly GCA_015844335.1 of Chrysopogon serrulatus. Classification (NCBI taxonomy): domain Eukaryota; kingdom Viridiplantae; phylum Streptophyta; class Magnoliopsida; order Poales; family Poaceae; genus Chrysopogon; species Chrysopogon serrulatus. Next base: position 1,066 of record JADLZL010004170.1, read on the forward strand.
ACGAAAAAAATGCGCGACTTGCGACTTCAAAAATTTTGGTGCTTTAAAAATATTATTTGCTATTTTTTTCACGTTGGACGGACGCGATTTCTATAGGCGGTTCCCTAAGAGAACTGTCCGTAGAAATCGATTTCTATTGACGGTTCTCAAACAAGCGCCAGTGAAAATAGGCCATTTTCACTGGCTTTTCCTTAATCGGGCGGTTTGCAAAACTGCCGGTAGAAATGGGGTTTACAACCGCCACTACTAATGTTTTTCTGTACTAGTGGAGGTGGATGTATATTATATACAAAAGGAAACAAAGAAGCTTAACTACAGAACTGGGGATGATACAAAGCTTGGCAGCCTGGTAAAGCATGCTTCAAATATCATTAATTTAACTCATGTTGTGCATCTATAAATGTCCAAGGAGAGATCATTAGATTAGATAGCATATACATGCATGAGACATATCGTTCACTCGCGCGCATGCATCATCCCAGTATTTTCCAATACCAAACTCACACAGATAACTCAGTTCCATTCATCATCTATATCTATATATCCACACAGCAATCTAAGAGATATATATATTAGCTAGATCAAGCTGCTGCTGCTGCCAGATTATTACTCACTCGGAAATAAATGGAGAAGGCCCTGGTGAGCGCAGCCACTGGGGCCCTGGGTCCGGTCATAGGGAAGCTGGCGGAGCTACTGGAGAAGAAGTATATGCTGTTCAAGGATGCACGGCGCAATGTCATGGTTCTCAAATCCGAGCTGGAGCACATGTACAGCTTCCTTGAAAGGCTATCATGGGTGGAGGATCCAAACGAGCAAGCGAAGCTCTGGATGGCAGAGGTGAGAGAACTCTCCTATGACATCGAGGATAGTATCAATGACTTCATGCTTCATGTTGAAGGTGGCCGTCCTGGGCCTGCCAAGCTCAAGGGTTTTAAGGGCTTCATCCGGAGGATCACCAACCTATTCACAAAAATCAAGACCCGCTGTAGGATAGCCAAGGAGATCCATGGTCTCAATGAACAAGTCAAGGAGGCTGGCGAGCGCCGTGCAAGGTACAAGATTGATGATAATGTCCATTCATACCATAGCAGCAGAATACCGGAAGTAGTGGCCGATAGGAGGGTCCGGGATCTCTACAAGGATCAGTCAGAGCTCGTCGGTATTGATGGTCCAAAGGATGAGCTTCTCAAATTGTTGACAGAAGAAGAGGGGAAAAACTTACAAGTGTCCATTGTTGGACCTGGGGGATTGGGAAAGACAACTCTTGCCAATCAATTATTCAGCACACATGGCCAAGGAGGAAAATTCAAACATCGGGCTTCTGTAAAAGTATCCAGAAATCCTAACATGTTGGATATCCTAAGACAAATTTATGAGGAAGTTATCATCACACGTTTCTTTGATGGACCGGAAGCACAAGACAAGGAAAGCATTTCAAATACATTAAAACAATATAGGTATTCATGCACTTTTGTTTCCTTAAAATAAATTCATAATTTTAACTTTTAGCTATTGCTCTTCATCCATTGAGTTATCATTATATCATACATGTTGGACTTTTTATTTATGCCAGAGTAAGGATTTTGTACTGAAATCCAAATATAACGAATTTTCATTAAATAAATTGCAGACAATTGGAATATCATCTAACAAATATAGCGAACGAACAACATCTCATGAGCAAAATCATAAATTTCCTTAACGATAAAAGGTATGTCATTTCTTTGTTATATCTATATTATTTCTTTTATTGATGTACTTATTTTATTGAATGCTTTGTACTATCTATCATCCTTATTTTCAATTGTCATCCATGGATTTTAATAGAGGGACAGCAGAATAATCAAAATTAGCAAAGTAATTTCTCACAAGCATATCACCGAAGACCTTATGCATGATTCAAAACATTTAACTTCCAATCCATCAAATAGCTCACTTATACATGATCCCCATCATCCCATGCATACTCAGTATAGCAAAGAACACACATATGCCTCCCATGCCAACTTCCAAACAAACAACCATCACTTCACAATAGGATGGCAATGGGTACCCGAAACCCGAGTACCCGACGGGTTTTACCCGATTAAGACGTGGGTATGGACGAATTTTTCTACCCGCGAGTGTGTTACTGGAAGAAATCCTCTACCCATCGGGTACGCGGGTACGGGTATGGATGTATACTACCCATACCCGCGTATCCACGGGTAAAAAATACCCGCAACAATTAACTAACTATCATAATCAATTTAGCCCATATAACTTAATTATTTATCCCAAGTCTATCTGAACACTACTTAGTATATACATATTGGATGGAGTTGTATTTGGTGGTGTGAAAATTCCTAAATTTTTCATATATTGTTTATTAAAAAATGATATTTCTATGTAATTTTCGGGTGTGTTCGCGGGTACGGAATACCCGTCGGATAAAATTTACCCGCCGGGTGCGGGTGTGGAACGATTTTTCTACCCGTGCGCATTCGCGGGTAACCCGACGGGTAAGATTTTCTCTGGCGGGTGCGGGTATGGGTTCCTACTACCCGTCGGGTAAATACCCGTTGCCATCATGACTTCACATATAGAACAATAACAAGCAAGATGGTGACTTAACGTGGATATATACCCTTTGTAGGGAAAACCTATGGGCCATGGTGTCCTTAGAGCAAGTTCAATAATAAAGCAAAGTTATACAATAAATCAATAATGTTCTCTTATTTGCCTATAAATAATTTTTTATTATTACTTTCACCCATGTCTTATCTACTATTTCGTAATCCTCCTCACATTCACTTAGAATATGGGTCGCCACTGCATATGCTTCCGTGCCCAACTGCTTTGCTTTCTTGCACGAGAGCCAAGCTCTCTTCTCTTCTCTTCTCGACATTCTATTTGCTTGGCTAAATAAGCCAATTATTGTACTTGCTCTTGGGATCACCCTTTCTCTTGTTTCTTCCATCTCTTGTTGTAACCCTACTACAAACATTCAGAACTCTCATGAAAACAAAATATATTTGCTTTGCATAAGAGTCAAACCTAAACCAGGACAAATTGTTGTCTGAGTTAGACCACCGAAGTTCATCCACGATACAAATTTAGTAGTCATGACTCAAAACCATGGTAAAATTTTTCAAATATGCCTTTGACCTACTATGATTTTTTCAATTTTTTTCAAGTGTTAATGTTTTGTAAAAGCTAATTAATTGCTAGGATTATAGGAAAAGCTTTATAAATTTGATCCAAATCATTACTTATACCGTACTACATGCATAGGGGACAATGAAAGTTTAGCCTATTATATACACTTACATGGCTGCTAGCTCAAAGGACTTACTGCTGCCCTCTACGAGAAAAACAAGATACAGCATTCCAAAGTTGTAATTATCCAAACCTTTTTTTAGCAAGTAATTATCAAAACCTAGAAACCGTATATGTTTAGAAAATTTCACAACAATTACAGCAGACTTCTAGTAACTTTAAGAATAATTCATCTATCAAGTGCTATCGTTCAAGCCCTAAACATCCAGCTTCATACTTTCATATTAAATTTACTTTTATGCATATTGGAATTAGGTGTTTTTACCTTCTGAACCACGCATATGCATGTTTGAAAAAATTGGCAAATATACATTGATTAGTTTTTTTTGAATTTTTGACAATCTATATTATGAGATGCCAATCAATTAGCCATTGTCCCGTTCATATTTATTTCCTTGTTCCGCCACTGCGGTCAGCTGCCATCATGTGAGCCTTTTACCTGTGTGCCATTAAGAAAGTTCCACCAGACCCTCATGCCACTCGAAAATTCAAGCGCACCTGTATGCCATCGTCAATCTTTGTTTTTGCTTGTGTGCCATTCCGTCCATGTTCTGTGAAATTTGATCCGTTTACCTCACCTGACATGTGGGACCCATCTAGAGAATTGTCCAAAATGCCCCTCTCAATTTTTCCCCTCCTCCCGCTGTGTCTCGCCCTTGAGGCGTCGCCCCCAACCCAATCCGCGTCGCGCCTCTCCTCTCTGTCGCGCGTCGTGAGCGAGTTCACCCCGGAGAGGGAGCACGCGCCCGGCAGCTGCACTCCGGCGGCAACCACCGGGCGGCGACCACCGGCCACCTCCTCGCCCGCCCCCGCCCAGGCCCCGAGCCCCCACCTTCTCCTCCCTCCCTCCCTCCCTGGGTGCAGCGGGTCCGGCCCACGAAACCCTAGGACCGCGGCCGGGGCGAGCTCCCCGCGGCGCGGCGCGCTGCAGCACGCGGCCGGGGGCGAGCTCCCGCGGCGGCAGCGGCGGCAGCACGCGGCCGGGGCGAGCTCCCGCGGCGGCGGCGCGCGCGGCAGGACGCGGCGGGGGGGGCAGCTCCCGCGGGGCGGCGGCGGCAGGCAGGACGCGCCGGGCGAGCTCCCGCGGCGGCGGCGCGGCAGCACGCGGCCGGGGCGAGCTCCTGCGTTCGGCGGCGCGTCCGGCGGCAGGCTTGTTCGTTTGAGTTTGCAGATCTCGCGTCTTCTCTCGCCAAGCTTCAGGTATGCTTTGATTTCTTCTGTGCTCATCAGCTCCTCCTACCTGCTGTATTTTCGTATATGTAGCCACATTTGACGTAATCAAAGTGTCTACTAATCACATGCCTTCTATTGATTATAAATCTAGCAGTAGAGAATGAACCACACAATTAGGTAACTTGTTCTGCATTTGCTGACTTGCTGTTCCGTTGATGGCGAGGACAACGCACGCATACAAGGATACTAGTTAGCAAATTTCAGGCTTGTTCTCTCGTAGATTGATGTCACATTACTAGTTAGCAAATTTTGGAATTTCTTGCCTTTTCTTTCCAATGAGTATTGATGCTTTTTTTTTTAAAAAAAGTTGCTCCTCCTGCACCAAGTCAGTATGTTGGTCTCCAGTCTCCACTATAGGCAAATGTGTTTTATGATACTAGATTCAATTTTCTACTCAGTTTGAGTTGGATTGACATGTTTAGGGTTAACATGCTGGATATTTAGTTGAGGAATACAAAACCTTTTTTTTTGCTGTTATGTCATGGTTTCTGACTGCCCAACTTTGTGCCCTTTGTTGTGCACTGTTACTTTGTTCATTGTGGTGTTATTTTTATCTCTAGCTCTAAATAATCTGTAACCCTAGTTGCAAGTCCTTTGGTGATTGTGTGCCTCTTAAATTAGTCTAAAACAGCCTCTTCATTTCACATGTGATATTGTTATGGAAGCTTCATCCCCAATTAAAGTTAGCTTTGTCCGATTTATGTCCTAAATTACTGAACTTTCACTGGAAAACTTGAAGGTCTAGCAAACTGTTAGATGGTTTTTAGTTGAGGATTGGCTTCACTATAGGTTTTTCGGATCATCATGTGGCAATCAAATGATTATTTTGGCCTCTGTAACCTCATCCGTTAGCTTGTGGGAACAACAGTCAAATTCAGTCTTGGAAATCTCTGCTTACAGCTGTATTGCCAACTCAGTTTATATTAACTCTGGCCTTAATGGGCATCATCTTTTGGGTTGCCCACATTTGCTTGAATCTACTTAGTCCTGTTATTACTATCTATATGGAAAATTATCCACAGTAAATTGTTGTGATCCTTTTGAAATCCAATAGTATTAGAACCAGTTGCCGTATACTTGCCAGCCTGTGTGCTGATGTCTTGCCTTTATGGGCAATTAATAAATTGACAAATTAACTCCAGATTGCTAGACGTGGAGGCGGTGCCACTTGGCTGAACCCTCTTTGTTCATGCCAAGGTGGCATTTTATGTCTGGTTGTAGCCTGAACATGTTTGTAATCCTTCGTATCTGTTTGCTTTGTTATAAATTTGATGTTGTCTACCTTTGATGTCGCATGCCTTGCGCTAGTATTGTTGATTGTGCCCTCTTGTTCATCTGTAGGATGGATGAAGAAAATAGCTACAAATTAGAATGCCGGATTGTGGGTCACAATTGTCGTTCTCGATGGTATGAGTTTGACAAAGTTGTGGATGCTAACCACACCAATTTCGATGTCCTAGTTGGTGAAATTGTTGATAAGTTTCCTAATGGCTATGGTGAACTAGTGCGACTGTTTTACTTCTGTATGGATAGAAAGGTTAACATCCAAGTCTTCAATGATAAAGATTTGGCTGTTATGTTTGCAAAACATAAGTTATCGAAATGCTGCTTGTTAACTATCTCTTATCACCACCCAAGTACCGACCCCCCCAACATTCCAGATTGGGAGTGTGGTAGCAGTGTCGAATCTGTAGAACCTTCCTTCACCCCTACAGAACCTCCATTGACCCCTGCAGAACCTCCACTCAGCCACAACACACACAATGAACTTGGTGAAGATGAATTCCTTGCTAATCCTTACCCACAGTATGAGCATGTTGGCATTGATGACGAAGGGTTGTATATTGAGCTTCCCCAACAGCCCCCAATTCCTAAATATTTTAGTAAACAAAGGGATGATGATAGTTCTGATGATGATGAGTCCTTGTCTGACGATGATGAATATTTGCCTGATGATGTTGATGATGAAGTCCATGTAGAAGACATGGATGAAATGGTTCAAGATAGAGCCCCTGAACCTATGCCTGATGAATTCTATGATAAGAAAAACCCTCCTATGAAAGTAGGAACTGTGTATTCAAACATGGCTGCTTTTAAAATTGCTTTAGCTTCACATGCTGTTAGAAATGAGAGGCATTATGACATTGAGAAGAGTGATCCAGGTCGGTATAGGGTGAATTGCGCATTCAAGAAATATGGATGCCCATGGAGAATTCATGCTTCAACACTATCTGATGGTGTGACAGTTGAGGTAATGTGGTATTTTGCTAGTAATTTGTGTTCTACTTACTAATAAAGCAATTATTCTGTTTTAGTAATTAATGTGGTCCTTGCTGATTTGTAGGTGAAGGTGAACCCACATGCTCATGATTGTCAGAGCCGCAGGAGAGTTGGTATTTGTGTTGGGGTCACACAGTTTTGGGTATGTGCTCAAGTGATTGATTGGCTCAAAGAAGATGGGAATCTTCGTATCAAAGAGTTGAGAAGGAGGTTGAAGGCTGAGTGGAAAATTGAAGTGCCCTATAGGAGAGTCTACAAAGGTAAAAATCTTGCCATGGATCAGATTTATGGTCCTTGGGACAAAAGTTTTGACAACCTTTTTAGGCTTAAGGCCCAGATAGAGGAGTCTTGTCCTGGATCATTTTTTGTCATTGATCACCACACAGTGGGCAATAAGATCAGGTTCAATAGGTTATTCTTTGCATTGAAGCCATGTGTTGATGGATTTGTTAGAGGTTGTAGGCCATATCTTGCAGTAGATAGTACCTTTTTAAATGGTCGATATAGGGGGCAGTTGTGTGTGGCTTGTGCAGTAGATGGGCATAATTGGATGTACCCAGTGGCTGTTGGGGTTATTGACTCAGAAACCAATGAAAATTGGGTGTGGTTCATGGAGAGGTTAAAGGAGGCAATACCTGTTCCCCCAGAATTTTTGACCTTTTATACAGATTGTGGTCAGGCAGTGATGAATGGGATTAGTGAAGTTTTCCCTGAAGCTGAGCATAGAGAGTGTATGTATCATCTAGTACAAAATTTCAAGAAAAGGTACAGTGGAAAGGTTTTTGATGATCATTTGTGGGCTGCTTCTTACTCATGGGGCCCATATATGTTTAACAAACATTATAAGGCAATGGCTGATGCAAAACCAGATGCAATGAAATATTTACTGGACACTCACAAGAAACTTTGGACAAGGAGCCAGTATAGGACAACATCAAAGGTGGACTATGTAACCAACAATCTAGCAGAGTCATTCAACAACTGGATTAAGGTTGACAAAGGAAAAAACCTAGATGACTTGCTGGATACTCTGAGGCAGAAGATCTTGATCAAATGGAATCATAGGAAGAGGGTTGCCAAAACATTTACAGGGAAGATTCTGCCTCACATTGTGCAGAAATTGAGAGAAGACAGTTACAACCTTGACATTGAGGTGATCACAGACTCACCTGAGGGTGTAGCTGAGCTATGTGCCAAGGGGACACACTCTGGGTACAGGTTTGTGGTCAGCTTACCTAGCAGGACCTGTACTTGTAATGCTTGGCAAGGTTCTGGAATCCCATGCAAACATGCCATAGCCTACATCACCTCAATTCCTGGTGCCCTACTAGAAGACTATGTGGATGAATACTACTCAGTCAAGAAATTCAGAGAGGCATATGAAGGTTCCATCCCTTGCATTCCAGACAAAAGCATGTGGCCTAATTCAAATCATGGCTTCTACATGCATCCACCCTTGCTAAAGTCAACAGGAGGAGGGAGACATAAGAATAGGATGAAATCATCTATGGAGGGAGGCAGCAAGAAGAGAAAGAGACATGAGTGCCCCATATGCCATCAGTTAGGACACCATTGGTACACTTGCAAGAATGGAAATCCAGAGGATATAAAAGCAATGGAGGCTGCAAGGTAATATAATTGAGAAGTTTGAGGCTGTAATGTGTTACACCACTGTTCTTTACATTGGTCTTGTGCAAAACTGTAGTACAATGATTCAGCAACATAGCATGATCTCATCGTCAATTAAAACTCTTTGCAAAACTGATTTAGCTTACTAGATATAGCTTATTTGTTTCTATCATTCTTCTTTTGCTTGTTTAATCTAATGAGCTGCTAGTCTGCTATTCATATCTTGTGCTTTCTACTTTCGATGCTTGAACCTTAGATACAAAAAGCGGTGTTCTAATGCTTGTCCATCTTCGTTACTTGGATTAACTACAATAACTTGTTATATGCAGGGGTCCCCCAAAGAAAAGAATTAAAAAGGCAGCAAGCCTTAACACAGAGACTAGCATGGTGATTGCTCCATGTGTGATGCAATTCCCATACCATGAGGCAGTGCGAGAATGCTACACACAAGAAAAAGCGAGAGAAAAACAACTAAGGTCCGGAGAAGGGCAAGGACCTAGGTTCAGCTAGCACAACATCAAATAGTGTGTCTAACAGGTATGTCTACCTTCTTCATGTCTTGGTTTGACACTAGTACCATCAAAACTAATGGTAATGAAAAAATATTTTTTTTTCACTAGGTCTGGAACTGGATCCAATAATCCTATTGAAGAGCAAACTATTTTGCTTCTACCTTGCCTTGAGGAACCAACTCCTAGCACACACACTAATCCACTGGAAATTGTGGTGCCACAGTCCACACCAAGGAAAAGGATTGGGATCAGGAAGAAGCTCACACCAAAGAAGCTTCCACCTGCAGCCAACACATCTAGTCCTTCTTCTAATACTAGAAGCAAGAAGCTGCAAGTGGACTAAAACAGCCGGCTATTTCATTTTGCTCATGTGGTTATGGATTTGGAAAAACAGTTGTTTGCTTCCTTTTGGCAAGACCAGTTAGCTATTATGCCAAACAGACTTAGTTCTTATGTCATGTTCATGTAAATTCTTGTGTGATGAGAACCATTGCTTGTGTTAGATGCCATGTAAACTGATGTGAACCATTAGCTGTTGTGTTCAATGTTGATGCCATGTTGGTCATGTCTTGCTGTACGTCACTATGCATCATTTTTTTGGCTACTATTTCTTTTTAGCAACTGGAATATTGGTCATGTGTTGCTGTGTATCTGGAATGTTGGTTATGTCTGGAATATGGCAAGATTTTTTGGCTACATGGAATGTTGCTCATGTCTGGAATATGGCAAGATTTTTTTGGCTAATATCTGGAATGTTGGTCATGTCTTGTTGTACGTCATTTATTTTGGCTTATATTTCATTTTAGCAACTGGAATATTACTCATGTATTGCTCTGTGTCATTTTTTGGCTAATGGAATGTTGGTCATGTGTTCTTTGTGCACCATTTTTTTAGCTAATATTTCTTTTTTAGCAAGCTGGAAAAGATGCGGACATGCATCGGTTTGCACATGTTAGGCTTGAGGGCATCTATGTCTTTTCTCACTGCTGATTAACACCGTTAGCATCTAAAATTAACAGAATGGCACACAGGCAAAAACAAAGATGGGTGATGGCACACAGGTGCGGTTCAATTTTTGAGTGGCATAGGGAGTGCAGTGGAACTTTCTTAAATCGCGCTGTGGCTGGCGCACATTTCGGTGGTGTCGAACGACGATAACGCACCAGGCAGGTAAACAGCGCTCTTCAGAGACGACGGTCATTTCATTACCGTGGTAAACCGACATGAAACATACGTGGTACGCGATGTTGTGCCAACTGAGCTTGGAATACGCACTACGGGCACCGAACCACTGCGGTATTGGCCAGCGTGCAGCATATTGAAATTGCGCCGCATACTGTGTTGAAACTTTGCTGCCTTTTAGCCTATTTTTGGTTTACGCCCTTAACGAAGTTGTGCCGGTGTCGAAGCGGCGTGGGCTTTTGCCAGAACGCTGGGTGGCGAAAGCACAGATATGAGGAAGCGGGTTTATATTGGCTGAAACGAAAAACCAAACCAAACGAAGCTAAATCGGTTTTGCAAAGTTTTAGTATTAGAATCGACAGCTGCTACGTTTGCACAGACAGCTGGCAAGCCGATGATTTAACAACTGCGACTATTACCTTCGCGGCCTCCCATTTGGCGCTGTCACTGCGAACACCCGTTAACTACGAAGTACCGGCGATGCAGCGATGACGGAACGCTGCATGTTTAACAACACCGGGTGTTCTTCCACTACCTGCGTGCGTGGATGCGGCTTTACGCCGATTTACATGCGTGCAGATGCAGGGATGAGAACAGCTCTACCTGACTGTGACCGTCGCCAATGTCACAGTAGGCACCCGGCAGTGATGACATGGCGCGTTTAGAAACGCGCCAGGCGCCGAAATGCGGTCGCAAACAGGCGAAGCACGGTGATATTACGCGGCACGGTGCATTGTTCGAAATTTGCTGTCTTTCTCGGTATGTTCACGCTGCGCGGCCTTTCATATTCCGTGATCGATAACGCCGGCGAAGTCATTTTTCTGGCGATGGCTGGAAGTGACGGTACGCCAGGCGCGATGACATTTCGCGCTCCAGAAACAACGTGGTGTCATTTGTCGGCGACACTATGTTTCGTTGAAACAGGCTGGCGACCCGCAAGCGATAATCTTCGGCAGCGAGTACGGCGATACGCGCCGCTGCGACTCCCGCTAGCCAGCTAAAGATGCGGGAAGCGCGCCGTTTCACCGGTCGGCAGCGACCCGCTGGTGCATTATGCTCAGCTGGCGTCGCGGCATGATGAACACAAAAGCTGTCAGAACAAGCGTCGCGAGCACGCTGGCGCTGGCTGCGGGCGTCTTCTTTGAGCAATCAGCCGAGCACGCCGCGACTGGCACCTGCAGGCGGCATGGCGTATTTCGCACAATGCGGCGGGAACACGTGCACAAAGCGGTGCCGAAGTGAACACCAGCAAGCTGGCATGGGCCGGCATGAGAGTGCCGCTGCTTGATAGCACGACTACTACCGGCACGGTGTCTTATTGGCAAGCAGTGGCAGGAGGTTTTCTTTATCGCCCAGGGCCCATGGGGCAGGCCGTACAGCGAACACATTTTAAATCGCCGGCTGCCATGAACTTTAAATAATCGGCATCAAACCAGAACAATGACATGCGTCTTCATCATTTATCATCGCTCCGCATTTGCAAGCTATTTGACTGTGCCCGTCAGCTGCCAGCATGCCACTGTGGTAGCGCTTGGCGCTCTTCACCAGATGACCCGGTATTCCTGTTGGTGAAAGTGCGGCTCAATAATTGAAGCGAAGAAAGATTTCAATTTACACGCCCAATACATGTTGAGGCTGCTGAGTGGTGACAGAAGACAGTTGGCTGGCATTTACATGTTTTGCGAACATAACGGTAAATCGTGAAAGGCACGGGCGTTGACGCTTTCATCACTTCTGGCGTCGCGCAGTTCACCGCGGCAAAACGCTCGAGCGCCGGGCTGTAAATTATTGTGAACATCCCTTTTAAACACCATACGACACATTCATTCGCGGCACTGGCACCTGCGAAGAGCACATCAACATACTGCGCTTTTGCGAAGCAGGTAACATCAAGCGCAACAAAAGCTGGCGACGGGTAAAGCGCATGAACAAAAGTACGCTTCAATACTGGAAGTTATTTCATTTTAGACATCGCTTTGCGGCAATTACTGACCACCGAAAGGATGCAACGGCCGCGTATTTTCACGCCCTTAGTAGTAATAACGGGATTTGGAACTAACGAAACAGGCGGCGAAGCGATACGTGCGTTAATAACGCAAGCTGGTTGGCAGCTGGCGGCGTTAGGCGACGGCGTTGTTCCACACAAGCGGCACAGGCAAAATATTTGACTTGCCCGCATGACGATCGCTATAACTTAAACGATTTGAACGCCAGTAAACGGCCTAGAACAAAAGCAGCGAGCCGGGGACTCGCCTTTTTATGAAACGTTTAATTTAAGAGGTACAACACGTAATTTGAAATGAGAACAAAAAACAACACACGGCCAGCTAAAAGCAACGTGCTTTCGCGTGGTAGCTGCACTTCAGCAAGCATAACTCAATCTATCGCCGCTGACGCTATAATGAGGGAAGACGAAGATTTAACGGTACGCAGGAAGGCGCTTTTGAAAAACATCAGCGAAAAGGTAAAACAATGTGACTCCACAGTATGGTAACGCTGAGCATCGCCGTGCGTTGTCGCCATCGCGAAACGCTGTCGCGTATACAGACCTATTATTTCGTACTGCTGGTGCATAATGAGCATGTGGTATGCTGATTACGTCCAATAATGACTATACGAAATACGACGATGACTGGCGCTGCAACTTGAACTGGCAATTGCGCTCTTTGACACTTACGCCGGGCGGTACTTGACATGCCGCGCTGGAAACGCACGCTGAAAGTACGCGCGCGGCGACTCTTGGCACGCGTATGCTGCGGCGGCGTACGCTTGGCGAACTTCGCCCGACGCTTGTCGTGCGTAGAGCTGGTGCCGATTATTTTCCAGTGGCGTCGCTCTTCTCGGCGGTTGAACTGCGTCGCGGCCTGGCGTGAGGGCGGATTGAGGTTGGGGCGGCCTCAAGGCGGTAGGGAGGAAAATTGAGAGGCATTTTGGACAATCTCTAGATGGGTCACATGTCGTGAGTAAACAGGATCAATTTCACGTAACATGGACGGAATGGCAAGCAAAAACAAAGTGACGATGGCATACAGTGCCTGAATTTCGGTGGCATAGAGAGGGTGAACTTTCTTAACGGCACATGGTAAAAACCTCACCAAAGTGAAAGAGCGCAGGCAGAAGGCCAGCAT
>JADLZL010004171.1:0-273018 GCA_015844335.1 Chrysopogon serrulatus
AGCTGGACAGGGGCAGGGGCGCAGGGAGAGGGACACCTCCATCTCCACTTCTCCGCTACTCCATGTGCAAGTAGCGCCTTCTTGAGCCTCTTGGCTCTTCTTGCTTTGCCTAGCGCTAGGTGCGTCGCACTCACCGCCTGTGCCTGCGACCTGGCCCGGCCCGGCCCGGCCTTTGACATGTGACAAGAGCGGTCGAGCTACATCCTTGTGCTGCTTGGAATAGTGTAACGCGATGTGGTTCCCCAGGGTGCCGGTGCACCCCTGACCGACCGACCCACCCTGCAGAAATAGTTTAGCTACCTGGCTGGCCGCCTGCCTCCATCAGACATTCAGACCCATCCAGATTGACAATGGGTTTGGTTAACGGGCACACGCACACGCTACCAGCGGGCAGCGGCAGTGACAGCCCCAGTGGGCCGGCGGCCTGGCACCTTTCCCTGCGGCGCGGCGGTCCGGCCGGCCGGCCGGCAGCCAGCCCGCTCGTGGCGTACCGTACCGCTGCCACAATGGCCCGGGCGCAGGCCCGCAGGCGCAGACGCAGGGCGCCCTCCCACCTCGCCCCTGCGTTTCTGCATGAGAATTGAGGTGCATGTCAGCTCGCAAGCGGGGCGGGTTGTGGACAACCACGAACCCACAACGCTTGCCGCAAATTAATTTAGCGGGTTTGCGGCTGCCCGCGTCTTCAATTGTGTTGCACCTATGTGTTTTGCGGGCTTGGTGGCTGGTACCTGCAAGCCTGCATGACCCGCAAAGGGCCGTGCTGTTGCAGTTGGACTTGGAGCGCGCACACACCGACTGCTCGTCGATGCCGCCGGCGGCCGGCCTGCTCTTGGCTCCTTCGAGGTCTCAGCTTGCGAACCAGGAAGCAAAGCATGGCGCTTGTGCGCTTCTGGCTGTGCATGGAGGAAGCAGGCAAGTTTGATTGTTGACAGCGTGCGCAAGTTTGATTGTTGACAAGCAACAGCGTGTTCATTGCATGCCCAAAGCCTCCAACCCCTGCAATTACGCCATGTTTCTCAACCAAAATAAAGATCGGACAGCTCAAAACGAGATAAATCAACAATCAATGAAATTCAAACGGCTTTGAAGAAGGCGGCAAGCATGACACAGCTCAAAACAAAAGCCTGGTTCAATCGCACACCTGATCACCTGCACATGGGATCGGCTCGAGGAACAGATTAGGTTTCGCCGCCGAGGAGTCCGACATGCCGATAAGGACGATAGATTGGAGAGAGGCAACGCGGATAAAGAGGCGGCGACATTTTTGCGGGCCTTGCGGGTTTTTGGGATTTCTCTTGTGTCCAACGGGTTTGGCGAATTGATCGACAATTGTCCGCAAATAATTGGCGGCTTATCCGCAGCAGCCGCGAACAGCTATTTTGCGGGGCGGATGGACGGGTAACGTTAAGAACCCGCCCCGCCTGCATCCTGAGGTGCATGCATGTGCCACCCAGACCAGACCACGGGCCACGGCCGCTGTTACGCTGCACAGCACAGTTACTGTTATGCAGCAGAGAGAGAACACAGAGAGGGTCGGTCTGGCCGGGTGCCCGTATTGCGTACACGGTACACGCCATACCTGGCGTCACACAGCCGTTAACCATGTACCGTGCTAACTGTGTTGTACGTACGTCATATGAGTCATCTCCTTCCTCGTCGTATTGGTGAACGGAGTTTGGCATCGATGCAACGAAACTTTGTGGCTGACACGTGAGCACCCTGGCGCATCACGCATCCGCAAGGCCTACCGGCCCTAGCCTGAGACCACCGGCTGAAATGGACGCATGAGCAGAGCCCGGATGCAGCTGTACTTCTACATGGATGGATGCAACACGGGACATCTGAGCCAGCCAACCAAACATCCTACTATTGTTTAGACGGCCCGCAATTTGGTGGCTAACACGTCCATATGTGATCTAATCTCTATGTGCATGTTTATATAGCTTTTTGTATGTCTGCAAATGCTATACGTTAGGCATATGAGATACAAAGATCAACTGAATCGAACAAAGCCAGATAAAATCGAATATTCCAATATTTGGGTGGTCTCAATAATGATGTTGTTTGTTATACAACAAAGCAAGGAGAAAAGAATGTAACTATCTCAAGTGTTTAGCTCTACACCTTCGAACATTGTGTTCACCGAGCCATTGTACAAGATATGCTACTTAAGTGGAATGAGTTGGTTAATGCATAGTGTTTGTGCAACTTGATGGCCAACACGACTCTTTGAAATGGGGATCTTACAAGGGAACTTGATGACCAAGTTCCATCATATTACAATGCCTCTAAGCAAATCTTTATTATAGTTGAAGTTACCTCTTAAAATTAGAGACCTTGCTTAGTCAACAAAAAAGACAATATTTTAAAGTTCAATTGAAATAGGCGATGACAATTGTTGTTTTCGCAACAACAAAAGAAACTACAATGATGTTTATTTTTTTCGATTGTCATATTGCAAGATTTTCGAAGATCATTCGGATTGTATTTGGTTTATAGCCTCCGAAGAATTTACCGTATTCTTTTAGGCATTGAGTTCAACAAGTAATTTCCCCACTTACAATCAATCTTCCGAGCTATCTAATCGATTAGTTATTGGTCCATTCTTAAAAAGAAGAAGAGCGCAGCAACCCATAATTAAGAGGACATATCGTTTGGTGGAGATAACGATAATGGAGAGGAAAAAAAAAGGGTGCATATCTTCTAGTAGACTTAGCGTGTAGTATTGCCTTGTTTGAGTTTGTCTCAAACTTTACTTGGTTTAGTGGTGATGCTTCATCGGTTGCCAATCTGAACGCAACTCAGATTTGATTTGTGGGTGAATGATGAACACCATCCATTCAAAACACATAACAATAGCAAAGCTGGCCGGGGACCAGATGTCGCCGGAATGTAAAATATCTAAATAAAAAATAGATTCTACCGCTACAAGCATGACACTGAAGGTGGTGACGAGCAGAGCGACAAGAAAGGACGGGACAAAAATAAAAGGCGAGCATGTGACTCGCCAGTGCGCAGCAAGCTTTTAACCTCTTCTTCCGCTTTTCTAATATTCCCCCATCATTCCGTTCTTTATTATCATCACTGTGCTAGTCGTATTACAAAACTACAGTTTCAGCAGCGTAGGTAATCGTGCTGACAACAGTACATCTCGGTTTCGTAGACTAGTTCATGACAAACATGCGTCCTGTACACTCCGGTCATTAGCACTGTCGTTTGGTAGGGCAGTAGTAGATGTCTAGATGATGACAACCAGAACGAACACTGAAACGTTTATGATAAGTTGCTAACAGGCAGGCAGGCAGATGAGTTTGTTTATCCTCCTCACCAAAACACGCACAACTGCCGGTAATTTGTTCCCTCCTAGTTCTTGTAGTATAATGCCAGCAAATTCGACACTGCATGTAGCAGCAATACATTATGCTTTTCGATGAGCAAGAGCAAAGCATCTGTCTGCCGTCTTTTCTGAACAAGGCTGATCTACGCAGCCGCCGTCGGCAACCTGAACATTTACACTCCTCTGAATGAAAAATACCAAATTGCATGTGTGATGTGTTCGTTCATCCATCCACACAAAAGATTCTAGCCTTTTTCTGAAAATGCACGCACCTTTTCCAGAAAATCTAGGGGAGCAAATAAAAGGCCCCGGGGAAAGAAACGAAAAGGATGGAGGAGAGGTCCGTAGCTAGGCATGCGCGCCCGTGGCAGGTCGGGCCGGGTCGGGGAAAAGCGCTTGGCCGTTTGCAGCGGCGTGGGTGGGTGGGCATCAGCGGCGTCAGCGGACAGCGGCCGCGGCAGCCAGCGGCAGGAGCATGGTGCTGGACTGATAGGTGGGGAAGGGGGAGTGGCAGGGGCAGGGCAGGCACAGCGAGCACTGGCTGCTGTTGCGTGCTGCCCCTGCTCGTTGGCGTTGGCGTTTCCCTCCTCCCTGCCTGCTGCTGCTGCCCCTGCGTGCCCCCACTGGCCACACCCCACCATCTTTCCTCTGCGCGAGCTCGCGTGAACGGTGAACCCCCCCTCGCTTTCGCGCTGCGTCCGCGGTGGCATCATTGGGTGTCTGGACTCAGGGCTGAACCGGGTCCGTCCGTCGGATAGAGAGGAGGGCCTTCTTCTTGGCTGCTGATTTCTTCTCCCCCCCTGCTGCGGCGGCGGAATTCTGCTTTGGAGGAACTGTGGACTGGCCACTGGTCTGCTCCTCCTCTTCTCCGGCTTGTTTGCCGAATTGAATCTGCGGGGGTCGCGGCGATGCGGGCGCGGGGGCCCCGGATGTGGATGAGGTGGTGGTGGGTGGCGGTCGCTGCTCTGCTCGCCGTGATCCTGCCGCCGTCCAACGCCACGCTCTCCCCTGCCGGCATCAACTACGAAGGTACCTACCCTGCTCTCCTGCTCATCCCCAAAGTCTTAACAAAATGCCCAACTTTTCGTATTTTGGGAATAAAAAGACACATGCCTAGCATTTTCAATCAGGCAACACAGTTCTTCCCCACCCGGAAGTTTCTTGAATCCCCCGATCAATCACTGGTTTCAAAGATTGTGATGGTAAAAGATCCACTATGAACAAGAACATTAAATGAAATGTACCTGCTGTGCTTGTGCCTCCACATCACTCATCGTGTCTGTCGAGTTTTAGCTGTTTCTTGTCGTCACAAATTTGGTGAAGCTGAACTTTGCCTGCCTGTGGCTGAACCGTAGTGGTGGCGCTGATGGCCATCAAGACGGAGCTGGAGGACCCCTACAACGTGCTCGACAACTGGGACATCAACTCCGTCGACCCCTGCAGCTGGAGGATGGTCACCTGCTCCTCCGATGGCTACGTCTCCGCCTTGTACGTTACGCTTACGCTCCCTTGTTCATGCCCGTTCTGAAGAGCACCAGCGGTCGCTGCTTTGGGCCGGTCTTCTCACATGCGCTCCTTCGTTTGCAGAGGACTGCCGAGCCAGAGCTTGTCTGGGGTTATCGCCTGGCATCGGCAACCTCACCAGGCTGCAATCTGTGTAAGTTTACTCTACTCTCATCCCCTATTGTTTACCATGTCACTTCAAAATTCAAACTTAAGGTTTCCTGAGTGGTCCAATCTGGTTGAATGAATCAAAGTGCTTTGTCTGGCTGATCGACAGGCTGTTACAGAACAATGCGATTTCTGGACCTATTCCCAGTACAATAGGAAGGCTGGGGATGCTTAAGACTCTTGATATGTCAGATAACCAGCTCACGGGGAGTATCCCAAGTTCACTTGGAAATCTCAAGAACCTCAATTATTTGTAAGCTTCTCACTTCAATGTTGATTTTCAGCATTCTCACTGATCACAGTGATTTTGTCTTGGCTCATTTCTAGTTCTCTTGTTGCAACCAGGAAGTTGAACAATAATAGCTTGTCTGGAGTTCTACCTGATTCACTTGCCAGAATTGATGGTTTTTCTCTCGTGTATGCTCCGCTATCATGTTTTATTTTATTGTTTGTTTTTTCTCTTTCCCTACTTCAGTAATCAGTACTGATTCACTTGAGTTGGCTTCTGTTGTAGAGATCTTTCATTTAATAATCTCAGTGGTCCATTACCCAAGATTTCTGCAAGAACCTTTATGTAAGTAATTTTAGTTTTATTTCTTCTCATGGCTGAATTGATTTCAGCCTGAGCACTACATGCTATGCAATGAATTACTGTTTGCATAGTCACGCTTTGGTTTTATTTTTTTTTTTTTTTTTCATACAGCATAGCTGGAAATCCAATGATTTGTGGTGATAAGTCTGCAGATAACTGCTCTTCTGTGTCACTTGATCCACTCTCTTACCCACCAGATGATCTGAAAAGTGAGATCTCCTTTTTCTTTATTCATTTTTGGGAACACGTTACAGAAGAAAATAAATACCTTTTCTCCTGCACGGCACTCAAATATGTCTCCTTTTCCTCAGCCCAGCCACAACAAGGCATTGGAAAGAGTCATCATATTGCTACAATATGTGGAGCAACTGTTGGTTCAGTAGCTTTTGTAGCTCTTGTAGTTGGTATGCTTCTTTGGTGGCGTCATAGGCGAAATCAGCAGATCTTTTTGATGTTAATGGTAATATTCTTTTTTTATTCTGTTCTTGTGTGATCATGATAACCACCAACTAGATGTAGACGTGAATTGCATTAGATTAGATTCTTAGTTGCAGCTAGCACTTTAAGATCTTAGAGCTTTCTCTGATCACTCCCACAGTAAATTTACATGAATGTAAGTGTTGTTAGTCAATTTGAGCTACAGGAGTTTCATTAAGCTGAATAGCTGAGTTGTTTCCCCAATAGTGCTTGAGACTTGAAAGTTATTCGTTTTCAGCCATGTGGCATCAATAAGGAGTTCTGAAATCACTCGCAAATTTGAACATAAAATAGATGGACCCGGTATCATTAGTTGTATTTGCTAGTAACTTAGTACCATTGACATTAGGAGTATACAGCATAAAACTTATGTTGCCTTTTAGTTTTTACTTGTATGATCTCCCAGTAACTTTTGGACTTTGGCATGTGGGCTATTTCACAATCATGATCTTCTAGTTACTTTATGTACTCTTTCTGACCTTTTAATGACCATGAGGTATTTTTTATCTTACCCTTCTAGACTCGCTTTGATCTTTTTAGCATTTTACAATGTTTGTCCTCCTCTTGCATGCTACATTGTTTGTCTTTACAGCAGCATGGTAATTGAACCTGATACATTCTTCAATGCGCAGGATCAATATGATCCAGAAGTTTGTTTGGGCCATCTGAGCGGTATGCTTTCAAGGAGCTCCGTGCAGCTACTAATAATTTTAACTCAAAGAACATCTTAGGTGAAGGTGGATATGGCATAGTATACAAGGGTTATTTTGCGTGATGGCTCTGTTGTTGCTGTCAAAAGGCTGAAGGATTATAATGCCGTCGGTGGGGAAGTTCAATTCCAAACTGAAGTCGAAGTCATAAGCTTGGCTGTTCATCGGAATCTACTCCGCCTTATTGGATTCTGCACTACAGAGAGTGAGCGGTTACTTGTTTATCCATACATGCCAAATGGAAGTGTTGCTTCTCAATTGCGGGGGTTAGTCCCTCTTCTTGCTCATGACTTCTATGTGCATAACTGCATATGCTATTCAAGCTGGACCAATTTTTTTAAGTACAGTTTTTGTGACAAGAGGTGGAAATGGCTATAAAAACACTTAAGAAATTGCCCACTCAGAAAAAAAAAACTTGAGTCCTAAAATGGCTAGCTAAGCTGGATGAAATTTTTGAACATTAAATGTTCTAACACTTTTGCATACTGTAAAATAAGATTCTTCTATCTAACACGAAATAATTACCCTATTTCTGGATGCATCATAGTGGATGTGAAATGTGTGACTTTCCAACATTTGCTTAGTGTTGCTGCTTAGTGCATAGAGTAGTAGTAAATTTAGTTTTTGTATTGTCTAGGCCATACCTTATGCTTTCTACAAACAGGGAAGCTAGCATGATATCTGTTGGTGTGTTGTAGCTGGTCTTGCTTCTACTTGTCACATATAGTCACCGCATTCACTATTTACTGCTGAAATCATAATCGGCGAATGTGGTTTTGTGCACAGTCTAATGAAAAAAATTAGATGTGTCATATGGATATTATAGTCTAAAAATGTATTAGCCTGATTTATACAGTGATACCCAGTCACTTTTTCTTCGAACACAAATGTGATCATTTTCAGTCTTATTAACTATGCCAGACAAGCAGCTTGGCTTTGCCATGTTGATGTCCTTCCATTTGAAGTATAATGGTGCCATTGATCGTTGAATTATGTTGATCAAATTAAACCCTGTGGAGCTCTGCAATAATGTTATATGTCCATGCGATATATTGCTTTCTGGTCCAGTTTTGGACTATGAACTGAAGCTATCAAACCAATCTCTAGCTATCTTCAACTCATGGCATGGTATTAGGTTAATCGATAACAGCAAACACCATACAAGCCTCATCCACTTATATTGTCCACTATGTATGCAAATTAACTTTGTTTCGTTTTATTCAGAACATATAAATGGCAAGCCAGCTCTAGACTGGTCAAGGAGAAAGAGGATAGCACTAGGCACAGCACGGGGACTGCTCTACCTTCATGAGCAATGCGATCCAAAAATAATCCATCGAGGCGTAAAAGCCTCCAATGTGCTTCTTGATGAATATTTGAAGCAATTGTGGGAGATTTTGGATTGGCAAAACTCTTAGATCACAGGGAGTCTCATGTTACAACTGCAGTGCGGAACTGTCGGACATATAGCACCAGAGTATCTGTCAACTGGCCAGTCATCAGAGAAGACTGATGTGTTTGGATTTGGGGTTCTATTAGTCGAGTTGATCACTGGTCAGAAGGCGCTGGATTTTGGAAGAGTAGCGAATCAGAAGGGTGGTGTGCTCGACTGGGTAAGCAAGCATCTTGTGTTTACTTATTTGATTTCAAATTTGCTTAAAACTTTAAATTTAAAAATGTCTATCTTTCCTTTATTATATTTTATACCTTATTTTGCTCTGCCCTTCAGTTCAGTCTCTTTAGAGGTTTTTTTTTTTTTTTTTTTTTTTTTTTTTTTAATATATAGCAACCCTTTGTTGTATTGCCATGAACATGTTAAGCCTTGTCTGGTTCTAGGTTAAGAAACTTCATCAAGAAAAGCAGCTAAGCATGATGGTGGACAAAGATTTGGGTAGCAACTACGACAGGGTTGAGTTGGAGGAAATGGTTCAGGTGGCTTTTTGCTATGTACGCAATACCATCCATCTCACCGTCCCAGAATGTCTGAGGTAATCAGGATGCTGGAAGGGGACGGGCTCGCAGAGAAATGGGAAGCGTCGCAGAACGTGGACACACCAAAGTCCGTATCATCGGAGATCCTACCTCCAAAGTACATGGATTTTGCAGCGGATGAATCCTCGCTTGGCTTAGAAGCCATGGAGCTCTCGGGACCAAGGTGACCATCTGATCGACCAGGTGGGTCATCGCACAGAAGCATAGATGTTTTGCCATATGAAGCCTATTGTTGTATTACATTGGAGTTGTTTAGGTGTAGAGCCCCAAGCCCCCCAACAAAGGGAAGGCGAAAAAATTTTCCGGTGGATTTGTAGGGTGTGATCTGTCTGTCTATAGCTATGGTGGTGGCATTTATTTGTACATACAGCAGCATTGTGTGAGGTGAGGCCCATCCTTGTTGCGCATCTACTTGGTGGCAAAGAGATGAGATGAATGAGTATATATAGAAATCAAAGTTCCCAGTGTGGTGCAGTGCAGTTGGTGCCTGTTTGTGTTCTTTGCTTGCTGAACTGTTTGTGTTCTTGCTTGCTGAAGGCGTGCGCAGCGCGGTTGACATGCGTCAGTTTGGTTGACGCATTAGTTCATCAGCCTGTAACAGGGAACCCTTATGATACAGACAGTATTAGGGAGAGCAACATAATCCGTGGATATTATGTATGTGCATGGTCATGTTTGGTTCATGATGACTTAGGTTAGGTGTGCCAAACATGTAACTTGTTAAGACAGGTTAAGTTTTGGTTTGCCTTCCTGCCTTCCTGGGGCCGAAAACCAAATAGCCCTACCCATACAGTATGTGAATAGCAGCAGTCTAGCACAGCGTTCCGTTCCATCAAAAATGCACTAGCACAGCACCGTGTCTTCTGTCTCTGTAGATGAGCGAGAGGGAACTATGATGCCGATGCCGCCCCGCGTGCCAGTCGTCAGTGCAGCCAGCGCTGTTGCAACTTGCAACAGCAAATTAAAGCGAGGCAGCTACTACAGGTAGCAACCAAAATGCAGTAGGAACCTGAGTGTGTCGTCCGTCCCATGGCGAGTTGTAAAAAAAGCGTGATGGCGATGGAACCGGACGATGGCGAGTGTTGGCTACTGCTGGAGCTGGATGCTTCCCCATGGCCGGCGTCGCACTCGCACCAACTGTTTGGTCGCCGATGCGTCTCCTCGCATGCCATGCCAAGGCAGGAGCTTTCGTTCGCGAGCTTTTTCTGCCCTGTCTGTCGTGATGATCTGATGCCTCAATCGCAATGCTCCAAGCGGATAGCCGGAAACAGTTTTGGGACGACGCTGGACATGGCAATGCAATTTGAACAGCGGATCTTCAGCGATCCCGATAACGCATGGCAGACCGAAAAGGTCCACCGTGTTGAGAGGGAAATGTCTGATCCAGCCGGGGGCGTTTGTCTGTCTCTCTTTGCCTTGGGAGGGAACCCCTGTGTCGCCGCTGACAGGGGACGTGCGAGACGTCCGCCGCATATGACAAGGTCCTGCGTGCGCCTCACATGCCACATGCGTGCCATGGGACGGCGGCCATCCGGACACGGACCGGGTCGCGGCATGGCATGGCAATGGCTGGCAAGTGGCATACTACGAGCCGTGGCGTCGTTGGCGATGTGCGTGCGGCAGCGGCTGGAGGCGGTCAGCCGCCCGCCGCCCGCGCACATGCATCTGCCCTTGTCGTGGACTCAGGCCTCCCATCCGGTCCCTTGGCAATTTGGCATCGCCTCGCACGCGGACGTACGCAACGCACGCCACGCACGGAGACACGGGGACGGGGCGGGGGCGCCGGCCGGACCACGGCGTGCCGCGGGTGCGGCCGTTGGACAGGGAAGCGAACAAACAGGGACGACGGGGACGTGTGCACCGACCGACGCCGCCCGCCGCCGGCAGGAAGGCGACGGACGCCGGAGACAGGGCTCACCGCACCGGCTCACTCATTGCGCCTTTCTTTGTCCGCCGGCCACGTCAAATCGAGTCGCCCCTCCTCCTCCTCGTCGTCGCCTTCTTCTTCCCGTTGCGCTGCTCCCGTCGTCCCGTCGCATCATTGCCGATTATTACACACACGCCGAATGCCACACGACAGCCGTTCGTTCATTTCTTCTTCGCTTCGGGGACACACGCACAGCGCGCCCACTCCATTCCTGCATGCCTTGCCCCCAGGTCCAGCCCTCTCTCTCTCTCTCTCTCTCTCTATCTCTCTCCACTGCCTGCCCACTGCCGTTATCTATCTCCTCGGGCCGGGCCTCGCCCGTGTCAGCGCAGCGCAGCGCGCGTCGCGTCACCTGTCAGTCACCGCCCGGCTGCTGTGTCGTCGTCCACGCAGGCTCTTGGCCGGGCTGGCGGCTGGCCACGCGAGGCGAGATCGATCGATCTCCATCTCCTCCATCTAGATATGAGCGCCGCCAGGTGCTTCAAGCTCGCGCTGCTCCTGTCGCTCATCCCGCTGGCGCTCAGGGCGACCTCGCTCCTCCTCGGGGGCCACGGCGCGCCGGCGGCGGCGACGGCGTCGTCGTCTCGCCACTCCTGGACAGCCCGGCACGCGCGGAGCAGCAGAGCCTCCGCGACCGTCGTCGTCTCGGCCGGGCCAGCGCGCGGCCGGGAACGGCCGTATCGCCACGCGACGCCGCGGCGGCGGACCGCCCTCGCCGCCTACGACGGCAGCACCAGGCGGCTCCGGCAGGACGCCGCCGGCGGCGACTGGTTCGAGGACGACAAGAGGCTCGCGCCCACGGGGTCCAACCCGCTTCACAACCTGCGGTGACGGCGCCCGGGCGGGGCGGGGCGGGGCGGTGACGTGCCGTACGTCGCTTCGTTCCCGGCTCGTGATCGGATCTTTCAGGCCGGCGGCACGCATGCAAACGGCGACGAGGTCTTGCTCCCGGCCGGTAATGTTGTCAGCCCGTGATCTCGTTCTTGATACCATCAGCTACATACCGTGGTGGTGGTACACTTACGTACGTTCTACATATACTTCTTCCTCCGAGTTTGTCAATGTACATACGATTTGAAATTTGAATACTTGAATTGAATTGGTGTGACTGTGAAACAAACACGTACTTGCGCACACGGCATGCTTGCAGTTTGCCTGCATTTCCTTCAAATAATAACAAGTAGGAGTATATGATTCAACCGTTGCGTGTATCTAGGTTCGCTATGGAAAATGTCAAATCCTCAAGAGTTGCTATATACTTCGGGTGCCTGAATTTTCAGACAACCATCTTTGACAATTAACTTTCGGGTGCCTGAATTTTCAGACAACCATCTTTGACAATTAACTCGTACAATTAAAAAGATATTTTTTTATTTTTTTCTATAGTCAAACTATGACAAAATTACATAAAAAAATTAGGCACCTGAAATATATGTAGAAGTGTGGATTAAAATGTGAACTCTGCTCGAGCTATACATGATTTCAGATGGCGTAATTTCGCACGAAGATATTAGAATTATTCACCTTTAATTTCGCACATAATTTGCTACTGTAGAAAGGAAGAACAGTATCAGGGGTGCTTAGACGTACATGACACAATCATCACAGGCTGGGAAGCTACACAGTAGCCTTGACTATTCAGGGTTTACTCCGGCACAGAGAAGTCCACAGAGACAGCAGACAGGACGCGGACTTCACTCGCTTGGTCCTTCATGCATTCCACAGTTTTCCTTTGCACAGTTGTACTAGTACGAGTCTACTACCAGTGAAGAAATTAGACAGGGATCTTTTTTTAAAAAAAATGATATTTCAAAAAGAAATTAGACAAGCAAGAGAGCGCAGGAGGCATCCCTGCAGGAGTACAGCCGAGATTGTGCAAAATTTAGCAGCCTCTCCTGCAATGATGGTGTCGCCGAATCATCCCGGCACGACACGCCGAAAACGAACTGATGTGAAGGCACGGCCGGCACGGACGGACAAGCGCCGCGGTACAAACAGATCTAATCATCCATCCAATAAGAAAGTCCAACCTGGAATTATGGAAGCAATTTTTTTAATCTCCAGCATTTAGGAGAGCTGTTAGTTGGGTTGTGTTTAGCCTAGTTGGCTTACTCTGGTCGTGTGGAGCTGAGTAGACGACCTTCCTCTGGTCGTGTGGTTTTTGCCCTGGTCTTTAAAAATTATAGGCCGGCACTTTTAATTTCCTTTTTATTCTTCTAATAAAAACTGCGACAAAATTTTGTCAGTCATTTGGAAAAAAAATTAATCTCCGTCAATAATAAGAGTGCAAGACAGGTCTGATTGTGCAGTAGTACATGCTAACACACGAAAGGTAGTAAAAGTAGCGAGGCAACAATTAACACACTGTCAAGTGTCAACCATTGACATGATGACAGAGCAGCAGAGAAAGCAGACCACCTGAAAAGTCCTGATCATGAGAACACCACAAACAATAAACTAAAACGATACTATGATGCGAGCGACAGCAATACAATAGGGACAGTGATCATGAAGCCTGCTTGTACCGTCGGTCTCAGTGGTCAGCTCCGTCGTCGGGCACTTCGTCGCCGGCGACGATGGTGATCTTGCCCTGGTCGAGCAGGCTGTAGAACTCGCGGGTGCGGCGCTGGTTGCTCCAGTGGTGGAGCTTCCACAGGTACCCCGCGAAGAGGCCCAGGCTCATGCCGTATACGATCTCCCTCAGCACGCTCGGCGGCGCCCGCCTCCTTCCCCTGGCCGTGGCCGTCCCCGCCGCCGCAGCGGCGGCGTGCGACGCCACCTTGTGCGCCGTCGTCGACATGGCTAACTGCTTGCTCTTGCTAGCCTTGTGCGCACAACAAATGGTGAGAGTGACACGAGCTGATGCGAGGTGCAGTGCAGCTGCTGCATTCCAAGGTGGCGAGAAGCTAGAGAGGGAGGAAAGCAGCATGCAGCAGCGCGCCGTGTCAAGCACGTGTGGCGCAGCTGCGCCACGCGTGCGGGGCTCGGCTCCACGCGGCATGCACGACGCCGCTGAGTCAGAACTGACCACGCTCGTGAGCCTGACAAGCGGTTGCAGTCTTGGGTCTATTGGTTTGCCACTTTGCCTTCGGGGTGGACTCGATCATGAGCCATCGGACAAGCCTAACACGATCAGCTCGAAGAAAAATAAAACACTGATCCGCAAGTGTGAGGAAAACTAAAAAAATAGTCCAATAAGCTCGCACCAAAGATTTTGAATAATCATTTTTTTTTCACAGACCGATCCAGACTCAACCCAATCCGAGCTTGAATGTTTGATCAGGTCTACCTCGATACATCTAGCTTCGACTGTATTTTATTGTTCGAATTGTGACCTCTTTGCATCCATGATTCAGCCATTCAGGTCTATTTTTCCTCTGCCTTTGAACCTTTTTCTGTCAAAAAAAAAAGAAAAAAGATCACACCTCGTTCCTCGAGTAATCAAATTTGTAGTCACTATATTTATAGAATAGCTCCAGATATGTTTATTATAAAAAATATTTTATTATTAATCTAATAATGTTTATTACGCATAGTAATTTTTTATTTTTACCCAGTGCAGTGAAGCTAGGTGTAGAGTAGACGATTTTCGAAATAAAAAGTAGGCCAAGAGTAGCTGCAAACCTTTTTACCTTAGAACTGTGCAACAACTGCAACGTGGGGTTCGACGATCGACCAGCTGAAACCGAAGTGTCTCCATCTTGTTCTCGTCAGTCATCTGGCACTGTTGGCGTTGCGACACAATCTGACTCGCAGCCCATATATTCTGTGCTGACTGCTGAAGAGGAGCCTAGGGCCGGCATCCGGTGCCAGAGGTTTTGGTTTTGTCGAGGACTTGGCCATGGAGCACGCAGCTGCATGATTGCGTCCGGTCCGGACCTCTGAACTGACGCTGCAGAGAGGACGGCCAAACCTGAACAGTCACCACCACCACAGTATACATATGGCCGAATCACAATGAACCAATGCTAATTCTGCACACAAAATGCAGCTGCCTAAAACTGTACCGTAACTTTACAAGCAAAAATGCAATTGTCAACTATAATAACGGCCTGTGCTGCCTGAACTTAGCTCCAAAGCCACTCCATATCAGAAGAGAAAACATATTGAACAATAACCTTTTTCTTCTATCCCTTTTAACCTGTACGCCCGTCAGGTCACTTCCAGCCTCCAGTATCTAATTATATGGTCAGCTATCAGGGGAACACGCATTCTTTACCTTGACGACTCTTCTCACCAGCATCATAAAAGTTTCAGGAGAGGGAACAAGCTTCTCATTCTCTGTCACCATCTTATCATACAACCAAAGTGCCTTCTTAGAATTGCCCTTCTCACAGTAACCGCTGATAAGCATATCATACAAGTCACTAGTCGGAGCCACTGTTTTCTTCTTCATTAGGGCAAAGAACTTCTCAGCTTCTGTCAAATTTCCACACCGGCAAAGGCCCTTGATCAAGGTGGTAAAAACCTCAATACCAGGAGCAAGCCCTCTGTGCTCCATCTCATGGTAGATGTTGACAATACCTTGGGCATCGCCAGGCTTGCCATATCCATTAATAAGGCTCAGGTATGTATCCTGATCAGGAAGAAGTCCTTTGTCCATCATTGCCGTCAGCAGGTCGTTCGCCTTGCGAACCTCTCCCGCGTTGCAGAGTCCCTCTAACATCTCGTTGCAGTTGCCAATGTCCAGCAAAAACCCTTCCTTGTGCATGTCGTCGAAGTAGGCCAACCCTTCCTTTATCAGCCCTTGTCTGAAACAACCAGCAATGAGGTGGTTGTACGTAGCATCATACAGCTTTGCTCCAATGGACAACATTTCTTGGAGCAACTGCACAGCCCTGTCCATATTGCCTTCGCAGCAATGCACTCTGATGAGGCAAGTGTACACGAATGCGTTCAGGCGACAACCACGACGAACCATGTCATCACACTGCTCGAGTGCCGACTTGAGATCACCAATGTGGCAGTAGGCATGCACGATCAGTGAGTAAGCAATGTCGTCAAGGAGAATGTTCCTCTGCAGCATCCTCTTCAGCAGCAATATCACCTGCTCCACCCTGTCTTCCTCGATCATCCTCAACGTGAGTGCCACGTGCGCCACAATGCCAGGCGCACACTTCTTGCCGTGGATCCTCTCCACGAGCGCCACGGTCCTGGCGAGCTTGCCTTCCCGGCTCAGGACGCCGATGACAAGCTCGACGGTGCTCTGGTTGGCATACAGCCGCTTCAGCGTCATAAGCTCGAACACCTCCCATGCGACACCAAACGACCCAGCGCGCTGCGCCGCGTGCAGCGCGGCGTTGAAGGCGGAGAGCGAGGGCAGTACGCCGCGCCGCGCGAGGTAGCGGCAGGCCTCGAGGGCCTCCGCCGGGAGGCGCAGCCGCGCGTAGGCGTGCACCAGGAGGTGTAGGCCGCGGGTGGTGGCGGATGTGCCGCTGTCCTCGTAGGCGGCGAAGAAAGCGTCGAGGAAGCACGAGGCGGGGGGCGAAGACGACATGTGCCTGGAGATGGCTGACTCGAGGAGGACGGAGGCGTCGCGGAAGAGCGCAGCGCGGGAGAGGAGGTGGACGAGGAGGCAGTAGGACCGGAGCGAGTGCGAGGATGACGGCGGCGGGGAAGACGACGAAGCGGCTGCGGCGGCGGACCAGTGGAAGAAGGTGAGGGCGTTCTTGGCGACGGGCTCGGGGAGGCGTGGGGGTGCCTGGCGAGGGAGAGGAGAACGGCATCGATGTGGCCGTGGGACACCGCGCCGGCAGGGAAGGCGGCGGAGAGCGCCTCCCATGTCGCCCGCGGCTGGTGCGCCAGGTAGTGGGAGATGTGCTGAGGCGTCGCGGGTGTGGTGGCCGTGGACAGCGCTGAAGCGGGCGTGCGACCGAGGAGACCGCCGCCGCGCCGCGCGACCACGCGGCCGCCGGCGTTCACGGCCATGGAAATATTGTTGCAAGCTGCGTCACCCGCGCCGATCAGCCGCCCAGGCTGACCCACGCCGAGGCCGAGCCCACGTTGTGGCAATCTCCCAGTCCCAACCCCAAGCATGGTTGCGGTAGTTCAGAGCTCTGAACTCAAGTGCTTGTTGTCTGTTGGAATTTTTTTTTAATTTGACTCGACAAGAAAGTTGTTGGAATAATAACTTGAAATACTTTGATTTTCTATAAAAAAAAAAGTTAGAATAACTTAGAATTTTAGATGGAGGGGGTACTTTGTTTACGTCTGAAAAATACTTTGTTTGAAAAAAAAAGGAGTTCGTTCAATATATGCATGTCAGCAGATCATTCTGTTGAAATTTGTGTTATATATTTCTATGGTCCATGAAAAACAGCCTCTGCTGAAGTTTGTGCAAACATTCAGTTTTGTCCAAGATTGAGAGGAAGACACCGTGAGCTACAAAAGGTCTTCTATTTGAGCCCCAAGGTTTGTAACAACCGTCCGATCAGATAGCGGGCAGTTGAGGGACCGCACACGAATTGCAGGTCCTCCAATCACAAATTCAGCATCTCAGCGAGTAGGCAGTTATAACTCGGAGCCATATATTTTTTTACTGACTTTACAAGCAAAAATATTTTGCGATTACAACAAGCTTAGGATACATCTTCAGATAACAGTGTCAAGACATGTTCTGTCTAGTCCTAGTTAAGTGATTTTCAAGCACGAAATTCTTCATCTTTAGATTTTATTATTTTCTAAGTAGCAAGATCCACCTGATGAGTGCACGTCAAGCACATTATTTAATCTGGCTACGCACATATATACATATTGTTCTTGTAGTGAGTGTCTGAGTGAAGCTTGTAAACAGCAGCGTTCCTACATGTTCTACATGTTCTCCTTCACAACAGTCACAGGGCATGCCGCGTTGTTCACAATATAGGTGCTCACGCTCCCCATCAGAGCCCTGCGTTCAGGCAACAACAGCATTCAGGAGACTGATACCGTGCTACGGCAAGGTCAACCTTGAACACAATCTTGAGTGCAGGAAGGTTTGAAATCATAAAATTCAGAAAATACAAGCTCTGCATGTTTACCTCTTGAGCGTGCTTA
Organism: Chrysopogon serrulatus; assembly: GCA_015844335.1. Lineage (NCBI taxonomy): Eukaryota > Viridiplantae > Streptophyta > Magnoliopsida > Poales > Poaceae > Chrysopogon > Chrysopogon serrulatus. The sequence goes on from JADLZL010004171.1 coordinate 17,742, forward strand.
GCCCTCTGCTCCCGATAACCATGCAGCTAAGGGGAACCAGGCCAACTGCTTCATAGAGCTTCTTTGAAGGGTCACCATAAAATATCTTTGCAAAGACTTCAATCTGCGGTTATGTAGTTTCAACAGCTAAGCATTCAGCTCACCCCAGTAGCAACTTCCAGAAAGAATTGAATACTGAAAAGGCGTGAATGGAACAAGCCATGACCCATACCCCGCTTTGATTTGCCACTTGAGTGAGGATCTCAATTGTCTCCTTGTCCGGTGATACACCATATGTCCTGGTGACATCTGAGAACTCGGCCAGAGGGATGAGTGCTGCAATACACAATAATGTATAAGTAGGATAAATTGACACTGCCAACTGAACAGGTACTATTCAAGTCCTGACTTCGAGAGGCACATCAAATCAAACTTGAAACGAAGCAAGAACAGAGAAGAAGAGACATGAGTACTCACGGGAACCACTCTGTTCCCAGAGATGAACAGCGCCCTGCTCATTCTGATAGGAACTGTTCACATGGATAAGTATGAGTTTATCACCGTTCCTGGCTAGGTTTGTTGATGCCCATCGCAGAGCTGCTTTGCTGCATGATGAGAAGTCCACTGCGACTCCAATGTTCCTTCCAGCCATCTCCCTCCCAACTAATCAGGAACAGGCTACAAATTTCCTAACCAGTATGCCTGACAAAAGGCAATGGAGTTTCAGATATGGTATTCACTGCTGCTGGCCAGGTCCTTATATAAACAGATAATTGCAACTTGGAAATACCAGACAAAAGGAGAGAGACAGAGAGAGAAATACCGACGTTACCTTTATTTACTTTTCCTAAAATTCCTTTCCCATTTCAAATGAATGATCTTTATGCCTTTGGTTTCCTTTTACGTGATTCCTTATCATCACTTTAGCTGCCTAGAAAACATGTTAGAATGCTGGCTTCCGTGAATGAATGAAGCCGATAACAGTGAGCAAAGTAAAGATTCACGATGCAAAGCAACAAAGTGGCAACGAGAATGTTATTCCAGTTTTTTCATACAACTATCAGTGTAACTACAGATTCTAGCATATCGATTCAATGAAGAAATATCACCTGCAAGGATGTCAAGAGCATAACTCTGATGTAATACTGATCATGACCAAAAGAGGAAGCATCTCCAAAGCCATTTAAAAAGGAATAAAGTATAATGAGATTCTGTCAATCCAGATGAAATGAGAGTTAAGGACTACAATTGATTATTATTTCAATAATTCTGTTTCAAGTGACTTACTAATAGCAACACGATAGTAGCAGGAAGAAACTGAAGGATGGTGCCTTGTTCATTATAACCATGTCCTTGTTTACAGAAGATAAACTTAGAAAAGCAACATTGGGACATAATGCAATATTGCAAATGCAATCCATCGGCAATTGTAAGGCAAACACACCCAGGACGACTACATGAAAAGAAATAGGTCTTCCAAGTAGAATTGCATTGCGCCCTATGAGAAATAGCACCAACCACTGGGTTACATACTGCCATTATATTCTTGCAAAATAATTTCACAAAATCATTGGACATCACTTCTTTTTTAAAAAAAAAAGCAATACAGGTCACCTACTGAAAATTCAGTTCTCTAAGTACCTACTGTCAGTTAGAAATGATTCAAAATATCTGCTTCCCAGCACCAGATGGTTAACTCGCTTTTCATCAGAACTAAAATATATCTACAGCTCTTTCCACTTGAATGACACACGGTAGATCCACCAGCTCCCCAGCATTCCAATGAGATGCAGCACCCTTCCGTCTACTAATTCAACAGTTCCAATTGAAAGAACTTGTAATCTTGAGTATTAACATTTCTTGTACGCATGTACTGCAGAAAAATACACAAAATTTAGTTCAAATAACTTATAAGCACATAAAGAACATACTAAAGGAGGAAAGAAAAATAGAAATTTGAATATTGATGATGATGCATGTCACTCTATTTGTATAATAGAATAAAATCCAAATTTGCAATTATTAAGTCATAATTCAAACAAATATCAAACCAAATATCCTAACAAAAATGAACTCAAACCAAATACTACCTCTAACATGTAAGTAGAACTCAAACCAAAATACTACCACTAACTAATAAAAGATCAACTTTGAATTCTCCTTTTTTTAAGTGTGCTGCAGTGGAACGCATGGAAAGAACTGCATGTGCATACAGCCCAGGGGGGGGGGGGGGGAAGGAATACCAAAAAAGGGGAACATCATTCAACATCTCTAATCTTGAAGCAACCGGCGCAGTTCATGTTCAGGTAAAAAAAAAAAAAGAAAAAGAAGGTTCATAGAATACAGACAGTAGAATTTTGTGATTCTTCATGAGAGAGGCAATTATTGAAGCTTTTAATACTTATTATATGCCTAAAATACAGTAAGAAACTACCATAAATAGACCCAAAACTGCCAGGAATGTGATCCTTTTCTCTTTAAATCCTTTGTAAGTTTTTTTCTTTTTTTTGTTTTTTTTTTGGTGTTGGGGGTGGGGGGCAATAGGTCAGAAAGTTGGAATCCTAGTGGTAGGATCGGCCCTAAAAATTTTTTTTTCTACAGGTCATAGGATAGGAGCACATCCATACAGACAGTGACCTTGACAAACTTGATATGGTGATTTTAATTGGTTTGGAAACAAAATAAAAAAAAATGTCAACCTTCTTTGATCCTCAGGGTTCACGGGACATTTCAGGATTATGTAAAATGTAAAAAAAAAAAAAAAAAAAAGTCATGCGAGTGAAAGTTACTACCATATTGAAAGCATTTCAGAATCTGAATGAGATGAAACCGACGTATAATTACAGTAAATCTGATTTAAACTGCAAGCATCCACTACATCCCTAAGACATAAAGGAGAAAAAAAAAACAAATATGCACGAAACTGACCTCCTCCTTCGACACAGAATGCTTTTGGCCCATCTCCCTATGACGAAGCTGGAATAATATGGTATATTAGTTCAAAAGAAAAAGAAAAGACTGCCCTCCTTCGAGTTGACTCTTTGCATGGCATGATGTAATCTTAAACATCGTACCATGTTGAGCAACACAAATCGGTAGTTACAAACAAATTTAGTCATAAAATAACATAAACATTTTACTAACCTCCTGAAGAAACAAATATATTGAATAATGGCTAGGTCTTGAGCAGTAGATGAGAAGCAAAATATTTAGGGCGAGACCTAATGGGCTGTGCAGCCCAGAGATAATCAGAAAAATCAATCCAACTGGCAACTGAAGTTTCCTGACCAAAGACCAGAATGATGTAAGCTCAGTTTTCAAAGATCCTGGAGGTGGTCCAGCTATTGCTTTTGATGGTTGCTCTGTGAAACCGAATTAGAAAAAGAAACGCCATTCATTAGAGAAAACCAGAAAAATAAAATCAAGAACATCAGCATTCAGTTTTTCTATCATTGTTTAACAAAAAGGCTTTAGTGCTTTACAGGTCTGAATGAAAAATAGTTATCAGCAGCTAGTTAGGAATAAGTCTGTATCTCTACAATAGAAATAAACCAAATTGAAGGGTCAGTCAACATGAAAAATTGATTTTAGGAGTTAGGGCCTGAAGTGAATTTTGTTTTGAACCAGTTAGTCCACAAGCCTAACTATTTTGCCCAAACATTGCAAATTTTAAACAACAAGTAGTCCTTCAACTATGTTTAAGAAACCAGTCATTTCCCAAATGTTGCAGATTTTGAATTTTGTGTCCATGAGCCCTTATATGCTATCAACCACTCATTGAGCTCCTTTTAAGTGTTTTCTGTGGGGCAGTGAAATGAAAAGAAAACCCTTCAAATTATTTTCAAAGTATTTAGAGGGAGAATTTCACCTTTTGTGGCAGCAGTAACCTTTCCCTGATGAAGAGTCATCGCTAGTATGGTGCTTGTTCCAAATCCTTTGAGCAGATTGAGGCCTAAAAGAAAAGAATACACAAAAAGATTGAGTTACTCCGTTTAAGTGTCACTCTAGGAGTCTAAGGGGGTCTTGACAAAATATAATACTCCATAAAAAAATACTTCATATCATAATGTACAAAACAAGCATATACTAAATTGGTGAAGTAATCAAATACTTCATACTGTAAAAAACAAGCATATACTAAATCGGTGAAGCAATCAATCTGCTGAATGGACAAGTAAACCACATAATTTCCGCTCAGATTCCTGATCGATAATTAACGGCATACTACTAATGTCGAGGAGACAAACATTGCACACAATCGTAGTGGTCACCTGACAACTGCTGCCGGAGACCAAGGGCCACTCTCGCGGCGAGCGAAGGCCCGAGCTCGGCAGCCCGAGGCTGGAAAGCGGGTCTCAAGTAGCGCGCGAGGAAGTGGCGAGTAGGGCTGGCGGCGACTGGTGGGCGGGATGAGCAGGATGCAGCGACGGCAGCGGATGAAGAGGAGGAGAAGGCGCGCGTGGAGGCGGTGGGCGGGCCCCGCCGGAGCGAGGCCGCGACAGCCTCCCTCGCCAGCCGCCGACACGCCATCATCGTGCTGGTCTCCCTCGCGTAGCTTGTTGCCGTGCCGTGTCGTCGTCCTCTCGTGCGCGGAGCGGAAGGAGAAGTAGAGCGACTTCGCTTCGGGGAGTCGGAGACGGAGGCGGAGACGAAGGCCAAGCAAGAGGTTGGGCCGCGTTGGGCTCAGCCGACTCCATCTCTTTCTCGTAGTTAGAGGCCTAGTTAGAGAGATAACAAAGGGCCCGGTGGACCGAGCCGTTTAGCGAGTTCTCGGACTTCTGGGCCCACTTATAGACTGGGCTCCTTTGTTGGATTACCAGCCCAACAGCGCGTCTCCAGTCTCCGTTCATCTGCGGGTGAAGCAGAAGCAGAAGCACAGGGCTGGTGGCCGGCGGCGGCGGGTGGCCGGAACTCTCGTTTCATCTGCGGGCCGCTGCGCGTCCCTCATATCTCACCGCCGACACCGTCCTCTCCCCTATCGCCTCGCGCGCTCCCCGCCGCCCCTTCGACCCCCATCTGCTGCCTCGCAGCGTTGCCTCCCGATGTCGTTCCGAGGCCGTGGAAGAGGGGGCCGCGGGAGAGGTGGGGGCTTCGGGTACGACCACCCGGCCAAGCACGCGCCGCATGAGGACTTCCCGGTCAGTCTCTGACTCTGTCCACCCCCACCCCCGACCCCCCTCCCACCTTGCAATGCGTGGTCCGGCAGAACTGATGTGCTGCGTGCTTGCAAAACGAGCAGGACATCACCCTGCCGGAGATGACGTGCGCCAAGGCGAGCGACGCGGAGAAGGCGCTGATTTTGTCCACCTTGAGACTCGAGGAGTTCTGGAGGAGTTCTTGCTACTACCTGGAGGAGGATGCTCCCAAGAAAAGTACTAAGGCTGAACTTATCTTGGTTTTTCTTATCGTTCATCTTACTGATTCTTCGTAATTGTAGTGCTCCTTGCCTTCGGTTGTGCTGCTTGCTTGATCGGAAGTCAAGATTTTCTTTAAACCTGTTGGGTAGGCAATCACCCTGTGAATCATTTGGAGGCAGAGATTTAGTTTATTGATTTAGTTTATTTCAAGTAGTTGGTCCAGAAATTAGGAGGAAACCTCAAATAAATTGTCGTGAAGCTGTCAAACTTAGTCTACCTATGTATAGGCAAGAACTCTCGAAAATCGTTCATAGATCAGTCAATTCAGTCTTTGGTAAAAGCACGTTATGTTTTGTTCGAGCAAGTAAAATGATCAAATGATTTACTATGAACAGTGTTGTATGGAAAGTGATTTTCTACTGGTAGCTTTTGAAAAGAGTCCCTATATTATTGAGTGTTCTTTTATTTGGTTTATTATATTCATTGTTCCAAAAAAAATCATCTGCATTGCCAGTTTTGTTATCTTACTATACTAACTTCTAATCTTTGGATATGTTATTAACTTATTATGCTAACTCATAAAAGCATCTCTCTTCATTACTAGCGTCTCTGTTAATTAATTTTTACTCTATCATCTTTAAGCATTTTTTTTGTCATACTTTTTTTCAATTCGTATTTTCCTAGCTTTATTTTGATAATTTGTGCTTGTACCTTAATTATCTTATGATTTCATATGTTGTCAGAGAATGAAGACAAGGAGATTGAAAGATTTTCTGATAGAAAGCGTAAGACACAAAGCAAACGTGAAGGTCTTGCGTCATATCTCAAACTAACTCCTTCAAATTTCCCTGCTGAACTGGTGCAAGGTAATCTTGACTTGAACTCATTTGTATGCACTGTAATTTATTGTCAGATCAATGTTTTCAGCATAATTACCATGATATTTTGTTCTTTTCAGGATCCAGAAGAGGAAAGCAAGCAACAAGAAACTCCGGTGGGACAAGGATTCAGGTTTTCACTTCTTCATGAAATTATCTGCTTTTCACAGCTCTATTACCTGTTGGGTAGCACGAAGAACTGAACACTTGCTAGTGCTAAGATGTTACTTAGCTATACTCCAACTCTTTTTACTTGTATTTTACTTTTTTGTGTTTGACAGATGAGCAGGCATTTGAAGTATTTGAGAAGCTTGAACAAAAGCATAAGGCAAGAACCTCAACTTGTCTTTTTATTTTTCAAATTCTAGTTAGGCTCATGTGTTAGTTTCGCTTGGTGAGCATGTTTGAATTTTGCTCGTATTATTGCTGGTTTGAAATTTGAGCTATGTTTCTCATCATCATACTATCGAGCTTATGCTGAAATGTTAATATGAGAAGCACATGGCTTTATTTTTCTACTACTATTTTTGTAGGCTATCATCTTCTACCATACTAACTTCTCTTTGGTTATAGGATGGAAGCAAGGTGGAGAAGGAAGGTGATGATGAGGATGAGCAGGAAGAGGAAGAAGTACAAGAGGAGGAGGAAAATTCAGACGATGACTATAACCAAGTACTTACCACTGAACTGAATTTTATTGCTCGGGTTTCTGTGATGTAGGATAAGGGATCTGTTTTGTAGCTTAGGTGATTTTTATGAAGTATGTATCTCATGCCTCGACCTCTGCCCTGTAGAATATCGAGTTTGATGACGACGACGATGACTGGAACCAAGAGGAAGAAGCACGTAAGTTTCAATTTGAACTTCTATTCATGTGACTCTTTGAACCTTTTCTTTCTCAAAATCAAAACTCCCACTCATTTATATACTTATTACTGAAAAATTAACTGTTTTATTTGGCAGAGGAAGACTTCTACGATTAAGTGTGCTTGGGCAGATTTACTCTTTTTTCCCCTCTCCTTTCACTTGTAACTTCACCCAACAAAATTATTGAGAGCAATAATTGTTCTGGTCATTCTTGTCACGATAGTCGCTTGTTAGGAACTCAGAAATATCATAACAGTGAAATACGCCGTTCCGAACTTTTTCTGTTGCACTAAGCATGTCTGCAAACAGCCACTAATATGCCATGGAGTGTGCTCCCTGTGTCAAAATTGCCATGGAGTGTGTTCCCTCGGTCTGCCATGGAGTGTGTTCCCTCTGTCAAAATTGCCATGGAGAGTGCGCATGTTGCCTTGGCGTCTGCTGCCTTCCACCTCGCCGATCTCCTGCTGGCAGCCGCCTTTGGATCCGCGAATCCCTGGCCCGTGCGCACCTTCTGTTGATCACCGGAGGCCGTGTAGCATGACGAACAGGATGTGGGCAAGGGAGAGGTGATTTCTGCAAAACATAGATGATCCTATCCAAACCAGCTAAGAAACCAAACGTGATCTAAGTCAGGGTCAGGCACTACTAATACAAGCAAACCAAAATTCAAGCCTCTTGCATTCCTAGAGCTAAGTTTGGACTCCCATGGCTTAGCTCGCTAGTTAGGCCAACTCTCAAACGTGAACCAAACACACCATATGCGATGAAATATGCTCCCTGGGTCAAAATAGAGTGAACATCTTGCCTTTTAAAAAACTAACCAATATCAAATTTGACAAAAATATATAAAAAGAGTTAAGTCCTGAATCCCTCTAAATTAACCACTGAATTTGAAAAATCCCTTCAAACTTTAATAATGGATAAAATCAGATAAAATACTGTCCTTGACCATTTTAAAGTGGTTTTTTTGGGTTGTTTTGCTGCCCACTTTGTCACGTGGTATCTCTCTCTCTCTCTCTCTCTCTCTCTCTCTCTCTCTCTCTCTCTCTCTCTCTCTCTCTCCAGAAGTAATAACATATTATATGAAGTCACATAAATACGAACTTTATATCAAAGTTATAGAAGTCAGCATGATGTACAACTTTGTAGTTGATAAGTTCTTTATTTAAAATCTTTTAGGGGCTCAAGTATTCTTTTTTTTTGAGTTACTAGATTTTAAAATTCAAAATAAAAACTTTAGATGTTGACATGGTATATACCAAAGTTCCTAGTAAGATATACAACTGTGTAGTTGGCACGGTTGATATTTTTTGTGAGATTATTTAGAGGACTAAATACCAATTTTAATATCTTTACTTTTGAAATCCATTTGATGGCTGCATACTGACATGGTTGGTATAAAAGTTGCAGTTCTTAATATATTTTACAACTTTGTAATCTTTTGCCAAAAAATCAAAATCTAATGTTTCTTGAAGATGCTCTTATTCAGAAATTGAAAAGACTCTAAATAAGGATTTAGATAGCAAGAAAGACTCTTGTACATGTCATGTCTTGTTCGCTTATCTTATAAACTGAATTTTTTTCTTTGACAACAATTCAGTCGGCTTATGCGGCCAGCTGAACAATCCAAACGCGGTTCCATTTGAACCTTGTACGGATGAGCTGTGCAGTGTCGTGTGTGTATTACAGTGATCAAGGAGGTTTGTCTGGCCATCTCCCTAGAGAGAAAATAGTAAAAGAAAAGGTTGAGAGAAAAAAAAAAAATGATTAGTGCTGTGTGGCCCACGTTGCTGAAAACAAATAAATTTCAGATTTGCAGACTTGACCGACGGTCACTTTTTACAGGATTCGGACGGACATGTTCTGAAGACGTGGCATGTGGGTGGCCGGTGGGAGGCGCGGTGACGAATGATGATGCGGCCCAACGAATGTTACCGCTGACGGCGATGATGATGTTCCCCATTTGATCCACTGCGCCTCCTGCTCCCAGTACTGACGTGTACCGAGTACACGGCCCGGCTCCATCATAGCGCGTACCGTGTACGTGCATCCCTTTACTCCTAGGGAAACAATTATATGCAGCCCAACCATAAAACAAGTGACTATTGTGGATCTATGGTGCTAACAGAAACAAAACAAAAGAGTGCAGAGTACCAGGTAATACGTACGTGTACTGTGTACCAGCGTACCAGGTACAGACGTACAGCGACCACACAGTACTACAGTAGCGGTCAGTAGCTATGCTGTACGTACATGGCGACGTCGATACCGGACATTGTCTCCACTTCATCGGACTCTACACAGTACCGGCGCTGACATGTGGCCGCCCGAGCTGGTCTCCGCGTGGACTGCCACCGAAGCATGCAGCTCTGCTGACTTGGGACTGCCATGCGTGGCACACGGATTACAAGAACCGTGTGCAGCGCAGCTGGGTCTGTCTGCCTGAAAGCGAAATGCCCCCCATTTTTTCTCGTGCAGTGCTCGACGCCCGCATGCCATGGCGCTGTCTGGTCCTCCCCGGAGGCCTGCCGGAGCAGCTTCACCTATGATCACCTGGCCTGACCACCTGCCTGCTCTACTTCGCCAAGGCCTCCACCTCTCAGCACGGTCGGGCAAGTAGCTCCAACCAGCGTGAGGACAAGAACGGACGCGAGCTGCTGCGATGCTGATAGTTTCCAGTCTGCCCTCTCCGAGCCGAACGGGTGAGACGTCGCTGTTCGGTTCGATCACCGCCGTGGCCCCGGCGCCTCTCGCCTTCCTCCCCCTGTCCGGGATCGACGATGGCGAACCTGAGACAGCTCAGCTAGGATCGGTGATTCATTAGCAACCAACGAGATTATGGGCGACGGCGAGAGATGGAGTTAGCTATGAGCGGCACGAACGGATCGGAACGGATCCAGCAGGTTGCCCACCGACAGTCACATTAAGTGCCTTAAGAAGCTACGGCAAGAACGGAGCATGCATGGGTGTAGTATGATATATACAGAGAAAGAGATTGCTCAGTACTAGTAGGAGGGATCCCTCTGGCTCCCTCCCGATCGACGTGCACGACCGAGGAGGATGCGCAGTTGCGCACGCACGTACACACGCAAAAGACTGTTTGAGCCTCTGTCCGTCCACTGTAGCGGCCTTCACTGTCACTGTGCTTCTTTCTCGCTTCTGTTTTCTCCTGCCGTGGCCGGCCTTTGGGCGCTGGGCAGTGCAGCCATGAATGGAGTCCCAATGGAGAGCTGCAGCCCTGCACTGCACCGCAGAGCCCTGGAGCAGGAAGACTGATGACTGCTCTCACGCGTTCACATTTCGTGGTCCTAGAAATCTATTTAAGCAGGCGTCAGGTCAGACTGATCGAACTCGAACTACTGGGACTGTGATAAGATACTCCCGGATCTTGCACAGGCCGGCCGTGGAACAAATGCCGCAGTCGCCGTGCTACGCCTAGTACGCTCGAAGCCGAGTGTCAATTGGATCATTCTTTTGAACTCTTTTCTTCCTGGTTGAATTAGAACTTTACCGCCATGGAAGTGACCCAGAGCTCTGTTAACCACCATTTTGCAGAGGATTACACAGCTCATATTCACCCATTCATTCAGGTCTGGAGTTTAACAGTGCTATTATTCTATATAAGAGGAAAACATAATATATCCCTGCTCCCATCTTTGCAGCAGATGGAGAATGTGACGGCATGTGCTGCCTAGTTGCCTCTCCACTTTGGTACACTACACCCGGCCGTGCTATGCGCCTATTATTGTATCCACCACCACCAAGCCTCTTCACTGACAAACCTCAATTATGCAAATGTTTGCACTTGCAGTCAAACCTACTCTGATACTGCACTCCACAAAGGGAGAGTAATAACTAAAAAAAAGGTGAACCTAAAAGATGAACAAAAGGATCAGTTCGCAGTCCTACTTGTCACCAACGATTACTGCTAGTAATCACTAATCAGTCAGGTTAGATTTGAACCTGGGTTTTATGGCAAGCAGGCAGCAGGGGACACGCATGCCACCCCTCCATCCGAAAAGGCGAGAGCAAGCATGCCGAAACGCCATCAAAGTGCCCTCCCTGGCACATCCCCATTTGAGTCGAGGCCATGAAAAGCAGTGTAGCCACATCTTAAAAGAACATGGAATGGATGGAGGACAGTAGGATGGCACTGGAGTGGAGCCGAAAGCCCGAAACAATTGATCGATGGGCTCCCTTGATCGATTCCCCCAAGATTTCTTCATCTCGATATTGTGCAGTGCAGCTAGCAGTGCAATCCACCGCGGGCGCGCTGCAATGCAATGCAATGCAAGCATCGCATCAGAGAGAGAGCCCCACAGCTGGCAGGCAGCAGCGACCACGCCAATGCTCTTGAGATATCTTACTCTTTCGCCCACACTCTGTGGCCCGGCCGTGTGCAGTGCAAAAGGCACCACACCGGTGGCCCTCATCAGTCGATCAGTCTTGCGGCTGTGGCCTCACACTGTGTGGCCCTCAACCAGACCACCTTTATGAACGAATAACGCAGTGCACTGCAGTGGCTCGTGTGAGTGTGTTTGGTAGGTGCAAGAGAGATGCCAAAAGATTAGGATGCTTGCTGCTGCTTGGTGTTGGTAGCAATAGCAAGTTTAGCAAGCAGCATCATTTCCCCTTAATGAAAAACGGGCTTTGCCCGGTCGCGAAAAAAAAAAAAAGCAAGCAGCATCATGAATGAGGGAGAGTACTGAAGAATTCAAGGCAAGCTTGACGACTGCCTCTCTACACTACCAGCTGCTAGCGGCTTGCAGTTGCAGTGGACCTGACCCTGCTGCCTGCTTCACTCATAAACACCTGCCTCTCTCGTTGCATTGCAGATTTGCAGTTTTCAGATGCAGTGAGATATGAGATCCATTCAAGGAGGATCATCATAAAATGTAGGCCATGGTACTGCAGAGATCGATCTCTTGGTTATGAGAGTGAGACATGGGAGTTATGATCGCTGTGGAGGTACAGTGCAGGAACTTTGAGCAGGCCAGACAGGCCAGCCAGGGAGTGAAGCAACAGGATAGGACCATGGGGGGGCTGAGAGTGTGGAGTAATGTCTGTAGAGGTTGTTGCTATGATGCCATTACGTGCCATAGAATGGCTTTTGCTGCCTTTGTTGAGAAGGAAAAAAGGAGAGAAAGTGAGATCAAAGAATGCCGAAGAGAACTTGGGCAGCATGTGCAGAACTGCAGATTGTACTAGGTGTTGCTTAATAGGATAGTATTCTCGAAAGCTGCTTCATTCAAAGACCAGTAGTGTGTACCAGCTCAACAGCTGTAAGTTGACTGCCAACTAATGAACTACCAACTAGTGGTGAACTGAACACTCTCAGCTTCATATATGGATCGGACAGTACCAACTAATGAGCTAACGCCAACTAATGAAGTATCATCGCCGTGGGAGTAATTCACAGGGTTTATCTTCATTAAAGAGTAAAATTTATGAGCGGTCCCTAAATTTACATGATAGTACCATCTAGGTCCATAGCTCTTGAGTCTTGATTTATGGGACCCGGGACATATAAGGTGTCATCTAGGTCTCCAACTCTTTAATTTTATTTTTTAAGTCCAAGAACTTTTATATATCAGTATAATCTATGTAGTTCCCTAAACTTGTATGTCAATGCATAATTAGCATTGCCACATTAGCATCATACGTGTGTCAACATACAAATTCGAGGATCTAGATGATACCATCATACATGTTCTAGGACTCAGTCGGGGAGTTGTGGACCCAAATGACTATCATACATGTTTAGGGACCCATAAATCAAAATTTAAAATTTACGAACAAAGATAACACTATCGTGCAAGTTTAAGGGCCGTTAAGGAATTTTACTCTTTAGTAAATTATCTAAAGCAATTAGAACAACTAGTTCATCAATCATCCAACAGTGCTCTTAGCTTACACATAAGCAAATTTATATGCGAAATTTACACAGATGTATATAATAAGATAATGTGGGCCAGTTCTTTTCGCCCTTGTTTAGATCGCCTCCAAATTCCAGATTTTTTCATTCTCTCTCCATCATATTAAACTTTAGCCGCATGCATAGAGTATTAAATGTAAGTAAAAAAATAACTAATTATACAGTTTGATTGTAAATCACGAGATGAATATTTTGAGCCTAGTTAGTCTATGATTGGATAATAATTGCCAAATAAAATAAAAGTGCTACAGTACTTTGAATTGAAAGAACCTGCAATCTAAACAAGAGCGAAAAATTAATATGCAAGTTTAAGGGATATTTTCGCTTATTTTAAATGATGACAAATAAGGATAACTTAGATGCGGACTTAAGGTTTAATGTATTTATTGTTTTAATAATGACATACATAGTTAATCTGGATGTATTTTAAGATACTATTTATATTATATGTGGTGTTATTTGACCATTGTTTTCACTTCCATAAACTAACAATACCGAAATGTTCGATGTTTTTTCTTAAACTAGTCAATATGGCAGTGCAGCCTAATCATTTTGAATAGTTATTGCGGAATGAGCACAATCATAAAAGGAACAGATTGAAAAATTTGATGAAGATGGTATACTACATGGAATGAATGTTGCTCGATCGTAAAAGGAATAAAGCTAATCATATTTATACATCTAGCTAGCTACAAAGACTCTTGAAGGCATCCAATAAGATCATGAAGATTGTGAAATGTATCTCAAGAGCATTTACCTTCTGAAAAATTCTTAATGGTACTGAAAACTTTTCACAATAGGGGTGGGGGCCATGGCCCCCTACTACCCCTCCCCTATTCACACTGCATCAAATGGGAGGCTAGCCGCCAACAACGAGGACATGATACAATCGTCATTCTCCATGGTGTTGGTATTAGAGTCGAGGATAAAGTGCCGGTTAAGAAGTACTGAAGAACACAATGGTCGTAGTAGGCAACGGCTTCCTTGTCGTAGACGCTTTATGCGGGACGATGGATAGATAGAGAACTGCCTTACCAAGTGCTCCCACGAGTTTGTTTGCGTGAACACCTGTTGATGTAACTTCCACTAGGTTGGAAGTCAAATCTAAGTAACAGCGTTGATAACATGAGAAGCGTAATTAAGACAGTTGCCGTCTTGCGGACGTGATCAACAGGGCAACGGACCAAACGGTGTAGACGTGTAGTATATAGAAAAAAAACAGGAACAATATTGGATTCCATTTTTTTGGTTCCGATCGAAAGGGAGTCTTTAATTAGCAGTTGTAAGATCCGATCCATTCAAGTGCTTAGCAAGGTGGCGCTGTTGATCTGACCAAAACTAAAGCTCTGTGGAAAAGGCTGATCGATACAGCGACTGAAAGAGGATCGGTATTCTTGGGCACACAGGAAAGCACGCAAAGTGACGTATGACGAGCAAAGCATGGATCTCATTCTTTTCCAGCCATCGATCGATCAGATGTGATGTGATCTCAGTCTGAACTGTCAAAGAAGAGAGCGAAGAGGCCCAAAGCTGCGCACCACACTGCAGGAGACTGGAGAGCCTGCGCGCACCACACGGTCGATCAATGCATAGATCGATCGATCGAGCGAATTCCTTCCCCTGTAGTGTGGGTGTGGCTTTAAAAATTCCTTCCCCTGGCAACATGCCCGCCACCACGCCCTGCCTCCTCTTTTTTCTCTCTGCAGCGAAAGCAAAGCAGACGCAAAGGGAAAGGCAGCCACGGTGGCCACCTTCTCTCTCTCCTCCCTCGGTGCAATGCAATGCACACACTCTCTCATCTGGTTCCTTTTTTTTATTCGCTCGTGCCTTGATCAAGCGGCTGGTTGGACGCGGCCACCACTCTATCTAGCCCCACTGTTTCCTCAGTCCTCACCGGCAGGCCCCCGACCCCGACCCGGCTTCTCCCTTCTGCTCTCTCTCTCTCTCTCTCTCTCTCTCTCTCTCTCTATTCGTATGTGAAGAGGCCAGGAGGGGAATGTGGAGAGGGAGACAGCTGCACGACATAAAACGAAACAAAACCATCCATCCAACCGCCCATGGGGAGAGAGTTGCGATTGCAAATGCAAAGGAAGGGGTGGGGCGAGGGGTCCTCGGAAAAAGTGCGGCCGGGAGCGAGCAAGCTGAGGTCGCTCAAACAGCCAAGCAAGCAGCAGAGAAGAGCGAGCGATTCGAATCCATCGTCATCAATTCGGCATTTCTTCTCCCTGCTCCCCACGGCCTACCACTACTGCACCAACCAACTATAGCGCGGAGAGTCTTGACCTCGGAGAGAGCTGAGAAGTGAGAGCTCCACCTCCAAGCCCCCACGCTACGCGGCTATATTTATAGCAAGCGTCTTGGCCGCTCTTCTCCTGCTCGCTCCCGGGAAGGGAAGAAGAGGAGGAGGACAAGCACTGCGCCAATGCGCGAGCATACCGACAGCTCCAGAGGAGGAAGAAGAAGCGGTGTGATACAGACAACGAGGTCAACGACGAGCCGCGACACCGCCGCCACCTCCACCTCGTGCTGCAAAGCAATAATAATCCGAGGTCGGCCCATGGCGGCTTCTTCTTCGTCGTCTCCTTCTAGCAGTTGCAGAAAGGCGCCCGTCCGAGTCCTCCTCCCAATCACTGCCTCCCTGCTTGTCCCCTTCCTGCTCCTCATCCTCGTCGTCGCCTCGTGCCCGGCCGCCCTGGCCTCCGCGACGCACGGGCACGGCGCCGCCGCCGCCGCGCAGGCGCGGCCGCGGCAGGCGGTCTTCCGTGCCGGGGAGGAGCGGGAGGCGTACCGGAGGATCATGGCGCGCATGGCCAGGATGGCCAAGGATTCCAACATGACAATCCAGGTTTACTTGACTTCTTCCATTCCCATCTCGTACTCCATTCCGATCCTACCTACCTACTCCTTTGTCCCTGTGCGCGCTAGCTAGCTGCCGGCCGGCTCCCTCCGGCCAAGCATGCAGCAACCGAATCCACCTCGCTGTCGTTTTATTCCAGCTCTGGGAATGATCCATCTCGGGCCTTCCTGTCGTGTCGTGACTCGTGCGGTGTGTGCGTGCAGAGCCCCGACGGCGACGTCATCCACTGCGTGCCGGCGCACCTGCAGCCGGCGTTCGACCACCCCATGCTCAGAGGCCAGAAGCCCGAGGTGAGCCAAATCTTGCTCTACCTAGCTCAACCAGCATCGCCATTTTTCTTCTACATTTGTTTGTCGAGTTGTTCCTCGGATGGATCGGAGTCCAGTACTGAGTACTGACGTGCATGTGTATTTGCTGCTATGCCAGGACGAGCCCATGGAGAGGCCCATGCCCAAGGGCGGGCGCCGGCGCCGGCGGCGCTGCCGAGGAAGAGGAGGAGGCCGGCGTGTTCCCGCAGGCGTGGAGCGACGGCGGCAAGTGTTGCCCGGAGGGGACGGTGCCGATACGGCGGACGACGTCGCGCGACGTGCTGCGGGCCAGCTCCGCCCGCCGGTTCGGGATGAAGGCCCGCCGCGACTCCACCAGCAGCGGCCACGAGGTCAGTCTCTCTCATCAGTACACAGTCAATCTTCGCCTCGCCATGGCGTGCCCGCCGCGCCGCGCCATTAGCATCGCGAAACGCCTCTCGATCACGTCTTGAAAAGACCTTGTCATATCATGTCCGGACAGCAGTTAAGTACTGCAGCTGCATTAAAGCTGGATTTGTTGGGGAAAACACAGGTATTAGTGGGAGTAACTGCCTCCTACTCCGTACAACCAGTGCAGTAGTAGGCGCACAGTACATTGATTGTACTGGGTGGTGACTGATGCAATGTGTGCAGCCATGGGCAGATGTATAGGCAGTAGTACTCCACGAGTAGTGTGGAGCAACGTCTCTTTACGTACCGTACCACTCTATCAATAACATAGTAGCTCGATCGATCGGCTCGGCTCTGATAGACGATGGCCATATTTTGGTTGCATTTGCATTGCCTGGGGTGGCGGCATGGCGACGGCGACGGCGACGACGGCGCAGCACGCGGTGGGGTACGTGACGGGCGACCAGTTCTACGGCGCCAAGGCGAGCCTGAACGTGTGGTCCGCCAAGGTGGCGTCGGCGTCGGAGTTCAGCCTCTCCCAGATCTGGGTCATCTCCGGCTCCTTCGGCAACGACCTCAACACCATCGAGGCCGGATGGCAGGTACTGTACGGTACTCACCATCAACTTCTTCCGTATGCATGTCCTCACCATCAACTTAACGTTAACAACCTTCTTCCAAGTACAGATGCGCCCTAGCTACTTACCAGCAAATCCAATGTAATACGTACGTACGCGTTCATTGCATCTATATTGCATACATAAATGATGGATCGTACATGCCGCCGTGTTTGTTTGTTTGTTTGTTCCTAGCAATGCATGTTGCAGAATGCAGAAGTATGCATGAACATTGGAATTTCTTCAGGTTTCAGTGTTTCTCCTCTGAAGAACAATGAAATGGCCATGGAAATTGTGCAGGACAGCACAACACATGCATGCATGCGTGTGTTTAATTAAACCTGGCAGTAGATACTCATATAGGTATGGTTAAGGGAAGAAATTAGTGCCTAAGTAGTCAGCTGCTGCATGCCGGTGCTGCTACAAAAGAGAATTAGCGAAAGAGGGCAGCTAGCTATAAAGGCCTTGCTTGTTCCTGCAGTGCTCTCGCGTCAGTGTCCTCAATCAAACTGGAAAAAGGCCCTGCGTGCATCTGTCTTGCGAGTAATGGGAACCTGACTCGCAGCAGCTCTTCAGGCTGCCTGGTTGGTGACACCAGTAAATGTGGGTGCCTGCCTATCATCAGCCAGGCAGGCATGCAGATGTGTGAATCAACTTTGCAGGTCCTCTTTGCTTCCATGCTTGCTTTTCACCAACACTTGGTACTCCGATAGTATCTATCAGAACTATTATATATTATTGCTAAGCCAGAGCATTTGAAGTTTGAACTGAAAAACACACCGTTACATCAGTTTTTTTTTTTTTTTTTTGGTTAACCTGAAACTGAAACCACTTCCTTCTAGTTCTATGCAGCACTCAGCAGCTTGGTATTTAGGTGAGGATCAATGAGAACTAGTCTTGTGCTAGAGCTTAGGATCTTGAGGATCCTACTAGAGGTGGATGTAGACTAGTTCTAATTCTACTGCAAACTTTACAATAAACTATTTTGACCTTGCTTCTAGTTACCACCAATAGTTGTGTGTTTTTGAACTGAAAGCTAGCTCTAATATATGGAATGATAGCTGGATCCTATCTCTGCAGTATGCATATGCATATGCATGTGGCTGTATGTTGACTTGGTAGTACATTAAGGTGATGTAGAACTGGCGCTCATTAATTAGATTCCATCACTCATCACTGTGATCTCGATTGAAAATGTGTGCTCATTGACTTGCAATGCTGGTTCCAGTTCCACAGCATGCTACCTTGGGTCAGTCAAACAGATTCTGCATGCCGGAGACAGTGCTAACTTCCTGCTTCTATTGTTTACTTAGGTGAGCCCTGAACTCTATGGAGATAGCAACCCGAGGTTCTTCACATACTGGACCGTAAGTTCCTGAAATCTACTCTAAACCAACGTTTTATATGCATATTACCGTGCATTGAAACTATGCAAAGTATCCGTGCATTGAAACTATGCAAAGTATCAAGAGCATACATGCTGCTGCCCTGGCTCTCGCTCCTACTAATATACTCATCCACATTGTGGCTTTAAGAAAAATAACTAAAGTTCAAACAAATGCAGTGTTAAATTTTATATTTCAGCTGAACAAAGTGATGTACATGTCAAGCAGTATCACAATTTGTCACAAGTAGCTAGTAATAGACGCTATATATAGTTTCAGAACTCTAGCAACAAGTGACATAAACATCGAATGGAGGAATTAATAGTCCCAGAGCACACACGGACAGCTGACTGTTGCATTGCATCTTTGCCCGGCAGACGGATGCATACCAGGAGACTGGGTGCTACAACCTGCACTGCTCCGGCTTCGTCCAGACCAACAACCGGATCGCCATTGGAGCCGCCATCTCGCCGACCTCGGTTTACAATGGCCGGCAGTATGACATCAGCCTGCTCATATGGAAGGTGTGTATATATATGACTGCCATCGAAGCAAGATCAGTGAATATATATACAAAGCCATAATCGATGTGAATGAATAATTGAATATGTATATATGCAAATGCAGGACCCACACCGGGGAACTGGTGGCTGCAGCTGGGGTCGGGCCCGCTAGTGGGGTACTGGCCGTCGATGCTGTTCACGCACCTGGGCGGGCACGCCAACATGGTGCAGTTCGGCGGCGAGGTGGTGAACTCGCGGCCGTCGGGGTCGCACACGCCGACGCAGATGGGGAGCGGCCACTTCCCCGCGAGGGCTTCAACCGCGCCGCCTACTTCCGCAACGTGCAGGTGGTGGACGGCGACAACAGCCTCGTCCCCGCCGCCGCGCTCCGCCTCGTCGCCGACCACCCGGGCTGCTACGACATCCAGGGCGCCTCCAACCGCGCCTGGGGCAACTACTTCTACTACGGAGGGCCCGGCAGGAACGTGCACTGTCCCTGATCCATGGATCGATCGGTAGCTAGCCGATCGACGACCATGGCATCTGATGAACTGAAGAAGAAGAAGAAAGCAGATACGTGCACAGATACATACCGAGATTCAGATCACCATGCGGCGGCCGTGCCGGAGGATTTAATTGGCATGGATCGCCGCTCATCAACCGGACATGGATCGTATAGCAATTAGCAACGGTGCTAGTTATAGCTAGCTCTATTAATTATTAGTCCCTCGTTTTGGTTACTGCATGCTAATGAGTTTTGAGCCCAGCTGCGTATATACGGGGCTGGGCCGGTAGCAGAGGCAAAAAGGTTTCGATTTGATGTATGTGTGAAGCTTCTTTCGCTTGGTTTTTTTTTTTTTTTTTTTTTTGTCTTGAGTTATGTATACATGAAGGAATGCACATAGAGTATTTTGATCACCACGTGTATAGTACGATCAATCCATGCAGTGTTTTTTCCTTTCCATTTCTAACTACTGCAAGAAAAAACAGTAAACTTCTATGGTAAGTGATGAAGACAGTCTTTTAACTGCCTTTTTCAAAACTAACTCAATGGATCATTCCTGTATTAGTTACTAAACATTAAGGGTTCATGTTTAGTATTTACAGCTAATAAAAAATGCTTAGATTAATTTGCATGTGTTTCCTCTCTATTATCTATCCTAACACAATATACATATAGATACTCTGTAACCTGTATGGCTGTATCTGATTGTAACAAACTCATTAACCATTGATCTATTTGCTTTTAATCCATATTCATAATTAACTAATGATTTCCCATATTTTCTATTTACAATCAATAACATAATGCCACTTAACGGAGGCGGGCAAAAACGATTTTCCGAGGCAGGCAGAAGAAACGTCTCGGAATGATGGTCATGGTAAATGACATATTTTCCGAGGTGGTTTGGTGCCCGCCTCGGTAAATGAAATAAAAAAATTAAAAAAAAAGAAAAAAAATCCATGGAGGCCTGGAGCCCATCCACGCCGCTGCCGGATTTGTGGCCCCACCACACCGCCGCTGGTGACCATGCAGGCTACCGCCGCGCGGATCCGGCGTATCCTCATGCCGCCGCACTGGATCTAGCATCCCCTCGCGTTGCCGCCACCAGATTAGGGCCCGGGATGCTGTCGCCGACAAGAGGAGAGGGAAGAAGGTGAGCGGAGTAGGAGCGTCGCCTTGCACTCGAGGAGGAGCTCGGTGGAGGCCGGATCTCGCAGGAGAAGGCCGCATCTCCCGCCACCTCCTCATGCTAGATCTCGCCGCCGCCACCACCTCAGTCGGATCTCATCGGCCGCCTCCCATGCACATGGCCGCCTTGCAGAGCCCGCCTCGCCCACGCTGCGTCGTGCGGCGGCTCGGGGGGGAGGAGCTTCATCGCTCCACGGGCCCGACAACGGCGGCTCGGGGTAGGAGCGCCAGCCGCGGCTCCTCAGGCTGCGACGGCTGTGGAAGTCACTTTCGAGGGACGGCGGGCGAGGGGAAGCAATGGGCCCGAGGGCAAGTACATTGATGTTGTCTCATAAGCGGTCTCATACAATGCCATGTAATCTCAAGACGACTTAATAGACAACGTATACAATGGTTGGTTCTTAAGTTGTCTCATAGTAAATAATAGTTCCTTAATTTAAGGATAGAAGAAAAGGCTAATTTGTGAGTTGCATGGCAACAACAACTCCTACAATGGTACACTAGTTGTCTCATAGTCCTAAATCTTAGCTCATGAGGTGGTTGTTTCGCGAAGCAACGACCTCTTTCTCTCTCACCTTTCTCTTTCCTCCACATAGACAAAAATCCTACATGGCATTGCATGAGACGGGCTATGAGACTGCTAACATATAGCAATGTACTTGCCCTAAGAGAGGGAGGGGAGGGAGCGGCGTGAGAGAGCGAAGAGAGGGAGAGCAGAGGGGTGAGAAGTGAAACCCTAAGGCACGTTTATATACTCCGAGCACGATACCAGGCCGGTTTGGGCTTTCTTTGCTAGTAGGCTCGGCAACGATAGTGGGCTGGGCCTTATTTATCGAGGCGGATATTTTTTATTTATCGAGCCGGGGTATTTTAGACCGCCTCGGTAAATAAGATGACCGCTTCTATAAATCGATTAACTAAGTCGGGTATTTCTGACCGCCTCGGTTAATAAGTGTCCGCTTCAGTTAATCACAGGCATTAACCGAGACGGTTGTAGTGTAGGCCCGTCTCCGAGACCTATTTCCAAACGCCTCCCAAAAGAATTTTTATAGTAGTGTGCATCGATGTCATATTAATTAACTGGCAAGGTAGTCCATGCGCAACTAGCCTGGATAGGTAGACTTTTTTTTGGCAACAATTTGTCCTTTTTTACTTTAAAAATATCTTTACAAATAGTTTAGGGTACAGAGGTAGTAGTTTGCATTCGTTTTACTTGGCTGGTGAACAACAAACAAGCAGGCTTCCGCACTAGATCGAATCTGCTGATGCATTCCAGTTCTCGGCCATGCACAGCCCATGCATTAAGTCAGTCAGTCGAAATGGGCCGGCCCACCTATATAATATGCCAATCGTATTTCCTTTTTTGCATATTATAAGCTTGTCATGACACGACATTTGGCCGACGTGTCAGTGTCATATCCATTATTAAAGATATTTTAACAATTTTTTAGATAAAGCATGATAATTCAGTCTCTATGTCCAAAGGGATATATGTGACCAAACAAATACAAGAGCACTTAGGCTCTAACTAAGCCTCACCCGAGAAAAATAAAAACAAGAGCACTTAGACTCTAACTAAGGCTCATCATTGAAGAAAAAAAGGTGAAGGCGAAGAAAGAAATCTAAAAATACTAAATTCTAAACTTTTCCGACACCATTGCAGCAACAATCTTCCACTCTTTTCATCTACTAAGACTCTGGTGTCAGACTTATCCTGGACATTAAGAGTAGAAGTTTTCCCACTCTTAGGTGATGCAAGCTCTCCAAGCAACTATCCAACTAACAACTTTGCTGAAAAACAACCAAGTCACCTCCACAAGACCACCACCCTGGGAGAAGCACGCTAGCGGTGGAGGGAGGATAGACAACAGAAAACTGGATAGCCTAGTAGAGCCTTTAAGGAGACAACAACGCTAAGAGCATCAACAAGCTAATCCATCGAGAGAAGGTTTTCACCTACAATAATCTATTTATTTTATAATATATACATGGTTTTTTTGCATAAAATGAATTGTTAAACATATTTTTTGAAAAGTAGAAAACGATATTTTTTAGAGACGGAGAGAATATGCTCTTTATGATATGAAGCTTCTTGTTGTCAGGTGTAGTAGACCCAAAGATTCGCACGGCAATGCACAACAACTGGCTGGCTTTTTTTATGTGCACTGCATGCCACACCACAGTCTACAGGCTACAGCACACCGTCATCTATCTCTTCGTTGCCCCACCACCTATTTGTTCGTTCCCTCGTCAATCCATGTCTTCCACTCCAATCTCCAGCTCCAGGGTCTAGCTCGTCTGGTACCATCCTCCAGTCCTGCCGCTTCCTCCTCTGTTAGGGCATCCACATTAGCTACGTAATTAGCTTAGATAGACATGAGAGAAAAACCGAAGATTATTTTATATATATTTATGTTTCTCTCTTATATTCTTATACTATATTAAATAAATTAGTTATTTGTTCATTGCTAGTGACTATTTCTCTTCTAATTTTTTTTCTACCACGTTAGATCTAGTTAGCCAAATATTCAACTGTTAGAGATGCCTTTAGTTTCACAAACACCAAGCAGACCAAGCAGCCAACTGAGGTACACACGAGTCATGCTCATGCCCCCACCCCAAGGACCCAACACGCACACGCACGCACACATTCATCCATGGAATCACGAATCATCCCTGCATGATGCGAACTAGGAGGGTACGCGCGCGATGCCGCGCGTGCAGTTGGTGGTCGCGCATATGTATTATGGAGAATTGTTCTTTAGGGTTTTGTTCGTTTGTAGCGGTAATAGGCCTAAAACTGTGTATGTGGTTGTATTTTATTTATGGTATCGGCATCTGCATGTAAAAGACAGTAATAACTACTCAAGGTTATCTCTAAGAACGACTGACATAAAATTAGAAAAATCCACGATGGAATAGTAGAAGCTAGTGAATTTTGCATTGGATAGCCTTTTGCCTTTCAGGACAATATCTTTTAAATATGGTGGCACTAATAGGACTGCTACCGGCGGCAGCAAGATAGATGCATGGAGAAGTCTGGTACGGTGAATTCCTTCTATACATATGGAGGACTTTTCTTGACAATCACGCGATGGTCGTGCGGTGGATAAACGCCAGTGCACCGGCTCAAAAAGGAGGGAAAAAACGAAGCTGAGCAACCAAAAAAAAAAAACTGAACTGTGCCTATGGGGCCCATGTGAACAGTGGCGGCCCAGCGTGAACAGTAGCCGAGTGGCTGAGAAGGCGCGGATTCCTTCCGTGTTAAAGAGTTACATATGATCATGCACGCTCGCCCGGGCCGGCAATGCATACACATCGCCCCAGCAGCGCCACCGTACCAGACATTCTCTGGCGTGTCACTGTACCTGCATTTGGCAGTTTACATGCATTCAGTAGTGGTACAGAAGAGGATATTAACTAGAAGGATGCTATCTAAGCTAATTATAAAACTAACTGCACTATTGTGTAGTACTTAACATGGTGAATCTATTAAGTCTAATTAATCAATTATTAATAAATATTTACTATAGCATAATATTGTCAAATTAAGGACTAATTAGGCCTAATAGATTCGTCTCATAAATTAGCCTCTCGATTATAAATTAGTTTTATAATTAGTCTTTGTTTAATACTTTAAATTAGTATCTAAACATTTGATGTGACATGGACTAAAAACAAGCTCCCCAAACCAAACACCGATGTCGTCCGGTTTCGTTGTTCGTCGTCTCCTTGACCCCTGATGTGCCTACGGCGGCATCTAGACGAAGCCAGGAAAAAATTAGGAGGGGCTAAATAGCGGCGTCGGCATGCCCGCTTGATCCACCCGACCCCTAGAGCCTGCTCGCCCCGCTCGCTTGCTCGCTCGCCCGCACCGCACCTGGTTGCCTGCTCACTCGCTCCCTACTCGTCCAAGACCCTGAGTGGTCGCCTCTCCATGGGTTGGGGAAGATTTGTCCCAATTAGCAAGAAAAAAGGTCTAGCAAATCTCAGCCCCCTACCTGTACATCTATGGCTAGAATTTCAGATGAAGGCTCTAGAGGGCTTTGGTTGCTCATGAGCGGTAGGGGGGCTAGAGCCCCCCAGCCCCACCGCTGACTCCGTGCATGTGTTATAGATTCAGATCACTCCAGCCTAGCTCCACCGCAACACCCTTAATCCCCATGTTATATATCCATATCGCTCCAGCCTATCTCCAACTAACACCCTTGATCCCTGCGGAGGGCTGGTCAGCGTAAACTGCAATTATAGTAGCAACATGTAGGGCCACGACAAGCACAATTGTGGAGCAAAAGGAAATTAAACACTAACCTTATCAGTAGTAAGACGAAAGAAACATAAAGAGCTACTATAGGAAACTAATGCAAATGTATGTGATGTAGAAAAAACAAGTGCACGTCAATTCAAGCATTTGTTTGCTTGCTTATTAGTACTACGCTACCTAGTAGGCAGGTTTGGACGAGAGTAGCACTCACAAGTTGTGCCAAGATGAAGGAAACGGTGTATGAACGACCAGCTCCCAAGACCGTGTCACAAAGATCAAAGCCTGGCATATGGTGCTCATTTACAGGTAGATTGCGGTGCAGGGACGAAGCCAGGGAAAATTTTTGGAGAGGCTGAACAACGGTGTCCGCGTGCCCACTAGCCCACCATGCCTGGTTGCCCACTCACTACTCGCTAGCCGCGTCTGGCGTTGCTAGGCTGCTTGCTCGCTCCCCACTCACTCGAGACACATGAGTGGCCGCGTCCGTGTGGCGCGCCCGCGCTCAAAGCCACCGCTCAATGGGTTGGGGACGGACACAGTGAATTAGAAACTTGGATAAGGTTTCTTTCACTGATTGGACCTTGGATTGGGCCAGATAATGCTCTGCCTCTATAGATTTAACCTAATTAGCATGAAAAGAGGTCCAACAAATCTCTTAGCTCCTCGTACCTATACATTTATGGCTGAAATTTTAGTCAAACACTCTAGAGGGCTTTGCTTGCTCGCGAGCGATAGAGGGGCCAACCCCCCCAACCACCACCACCACCACAGCTCCACCGTTGGCTCTGTGCATGGCAAACATGATGACCCTGACGTCAGTACATGCATGCCGTCATACCGAATGGAAAGTCATCAATCCATCGGATGCCCAAGTATGCCCCATTGGGAGAACACCATACATTGAAACTGAAGTGTCAGACCAATGAGCTATGACTCATGGCTGTGTACTCATGAAGCAAGGATACACTTGCTTCAATTGGTGATGGTAAGAGTACCTTGGACAAAGCCATTTCCCACCTGGAGCTGGTGTGTATCGGCCGGTGGTTGCAGAATGCAGAGTGAGAAATTTAGGGACAGTAGCAGGCTACTTGTAATAAGGTCATATGGGGACGGCCCGCACCATTTCCCGCTTGGAAAACAATAAGGTTCTAACTAGGGATAATCTAGCTAAAAGAAGAAAAGTAGAGGATGATAGTTGCCTTTTGCTCTGAAAAATAATCTGTACAACATCTCTTCTTTGAATATATGGTTTGCCAAATAGTGTTGGGCAATTGTTTCTGAAGCAGTATCTAGGTTTACACATAGTGAGAGTATGTTTGACTTAGGAAAACTCTGGCTCAGTAACAAAAAATACATTCTGTTGAATATGATTTCCTTAGCTGTGTTGTGGTCTTTCTGAAGCTAAAGAATGATACGTGTTTTCAGAGTATTGGCTGGAGAAACATGGAAATGTTGCTCTTCAGGGTAACTGGGATGTTACAGAATTGGCCGGAGAAACATGGAAATGTTGCTCGGTTGGTAGCAATAGCATCCTGCTGCTTCCTCCTCTGTTTCGCAAGAATCAAGCAGGGTAGGAATCGGCGCCGATCCATGATCCGTCAATCATGCGATGCAAGCAAGCCCCGGCCGGCAATGCGCCCCACCAGCACCACCAGACATTCTCTGGCCCGGCCCAGACGACATCTCCATGGTCAGTGCCTGCCTTGGCGCTTGGCAATTGGCAAGGCATGCATGCATGCAACAGTGGTCACTGGCGCTGCTGCCTGCTGAGGCCGCCTGAGAGTACCTGAGCCTGACGAAGCAGCTCAGTTGTGCTGTGCTGTGCTGTAGTACGGCTGTACTTAGACATGATTAATCGGCAATAATGGGTACATGCATCAGTTAGTGAGTGTACCAGTACGTTCATGTATGCATGGCGTTAAACAGAAAAGTCATCAATCGACCTAGTATTTCTTGCCGGCCATCGGAGATGCCCTGAAGCTAGAAGACACTTTGCTTCAACTGGTAATGGTAAGAGTGATTCCAGAATGTGAAATTTGAGG
The DNA here is from genome assembly GCA_015844335.1 of Chrysopogon serrulatus. Classification (NCBI taxonomy): domain Eukaryota; kingdom Viridiplantae; phylum Streptophyta; class Magnoliopsida; order Poales; family Poaceae; genus Chrysopogon; species Chrysopogon serrulatus. Next base: position 44,817 of record JADLZL010004171.1, read on the forward strand.
GCAATTGATGCCACAAATTTTTATAATTCTCTCTGTAATTTTGATCAAAGTTGAGGGTTTTTTTTACTCTTTAGAAAGTTAGAAATCAGAATGCTTTATAATTTTTTGGATGGAGGGTCATATGGAGAACCCCCTGTTCTGAACATTCCACGGCCCGGACAGCTTGCACCAAACTCTCTGCACAAAAGGATCTCCCTGTTGGCATTCAGTAGGCATCACAAAAGGCACCGGTTTTTCAGGCGGCTGCATCGGAAAAGATGAGAGCAATGCTTCACTATTATTCAGATCACAGGCCTGGCCAGCCGCTGGCGCGTCCCTTTCCGTCCAGGCAAACTCGCCTCCGGCAACATGCAGGCATGCATGCATGAGCATGACACCCACCGTGCATGGAACAGTCTGCCCGGTCTAAAATTTCAACTGAAGCGGCTTTGAAGCTACTACTACCATGTGGCCAAGGGACAGGAAGGAAGATGAGGACGGGCATCCTCTCCCGTCTCCATCCCACGCCCTACACCAGCTGTCCTCGATGTCGTGGTCATGGAACATTCACCTGAACCAAGCGTTGATACCGTGCCCACACCGCCGGCCAGTAGTTCCTGCCCGCCGCCGACGAGACACATTTTGCACGGCCGGCGACGACGCGAATAATGATTGGGGACAAAATCATGATCATTTGACATTGGATAACTTGGGTGCAATAATCAAGATACACTGTTCTACAGCTATGCGTACTATGGTACAAGGAATTATTGCTTGCTTCGATCCATTGATTGATTGATTCATGGTGGCGCCTTCGTCTTCCCCACCCTGCCTCCGCCTCCGCCTGCTCTGGTCCACATGATCATGCATTTTGCATGGTCTTCTACTCGCCTTGCCTTCGCCGACGTTTCATAGGATCGACGACGTCGAGCTCCAGTCAGTGTTACCATGTCAGAGGCGAGCTTTGGGAATTTGGGATGGCGTCACCACACCATGGCCGGGTCCTCTTCGGAGTTAGGTCGCCGACGCTATTACATTGAGTAGGCCAACGAGCTGGACGTGGACCGCGACGCGGACTGCGACTGGGCTTGGGCCGAGGGTTTGATGGGCGAGGAGGCCGCAGCAGCGGCCCACCTGGCCGAGTCCACCAGCGGCCTCGCCCCGCCGCACCCGCTGACCTTCCGCGCCTCGGCGCCGTCGTCGCTGCGGAGGCCGCGCAGCAGCGCCGCCACGTCCTTCATGGTGGGCCGGTCGTCGGGCCGCGCGCTGGCGCAGAGCAGCGCGATCCCGAGCGCCTGCAGCATCTCCTGCACCTGCGTGTCCGGCCGCCCCTGCAGCCGCGGGTCGATCACCTCCGCGGGGTCGCGCTTCTGGTGGAGGTGCTCGCGCACCCACTGCACCACGCTCCGGCCCTCCCCGAACGCCGCCTCCACCGGCCGCCGCCCCGTGATGGACTCCAGCAGCACCACCCCGAAGCTGTACACGTCGCTCTTCGTCGTGATCTTGGTCATGCACCCGTACTCTGCAAATCACAACCGTTCAGGTTCAGCTTCTTGTAGGTTGTAACGAACGACCGGGATTTTGCGGGAAGGGGAAAAAAATGCGGCTTTACCAGGAGCGATGTACCCGTACGAGCCGGCGAACGGCGGCGGCGACGAGTTGGCGCCGTCCTCGGCGACCCTGGCGAGGCCGAAGTCGGCGAGGCACGCCTCGTACCGCTCGCCGAGGAGGATGTTGTCGGCCTTGACGTCGCGGTGGAGGATCGCCGGCACGCAGTCGTGGTGGAGGTACGCGAGGCCCTCGGCCACGCCGACGGCGATCGACAGCCGCACCTCCCACTCCACCACGGCACCGCCGGTCGACCCGCCGGTGCTACTGTGCAGCAGGCCGCCCAGAGTGCCGTTCGGGAGGTAGTCGTAGAAGAGGAGGCGCGTCCGCCGGTTGGCCGCCCACCCGAGGAGCCGCACGATGTTGCGGTGGCGGACGCGGGGCAGCACGCCGACCTCGCACGCGAACGCCTCGGCCGACGCCTCGTCGCACGACCGGAACCGCTTCACGGCGATGGCCGCGCCCGTTGACGGCACGCTCGCGCGGTACACCGACCCGGACCACCCCTGCCCGATCACGTTGGCCGGCGTCAGGCTGCGCGCCACGTCGCCCACGCTGATCTCCAGCTTCTGGTACAGCGTCACGTCCCACGGCGGCAGCATCTCGGCGTCCTTGCCGTCCGCGTCGGAGCGCGCGCCGCCGAACAGCGCGGACGAGCGCCTGCGGCGGCCGACCAGGAGGAACGCCGCGGCGACGAGGAGGGCGACGAGCGCGGACACCAGGACGGCGGTGGCCACGCGGGCGGCGCGCCGCGCCGCGCGCTCCTCCCGCTCGCTGGCGTCGCCGGGGCACCGCGAGAGGCACAGTCCAGGGTTGCCCTCCACGTCGCTCGTCGGCAGCTTCGCGAAGAACGCCGTCTCGGGCGCGCGGCCGGTGAAGTCGTTGAAGGAGACGTTGAGGGCCACGAGGTTCTGGAGCACGGACAGCGGCTGGAGATCACCGGAGAGCTGGTTATGCGACACGTCGAGCACGCCAAGCCGCACGAGGCCACCAAACTCCTTGGGAATGGCGCCCGACAAGCCGTTGCAGCTCAGGTTGAGAGCGATCTCCAGCCCTGGAATCTTGCCGATGCTCGCCGGTATCGCGCCGGACAGCGTGTTGCCGCCGAGGTCCAGGAGCTGGAGCCGTGAACACGAGCCGATCTCTGGAGGTATCTGGCCCGTCAGCCTGTTCCCGCCTAGAACGAGCTTCGTGAGCGAACCGAGCTTGCCGATGTCCGACGGGATCGCGCCGCCGATGGAGTTGTACGACAGGTCAAGGTACTGCAGCGAGAGCATGTCGTGGAACAGCCCCGGCGGCAGAACGCCGGCGATGGCATTGCCGTGAAGGTCGACGAACGTAAGGTTCCGGCATCCGGCGATCTCCGCCGGGATGGCGCCGGACAACCTGTTCGAGCTCAGGTCAAAGAAGCTGAGGTTGCCAAGCTTACCAACCTCGGGAGGAATCGCGCCGGCGAGGTGGTTGCCGCTGGCGCGGAACCGGACGAGCGACGTGCAGTTGCCAATCTCCGGTGGTATCTCGCCGGAGAGGGTGTTGTCGATGAGCAGCAGCTTGGAGAGCCTCGGCAGCCGGAAGAGGGAGCGCGGGATGGGCCCGGTGAGCGCGTTCTGCGACAGGTCGAGCGACTCGAGGCTTGCGCAGCCGCCGATCTCCGGCGGGATGCTCCCCGAGAGCTGGTTGGACCAGAGGTAGAGCATGCGCAGCGCCGTGAGCTTGCCGATCTCAGCGGGGATGGCGCCGGATATCTGGTTGTTGTCGAGCTCGAGGTCGGTGAGGTTGGTGCATCGCGCGAGCTCGGCCGGGATCGGGCCGGACACCTTGTTCACGCTGAGCTGCAGCTCCTGAAGCGACGTCAGGTTCCCGAGCGACGCCGGGATGTGGCCGGTGAGTCCGTTCATGGACAGGTCCAGGACGGTGAGCCCCGCGCACGCCCCGAGCTCCGGCGGGATGACGCCGACGAGGTTGTTCTGCCATAGCAGCAGGTTCTTGAGGTTGCTGAGCTTGCCGAGCTGCGGCGGGATGGACCCGGAGAGCGCGTTCTCGTACAGGTAGATGTTGACCAAGCTGCTACATTGGCCGAGCTCGGGAGGAATCGGACCGGAGAGCATGGCGGTGTAGATGGCGATCGTGTCGAGGGCTCTTGAGCTGGCCGAGCGTCGCCGGGAGCGGGCCGGAGATGCTGGTCTCGGCGAGACCGAGCATGGTGAGGTTGGAGCAGTTGCCGATCTCCGGCGGGAGCGCGCCCTGGAGGTTCTTGTTGCCGCCGGCGCGGAGCACCTCGAGGCTGGCCATCTGGCCGATGGACGGCGGGATGGCGCCGTCGAGCTGGTTGTCGTAGATGATGAGCTCCCGCAGCGCCGTGAGGTTGCCGATGGCGTCGGGATGGCGCCCTCGAGGCGGTTGGAGTTGAGGTAGAGGCTCTGGAGCCTGCTCCCGGTCCGGCACAGCGCGGCCGGGATGGACCCTGTGAGCGCATTGTTGCTGAGGTCGAGGTACGCCAGCGCCGGCAGGTCCCCGAGCTGCGGCGGGATGGGGCCCGTGAGGTTGGTGCCCGTGAGCACGAGGCGCGCGAGCGTGGCGCCCAGCGGGGAGGCCGACAGCCCCGCCGGGACGCCGCCGTGCAGGTCGACGAACTGCAGGCTGAGCTCCGTGACCCGGCCCGCCGCGTCGCAGGACACGCCCGTCCACTTGCACGGCGACGCGTCGGCGTCCCGCCAGTCCGCCAGCGCCTCCGCCGCGCCGCCCCGCAGCGTGCGCTTCCAGGCCAGCAGCGCCGCGCCCTGCGCGTCCACGGCCAGCGCGCCGCCCATGCACGCCATGACGAGCGCGCACCGCAGCAGAAGCCGCAGCGGCGCCGCGCACGCGCTCCTCCACCTGCCTACCGCACCATGAGGCATATCCCCGTCCTCTGCAGCTCCGGCGACCTGCCTAGTCGGGAGACAGCAATGCAAGCGCTACACTTGACAGTGCACTTCACTCCCAAAGCATATCCATGATCCAGGCGACCAAATTACGATGAATTGAACCCGAGGAAGGGGATGAGGTGAGGTGAGGTGGTGATGCTGTAGGATCAGCTGCTGCAGCTGGTGTCACTTGCAAATCCGTGTCGTTGCTTGTGCCGGAAGCAGCAGGCAGCAGCAGCAGCAGCAGCGCGAGAAAGTGGCTCTGCAACTTTGCAAAGCCAGGAGCCAGGAGTAGGTGGATTGGTGGCGAGGTTTAAGCTAAGGCTCCCTCACTGACAGCAGGTTTAGTAGAGGGAGAGGAAGAGAGAGAGAGATGGTCAGATGGAGCATGAAACCAGCGAGAAATGACAGATTAGGTGGCAGCAAGCAGAACTGGTTCAGGTTCAACTTCAGGCTTAAGTGAGCTGCTGACATTGCAAAGTACTAGTACAGGAGAGGGTGTGGGCGGCAGTGGCAGGCACTCATGTGTGTCTGCAGAATCTCCGGATCCGAGGCCACCGGTTCGGTCAGGCAGGCAGGCCGTCAGGACGCTCCGCACCCCTGTCCCTCCCTCCCTGCACTTGTTTATCAACCAAATCAAATTATATTATGCCGGCATCATCCAGGACTCTACTAGTTGTAAACGCACTGTCAATTAGCAATGCTACAGTATTATTGTTATAGCTGTGCTGGATGGTGATGCAGGATTAGCGGCGTTCTTTTTGTTTTCAAATTTCAGAGAGGAGAATTGGATCCCAAAATGCTTGAACTTGAAAGAATGAAAGATCCTGAATTCCTGACAGAGATGAAAAAGGAGTTCTTGCTGAGGCTACATTAGCAGCTTCAACAGCTTTTAGCCCTCAGGGAAAGACGGCGAATCACATTCACTGAAGCTGTTGCATCGCATCGCATCAGTCAGGTTTCAGTTGAGGCCACTCCACCGTCATGAAAAGGCTGTGTGAAGCTGCTGCTGTTCCATTTTCGTGGATGATGCTACAGCCTACTCGGTGCAATTTAGGCTTCACCCACAATTCTATGCCTGCAACAGGGTGGTTGGCTGGTTTGTTACCCTTTCTGCTCAAGAAAAACAGATTCTTGCAAGGGATAGGGAATTGGCAGCGCAAAGACTTTCACCACGCACGCCGCGCTGCCGCAGGCAGCATCTGCATGGCAAGTGCAAGGCGGAGACAGTGGGCAAAGAATATCTTGGGAACGTAACAGCTCGCCTACAAAAACATGGCCACCAACACGTGGCAAGTAAACTCCTCCCTCATCTCCCTACAATTTTAGGCCTCTCGGCCGTAGTTTCTAGCCCATTTTTTGACTTTAACGGCTAAAAGGCCTGTTTAAAGTCATTTATTCACTTAGGACTAGTTACTAAGATTATTTCAAATTATCTGGACTCGGTTAGCTAATTATCTGGCTAACAGTTGAATAAAGACTAGGATAAAAACAATTAGCCGTCCTATTTGGATGAGCTACAACTAATTTTTAGCTAGCTAACAATTAGCCCTAGTATCCAAATAGGTCTACAGTCTTTCTAAGAGGATACTTTCAACGCCAAAATAACTTACAATTGGCAATGGAAGGGTAAAAGGCATAAGAAAAACATAGCGAACAATCCTTGATCTCTGCCTCCTTTTGATTTGTATGCTCAGTTCAAAAACCACTTATATTTCTGCATTCACCTTTTGTTTTAAACCACCCTGTAGTGTCGTGAACTTGTGATTGCAGGCACTACAGGATGGCAAGCAACTGAAGCAAGAATCTTAAGGGTTGAAACCGAAAGGTGAAAAGGGGTAAAGAAAACAAAGTAAAAGAGGCACATCACAGCTGGAGTGGGTCAAGTGGTAGTAACACACGGCACGCATAACAGCTCCTCCATGCAACAGTAACAACAATTAACAATCACAGCACTTTCTTACAGCGGCGCTCTGCTCTGCTCTGCAGGTTAAACTTAAACAAAAGGATTAGATCCACACCCATTGATGGAGGGCCGCACATGTCCTTGGTTAGATGAGATCTACTGCTGCTTCTGTTACCACCACCACCACCTAGCACTAGCGGTAATAAACTAATGGCGTCACCCTGTCTTTCTTGTAATTCGTGCTAATCGAGAGGAAGCCGCCATTAGCAGCGGTTAAAAAACTGCTGGCAACGTACTGAAAATTTTGCAGGCTCAGAGATCTAGATCTACCCCCAGCTCCAACTCCAAATTCCCATTGGTAAAAGAGCAGTCCTAATTAACCGGGACACAGCACCTCTAATCCCGTGGAAGATAGTAATTCCAATGAGTAGAACTTGCAGGGTATTTACATCGGAACTAGGGCTTCTATTTGGGACAGGCAACAACAGCAATGCCACTGCACTGCATTGTAAGTTGTTTCACCTAGAAAACATCACTTTCATCTTCTTCTCTCTTACAGGGGGACAACAGACTGTTATGTGATGTACTACTAGTACATACAGATACAGGTCCAGATAACTTTACAGGTAAAGTTGTAAAACCATCTTGTTACCCCAGTAAATCTAAGTTATCTAACAGGAAAACAAAATTTTACTACCATGAGTAAGCTTAGCTCACAAGTATGTTTGGCAGATCAAATATGTAATGTGTTGAGCAATGATACATCGGCATGCAGGGAGGCTCAAAGCTGACCAATGGTATGAAAAGCTGGTCAGTTTTTACATGGATGATGGAAAGGAATGGAGAAAGAAAGCAGGATAGCAGTAGAGTAGCATGGTTTATCTTCTGTCACAACAAATTAGTTAAGGGACTAATGATTTACCCATGCACGGTACTAGCTGTAAAAGTTTTCACTGCATTATGATCTAGATCTACCAGGCTAATATATCAGGCTCTTGCCTGCCACCAGTTAGTCTACTTCTGCTTTTCTGCATACTTGAAGTAGCATATAGTACATGCACATTTTTGACCGAATGCTAGGATTTGAAGCTTTGGCATGCAGCTCTGGCAGCTGTAATTAAGAACGGTGATTAAGCGCATTTTAAAACAAGTTGAAGTGCAGACGCGGATATAATCTTTGATGAATGGGATCGCAATATGATCTTGATTTCTTCTTAAAAAATAAAAATGAAATAGTATAACAAAGGAGAGCAAAAGTGATCCATGGATCACGTGAGGCAGTGGACTCTTGACTTGAGTGGTTTGCCGCGTGACAGCATCAACTCGTTCAACATCTTCCCATTACATTATATTTTGTCCAATTTATTTGTTTGTAAAACTTATGGATTAGGCCGGATACTATGGATCCCTTTCAGTACAGGATTATTAGTCCAACCGAAGCAGAAAAAAGCGAAGATAGTGATTGACGTGTACTTTGTGTTAAAAGGACAATCACATGCAGTCGTACAACAAAATCTGGACTTCAAATAAGACGAGCATTAAGTTATATATATTATATAGCACTATGATGAAGCACCTTTAATAAATGGAGATAATCCCAGAAATTGCGGCACTAATGCTTAAAAGGCTTTCAGTCAAAAAAAAAAAAAAAATGCTCAAAGGGCTGCATAAGAATACTCCTATACTCCTAGAATTGGCAAACTATTCGCTGTCAATCAAAACACAAATCATTTACAAAACCATAAAAGATGGTGGTTTTCAACAATTTCGTAGCCATAATAAATCCATAACGAGGCTCCAATTAAGAGCAATATGTCAAGACTAGAGATACACAAGATACGAGAATTGTAAATGGAATTAAAATAACAATAATGTTGGGAGGAAACTAGCAAAAAGACAACAATTATATATATGAGCAAAGATTGCTTTGTTAAATTGTTGTCGGCAAGAGATTGAAATTGAAGCGGTGGGAATGGGAGTGAGAGAGACGGGGGGCGGCAAGGAGAGGAGAATCTAGGCATGGGGGCTGGGGGTGGTAGGGGGCACATGCATGGGCTAAAAAGACAAGAAGAATACAAGTCTCGCAAGGACAGGGAAAGGCCCCATGTGAGGGGGGTTGATGAGATGGTGCTGCTAATCCTGTCGCTACTAATCCTAGGTGTCCATTTGATTTAGCCCCAGCTCTCAGGCAATTAACTGATCACGGAGTAGCCATACATAAGCAAGCATCATCAGTAGTGGCCTAATCCATTATGAGCAAGCAACAAAAAGAGCTTAGAGTGGGGCAGCTAGCATAGTAGCTACTACTATGGTATGCAACAGTGCAATTGCAATGCTGCAATTTCTTGGTTGATGCATGGGAGGTCAAGGCATCCATGGAGACCAAAAAACCACACATCAAAAGGAGAGAAGGCACTACTACGATTCCAGTTCCAGAGGCTCTTCTCATCTTATCTCACAAAGATTTTCACTTGTAGTAGTACACTGCTAACACAAGTATCAGCAGCCAATGCCCAATGGTTTGCTTCAGGATGGTGTTTTGATTGGGCGTCAGGGCCCTCGATCTCAAGTTCTTTACTGGCTTCTCCCTCGCAGGGCACAGACAACTCCACGTCCATTAACTCTGTTCGATTGGTACTTGCGCCACCTCGACCGCAGCAATCAGAAGCCTTTTCTTTCTTTCCTGCAAGGCCACGAGCAAGAGCAAGCTGTCGTGGTTTGGTAATGGAGAAGGATTGTTCACATGGAAGAACAAGTGGTGACGTGTCCTTCCTTTCCTGTCCAAACAGTGCCAGTGATTTGACACATTGGCAGTGGTTGAAACTTGGAACCAGGATTCAGAGTCCAGCTCAAGGCATCTAAATGATGATGGTTGTTAGTTAAGGGTCTAGTCATGCACTTACTACTAAGAAACCGGAATCAATTGTGGCATACTGTTTGAAAGTAGCCCGGATAGATTTCTACAGGTAGGAGCACCTGTGAGATGTGCTGTGTCCATATGTTCACTGATCATCACTTCTCTCATGACATCACATACTGATCAACACTGGTTGACCATTAAAGTTTCCAGAAGAAAAAAAAAAATCAGTGGACTGTCATTAACAGGATTGAGTGAAAGACGAGCACTGATAGAGAAGGAGGGGAGGGGGTGATCCAGATATAATCTTCGACCTAGAGGTGTTCGTTGTTACACAATTGTTAACATGTACTATGCAAAAACTTTTGAATGATTCCTTGTTTTTATAACTTACTAAAAGATTACACTGTAAAATGCTCAGTAAAGTTTAAATTCTTGTTATGATATGTTCTCGCCTTTTTTATGTTTCTTCCTAAATATAAAGGGGCGTAGATTTGGACGACGTAAAATTAAGCACTGACAGATTGTGGTGGCAAAGCTGAAGTCCAATGCTGGATGATAAAGGAGGGATCGGTTAACCACTAAGTTTCTAATTTATACTGGTGTTTGCAAGTGCAACAAGAGTCACACAACTTCAGTCCATCTTTGCTACATTCTTGGCACCTGTTTGCTTCCTCCTTTGGCAAGGTTGTCTAATGGACCAAACAGACCCTTAACACATAAAACCACTGAGCTGCATATAAATCTAATTGAGTTTTAGGGTCGTCGTATGACTACTCAACAACTATGACACAAAAGTGGCATTAATTATGCAAATATGGAATATAATGTTTGCAGAGGAATAAAATTGTGCAGCTGAACCCACATATTCAGTGATTACCATAATCAAGATATTGTTTTCATCTAGAGAAGCACATCGGGATTTGAGTGTAGTTCCGGGTTTTGAGGGTGGTGGAATTGAGACCTTAATATTTCTTTCCGCCCTAAAAAGCAATTAGGCAAAAAGTAGTAATATTATAGAGCTCCTAACTGACTTCTTCTCTCCCTTTTTCGTGATCTCATCAGCTTTTATCATATGCAGCAGTATAAATACCTTCCTTGCTCCCAGCCAGCATAGTTGTTAACCACTCCCAAGAAAGACAAGCTTTACTTTTTATTATACTTCTGTGCACAAAGAGACTTGGTTAGCAAAGGTACTAATTCACAATTTCACACGGTAGGAAATGCAGGATGACAAGCATAAGCTCATAGTCAATACGGTTTGTAATGGATATCTATTCTCTTCAAAAAGATAAATTTATCCGTGGATCATTGCATTAAATACAAGCTGATACACTACTATATTGTACATCATTACATGACACTTTTACACTTGATTCCTATTACAACCCTTTATGAGTTGGGACCAACTATAGAAAGATAAAATAACATCTCGAAGCTACTGCATGGAGGTCCTCTTCTGGCATGTTACAAAGTATACCAAACTGAGACATAGTCGCTTGCCAACATCTGCTGCGTCGTGTTTCAGGACTTGTGTTTTCTGCATCGTCGCCATACCAAAGCACGATAATGCAATATATGGCTGATAGCAACATCCATGCACGCTGAATAATTTGCCAGCAACGGACGATGACAGCATCATCATCTTCCACTCCCAGAGCATGCCTAAGTAGCCGGACAAAAATAATTTGAGATTGGAATGAAGCTGGCACAAACCTGATCCCATGGCCCAGACACTAAAAAAATTGTATTGAGTGGCGGAAGGACCTGCAACACAGCAAAATAGTGTTCAGTTGTGCAAGAAGGCATGGATGTGACACATTTTAAGATCAGATAGGCAAGGGCTGCCAAGAATTACCTGTTATTGATGTCAGCTTCACAGCAGCTGGCGTGGAGCATCCATGGTGAGCGTGATTGCCTCCATCAGGGAGATAAAACATCATGATAGTTTCTGCCAGGGCAGTTGCATACTTCCCTGATGACCTACCACAGTTCAGTAACCTCAACAAACATATGCTACACATCTTACATATGCTGTCCAATTGTGCAGAAGGTAATGTGTTAGTTAATTTTCTATATACAGCTTCATATTGATGTGACTGAACGAGTACACACAGAGAACAGCTTACTATGCAGTAACAACTAACAATACCAGCTCTTTCTATCAGTGGCCGTCTGCTCTCCAACTTAACAAAAGGATTAGATCAACACCTCTTGAAGATGTTGTGTTACCACCAGCAGCTAGCAGTAATAAACTATACTGTTACCGAGTCTTTCTTGTAGTTTGTGTTAATCGATAGGAAGCCGCGGTTAAAAAATCACTGCCATTGTACTGAAAATTTTGCAGGCTCAGAGATCTAGATAAATCCTCTACTCCAAATTCCCATTGGAAAATGAGCAGTCTTAATTAAACAGGCCACAACACCTCTAGTCTCAATATCTCATAGAACAGAGTAATTACAATGAGTAGAACACGCAGAGTATTTACAAACAGAACTACTCTATTTGGGACAGCCAACACTGGCATGCATTGTAAGTTGTTCTACACAAAAAAAAAACAGCACGTCTTCCTGTTATTGTAGGGACAACACATATACAGGTTCAGAAAAGATTCATGGTAAAGCTGTAAAAAATATGGTTAATTGAAGTTATATAGCAATACAAAAAAATATTACAATGATTAAGCTTAGCTCACAAGTATGTTGGCAAAGAAAACATGTTAAGCAATGATAAACCAGCATACACGGAGGCTCAAAGCTGGCTCAGTTTTTACATGGGCGATGAAAGGGAACGGAGAAAGAAGGCAAGAAATATGTGCTGTCGGCTGTCGCAGCAAATTAGCTAAGGGGCTAATGAATTTTACCCATGCACACTGCAGTATGATCAAGATGAGTTAGCTTATTTCTCCAATGTTGTAGTCAAAAAAAGTTGTTTCTAATTTCTGTGTCATATAAGATGGGCCTTTTGTCAACAACCCAATATCTCCATGCCCATGGATTTTAACTCAGCCAACTTCAGCCATACAACAAACTTCCTAGATGCAGGATGGCACAGATCAAATAAAGATGCTCAGGACAATTTTGCTGTAAATACACTGCTGTCCAAATTTGATGGGTTATCACACATAGATCACATTTAAGTACAAGGTGCAATTTTAAACTGTGTGAGAGGAGCAGCAAAAGTTAGAATCAGTTTATTCAATACAATTGGAACTTACCTCCAGAGGATACAAAACACAGACTGGAATCTTCAAAGGAACATCTTAGTGGATTTGATTCCATCCCAAACCGGCACCATGTTTGTTAATGGGAGGCTGTATATGTTCTACAATAGCCTTTCTGCTTTTTTCCCCCAAGGGCCTCTCCCTAAAAAAAAAATTGAGAAAATGAAAGAAAATGAAATAAATCGATGGGAACTCCCGCACCTATTCAGAAGATCATATAACCCGACAAAAGATCATGTATTTATGAAAAAAAATGGTCAATCAGCTAACAAACTATCTTAACAAACCTGGGTGGGTGCACTGTTTTCTCTGAGGATGGCATCATAAGAATCCATTTCATCCCCAAATTAACATAACACATTGATGTAAACAGTTTTGTTGGCTAAGATTAGAGCAAGAAAGAAATTCACGCCAAAACATTCCATCATCTCATAATATGCTCTGTCATGTAGTGGTGAGTGTCGCTTTCTTACCTCTGAAAAGTACCTTGTCTGGAAAGACTTCAGCTGTAAGCAAAACACTAGACTAGAATTCTTTACTGTCACTATATGAAGATCAACATTCACTAACCATTCCTTGTCTTGAAAGTAGGGGAACTCCAAAAGCAAAGACAAAACCAGATGCAACAAAAAAATAAAGTAGTGGAAAATATTACATCCCGATGTTTCCACATGCAAGAAACATCCTCCATGTTGCCATATACGGTTACAAGTAACAAGGTTAACTGCAAATCCTGTAGGTCCACCTAAACAGGAAAATATTACATCACTGAGGATATTAACAAATCAATCAACTTAGATTTCCTTTCCCCAATGATGCAAGCTCAGCGCTCATTTCATCTACCAAAGTTCAACTGTCACATTTCATCTAAATGGACTAAGCTACTGCAGATAATACCAAGATAATCTAGAATAAACGACACTCCTACAGACGATGTCTACTCCAGGACAGAGGTTAAAGAAGCAGCCGCGGCGAAACAGCAACTGGCAGGTACCATTCACCTGAACTGCTCTCTGGCACATGCGAATTGCTGAAGGTGCCATTCACCTGAACTTTGGCTTCTTGGAAGGCGGCGCTCCCTTGAAGCTGCTGCGCTCCGGCGCACGCGACTTGCTGAAGGTCTTCGTCTTGCGGCGCCTCCTCTCCTCCTCGCTGTCCGACTCTGCACCGTGCTCACGGTCCGCATTGCTTGCCTCACGCTCCAGCTCCTCCCAGGTCTTGCCCTTCTCCTCCTCTGAGTCCTCATCTGACTCCTCATCATCGTCAGATTCCACCAAGGACTCACTGTCAGAGTCATCATCTTCTGACTCAGACTCAGGCTCAGCATCGGAAGGCACATAGCCCTGGTCTGACTCCTCTGTTTCTTCAGTCTCTGAGTCGCTCGCCTCCATGTTCAGGAACTCCCAGCCACCATCGTCAATGAACTTCTGAGGATCATCAATTATAGTTTTCAGGATAGGACGCCAGTTCAGATTCAGCCTACTCTCGTAGTACTTCAGGTCAGTTGTGTCCAGCCACTCCTTTATCGCATCGAGCGATGATGAAGGGATGGAATCAATGCGGAGAACATCCTTCTTGAAGTCCTTGAACACGATAGCCATGTCAAAGTTCTTCGTTCCAAAGCCCACCCTCTCCAGGTTAACAATCTCTATCTCACTCAGGCTCACCACAAGGAATGGGGTCTCAATCAGCTCAACCAAACATGTAGAAGTTGGAATGATGAAAGCAGAAGCTTTATATGGTACACCATGGAACCCAAGCTCCCTAAGGGGGACATCAAACTCCAGGTCAAGCCCCTTGAACTGTGGTTGCGACCAGTGGTCATTAACCTTGTTCACAAAGTTCTGGAAATCCATGTTTATTCTGTTCTTCCTATCCCTCTCACGCTGCTCTTCTTCAATCTCATCAGGATCAAGTGCCGATCTTCTACTGCCACCAAGAGTCTGAACAACATCCATCACTTCAACATAGAACTGGACATCCTTTGTTTTTTTGTTTCCAACCATGATATGGTTGTGCAGATGGAAATGAAGGAGAGTAATCATTTCTTTCTCTGCAGGCTGGAAAAAGGAATGCTTTATATTTCCAAACATGATGTCCACACGCTCATCAGACCTTGAAGTAGAATATCTGAAACCATTGAAATGAGCCTCAAGATTTCCTGTGAGCTTCCTCCCACGACCACCAAATGCAGGTCGTATCCACACATCAGAAAGTCTCATCATCTTCATTCTGTTGTTTCCTATCTGAAGTTTCTCCTGGGTAACAAGAGTTGCCCTTTCAGCTCTCTCCGACTCCCTTGAAGCAACTTGCCTCCTCAATGTTTTGATCTGCTGAACAACTTCACTGCTATGCCGTGGATCCTTTGAGCGGAATGTAATTTCTTTCAGATAGATAGCTCCTTGAGAATTTAGCTTGCTATCATTTGAAAAAAAGGCATTCCAGGCACATTGAAGAAGATGCGGATAGTGCAGGTGCGGTTGTCCTGGTGGCTGGTCACACTCTTGACAGTAGAAACATGGAAAGGAACCATACTGCCATAAATAGGTAAGAGGACAGCTTCATTCTTCTGATCTACTTGGATCACCAAATCTCTCACAAATGGTACGTCATTAACATTCTTGTATGCAACAAGCTCATTCGAAGCCCTTGCAGGACCACGCCCCTCACCAGATCCAGAACCACCCCCAGCAAGCCTTCTAGCAGTCTCTTCATTCTTTTGACGAGCAAGTTCAGCCTGGTGCTGTCTCCGGAGCTCTTCCTTTGACATTTCCTGGTTGTCCGACCTGAGAGTTGCCTTGGTTGGCACGACATCTATGGTTTTCGACTCTATCTTCACCTCAGCAACATCTTTATCATCTTCATTGAATGAATAAGCAACATCTTTGACTGCCTTGGAGCAAGGTGCTGTTAAGATCTCATGTCCTCTTTCATTAACTAAAACTGTATCAGCTAACAACAGTGAAAACTGCTTTGTCTTCTCACTGGTGGTTTCTGCCTGGACGTTATGCAAACCAAGGGAGACATTAAAAATCATTCCCTGTTTCATCTTACGGTCATTCTTGGCATTCAGATTCAAGCCAGATTCTCGGAATTCAAGGCCAATTCCAGTTCCAGCTGACTTTGTTAGATTAGGAAGTAGTTCGGGGGCATCACTCTCAATCACTGCCACTGCAGCTTGATAAACTGCACTCATCTGATTCCCTGGTTTAACTGCTTGAACAGCAGCTTCATGAGCCTTCAAAAGTGTCTCATATGCTTTACTTTGTGTAGGGGTAGCATCAATAAGATATGTCCGAGCAACATTTGAACAATAGCTACTGTATTTAGAACCAATTGCACAGATGATAACACTTGCTGAATCATAATACAAGTACTCATCGTTGCTAGATGCACCCGGCTTCAGATCAAACTTACCCCCACTTTGAAAGACTGGAGGATAGCATATATCAACATTATCAGGCTTCAACTTCACCTTGACCTTGAGGGGATCAAGAATAGCCTTCTCTGTGTCATCCATCAATGTTGAATGTGAGACTTTCTTCTCCTCATCGATAACTTTCTCCAATTTTGGAACCACAAAATTTTTCAGAACAGATGAAGTTAAGTAAGCAGCCTTCTTCACACAAGTGATCTCGGATGTGTCCTTCACAGCAAACAGCTCAGAGAAGCCGTTTGTTACATCTGCAAGTCGTACACCTGACTCAGATAACTTTTCTGTCCATGTTTCAAGAAGCTTACCCTCAGGTACCTCTTTGGCAATGTGTCCAACAACTGGCTTGTCTGATTTCGATTGATTACGAGCAGCCTGCAATATGTCATCCATCAAGTTAGCACCATCACCATTCTTGCTTTTCATATGCAACACAATGTCAACACCAACAGCCTCATTTGCAGCCTTCTTGAGGGTCCCGATAAGATTTGCTTTCTTCTGACTGCATAAAACATGCATTTGCTTGTGCATGAAGACAATTATCGTTTCTGGAAATTCATATCCAAGTAACCAAATATCCAGGGCTGATGACTTCAGATAACGAAGATCATCAGAAGGAGGTGGGGTAGCAATGGCAATAGCATCAGACGAACTCCAAAGATCAGACTTGTGCTCCTTCCAATGGTCATAGAA
This sequence comes from Chrysopogon serrulatus, assembly GCA_015844335.1. NCBI lineage: Eukaryota > Viridiplantae > Streptophyta > Magnoliopsida > Poales > Poaceae > Chrysopogon > Chrysopogon serrulatus. Next base: position 61,419 of record JADLZL010004171.1, read on the forward strand.
TACCTTCAGCCGCTTACTGAAGTTCTCTAGACTAATTGTATAGGCACCTGATCCCCCTTTGGCATTACCATTATCAGCCATCTTTGTCAATAAGCTAACATTGACCAAGGCAACTGTAAAAAGAATTGATCCGTAGTAAGCAAACCAGAAAATCACAAGATTATCCAGTAGCCATTAAAGTCTGGAATACTTGAGAACAAAACAAAGAATGTACAGGCAAATAGGATGGAGTAGTAACCATACAGAATATCAAAATTGATAGTGGTCATCAAAATAACATTCTCCTTATAGAAAGGATAGCAACTTGCAATTTACTGCAATTACTATGGATTACCTACAGTCACAATAGGTAGTCATTGTCCCAATAACACCAACACTGCATATGAAGATGTTCACTTTAACATAATACAAAAGGATATTTTCCTAGACCATATTTGCAATCTTAAAAGCATATCAGCTTCCATGAGTCAGTTTGGGAAGGGGAATTGGAATCCAAATAATTAGGATTTACTTCATCAAAACAGGCCAGAAGTGACTATGAAACCATGAATAATATCCATACAGACAGCGAATGTACCGCACCACTTGGATCTATTACTTCAATTATAAATATTAAAAATGCTAGTTTTGTGTATCCATTAAGCCATGGTGGTGAGGAAAAACACTTAACGGGAGCATTTTCATAATCTGATCTTAGAGACACCTGATGAGATGCCAGTCACGTTAAAGAGAACAATAACATAAGCTTCAAAAGGATATTTACAAGTCAAGTTACTGTGGCTGATAGGCATATAGGTAACTATGCAGCACAGATTCGGGTATGCATATAGGCATCGGACAGATACTGATATGCGGAAACAGCAATTTCCCAAAAGAAAACAATACACGGATACGTTTTAGTATTTTTTTTATGTAAATAGATGATAACATATTAAAATTGATAACAATAAAACATTCCAATCAATTTAACTACGTACTTAAGTTCTATTACAGCAAAGCAGGTCTTAAATTCCAGTCTCAAATCTAGGAAATTAACAGAAGACATATCAGGCTCACATCAGGTTTGTTTTTCCTCATTTGTCACCCACACATCAAGCCGGAGAAATTACAAACCAAAAGACACGGCTTGCACCAGCACTAACCAGAAAATCAGAAGGTTATCCTAACAATAAGCCGTGAAAGTGTGAGCATTAGGAAATACTTGAGAACAAAAAAAAAATCTGTCAATTTTTCTAAAACAAATGACTCAAGACACAAAAAATTCACATCTATCAACCAAATACTAGCACTATTCTCAACAGATTTACCAAACAGCGGTGCATATAATGTGTCTAGCCTTTTGGCCTGAGAATCAAGTGCATTAAAAAGTTCACAGAAAGAATTCTAGCATATCGTTCATTAATTGGAAAGGTACGTCACTGAAGAACATGTATGTCAATGAAGAACACAAAAAAAAGTAAGTAAACAGTGAACAACAAGATATGCAGCAGCTCATTGAACGAAAAACATCGAATCAAATGAAACCTTTGGGGTCTACTAAGCAGTATGCACAACTAGGATTATCAGTTCCTAGCAAACTAAAGGCAATCCACATAAATGACTGATCATTTAACTTTCTGTTACTGGGACAGAAAGCGATAGCAATATGTTAAGTACCAGCTCCTCATATCTTTACATTGTTTGGCTTGTTACTGGTTACATGTTTGGCTAAACTAATATTGTGATCCAGATGCACTATAACTCAATCAGCACTATAGTTTAAGGCAATCTGCAGAACCATCAAACCTGTGCGCAAATAACCGAACTAGAAGGGTGCAATAACAACAGCTAATTCCAAGGCTCCAGTTCCTCCATAGTGCAATCAATAGTGTATCAAATAAGCTGTATATATAATCCAACTAAGTTAACCACTTCAATACGGCCATGGCATATGTTTGTGTATTAAACTACTTTGGGACTCTTTATCCAGCGCTGAAGAATACTTCTTAAAACAATGCATGTAAAAGTAAAACCATTTGTTGGTAGGGGTTCTTTGTACATGAGCATGTTTTACTTCATATTCCCTATTAATTTGAGTGTGCAGCAGACCTCCTCCAATTATTTTCTTTTAGAAAAAAAAAAGCTATTAACTCAAAACCCCATACCAGAGAAAACCATTAAAATCGGAGGCGTAAATAACTCACCACGCACCCGTCAGATCAGCAGCGGATTGATCCTCGCAGACGTACAGAAGGAGCTCGGTCCAATCAGCACTCCTGGTACCTCGCCGTCAAGGAGAGCAGCACGGATGTCGAAATCTGACTCCTCCTCGGGTTCCCCTTGTCGATGTCGCAAGCTAGGGCTTGGTGAGAGGGTGCGCGGAGGGTCGAGGGAGACGGTGCTGCCGCCGCCCTCCACCGGACGCCTCCGTCGCCGTCCTCCACCGCGCGCCGCCGTCGTCGCTGCACCTCCACCGTGCGCCGTCGCGCCGAGGGACTGGGAGGGGGAGAGGGAGAAGAAGAGGTCGGAGAGCCAGGAGAGAGGGGGACGTGGGGCGCCAATGGGAGATCGGCAGTGTGACGTGAGCAGGAAGGGTTTTATGTGGCGCATATCTCAGCCGTCCGAGGTCGATCTGACGGTACAGAGCGAGACATGCCCCGAATTGGGTTGAAATGGGCCGAATCAGTGATGGGCCAAATCTAGAATTGCTTTGTTTTCAAAAAAAAAAAAAAAAAAAAAATCTAGAATTGCTTTACTCTACTATATAATAATCATGTGGTCCCCTTCCCTTTCCCCGAACTGAATCGACCTAAGGCTCTTAATTCGTATTTTCCCGTTCACCTAGCAGAAATAGATTAACCCTAGGATTTTTTTTTCTTTTTTGTTATTTTCGATGTGTATTTTACATACCACGTAATTTTCTATAGAGAATTTCTTTAATTAAAGGTATCTTGTCAGGTGGGGACGCTACGTAGGGGATCAAATCACGGTGCTTTCGCACCTTTCGGGATTTTTCGGGATTTTTCGGCGATTTATGCTTTAAGTGGTAGCGACGTTTCGGGAATCGCCGTGGTGACTCGGGGAATCTCCAGATCTCCCGGCTCGGTCCTTGAGAGGTAAGTGGACTTGGGAATCTCCAATCTGTCGGATCAGTCCTTCGGAGATGCTAAGTAGGGAGCGGCGTTCCATGTGTGTTCATAGGGATGAGCGTGGTGACTGCGTGAATCTCCGGAATCTGTCGCGGCTCGTTCCTTCGGAGATGCTTATAGGGGTAGGGTTTGCGTGCGTGTGTTCATAGGGATGAGTGTCTGCGTGCGTGTTGTGGCGTCGGAGGTGGTGCTCATAGGGGGTAGGGGTTTGCGTGCGTGTGTTCATAGGGATGAGTGTGCGTGCGTGTTGTGAGCGTATGCATTTTCTTTGTGTAATTCTAAAAAAAAAATATAATAATAATATTTCTTTTAAATTTTTTATTTTCAGACACCTTATTAAGCAACTACCCCGTATTAAAAATTGTGTATTGTGTAATCCAAAAAGAATTGAAATAATTCTGAACAGATTTGTTCTTCTCTATAGTTTAATTGAATTTTTTTGCATACTAATCGAAAGTAACTACAAATTAAATTGACCGTACATCCAATCCCAAAAAATCTTTCAAATATATTCTGGGTCTTACGTTTTACTCTGGCACATATCTTAGTTAGATCAAAAAAAAAATTGGTTGCTAGATAATTCATAGTTCTATCTCCAGATTACCATAAAATAATTATATCTAAACTTTGTTACGAAATTCTATAAACTTACATAATAACATGTTGGCGTATATGATATCATAAAAAATTAAATGATTTTGACAAAGTAAATAGATAGACATCTTCCGTAGTTGATAGTTATATGTAACTACCTATATGTTCTCGTATATATTCATGGATCATTGCGCACGCGCGCAAGCTAAATAAGCTCATAGTGTACACAATTGTACATCATTACATGATATACACCACTCTATCGTACATCATTACATGATACTTGTATACCTGATTCCTACAACAACCATCTATGAGTTGGACAACTAGTAGAAAGTCCCTAAACCGGCTTAGAACTTGGAGATCCTCTTCTGGCATGTTACAACCTAATTGAGACGTAGTCGCTTGCTGACATCAGTTGCGCTGTGTTTCAGGACTTGTGTTTTCTGCATCGGCATCGGCATACCAAAGCATGATAATTCAATAGATGGCTCACAGCAACAACAGCTTCCAGGGTGGTCAGTTTGTCCAGTAACAGACGATGACAGTAGCATCACCATCCACTCCAAGCCGGACAAAAATAATTTGCAATGAACTCTGAAGCTGGCAAAAACCTGATCCATCCGGTCCAGACCCTAAATTCTCTTCAGCATCAAGAGTGATGGAAGGACCTGCAACACAGCAAAATGGTGCTCAGTTGTGCAAGAAGGCAATGATGTGAGTCAATTTAAGATCTGAGAGGCAAGGGCTGCCAAGAGCTGACCTGTTCTTGATGTCAGCTTCGCAGCAGCTAGGCATGGAGCATCCATGGTGAGTGTGATTGCCTTGAACCCAGGTCCCAGCAAAATAAAATTCCATGGTAGTTGCTGCCAGGGCAGTTGCATACTTCCCTGATGACATACCGCAGTTCAGTAACCTCAACATATGCTGCCCAATTATGCAGAAGGTAATGTTTTAGTTAATATTCTATATACAGCTTGATATTGATGCGACTGAGCTAGTACACACACATGATTTGTGCCATACAGAAGGACATAATATAGTTATGCCCAACTGCTATTTAACTCATGTTGGGGGATTATGGACAATACATTTTTTTTTCCTTTCATAGGATTAGTCTTAACAGGTGAAAATAAAAACCACCAAAGGCAATGACAAATTAAGTAAAGATATCTCCAACCTATTCTGAATGCACGGAAGTTTTTCTTCATAGTAAAAATATGGCTTATGCCATTATATGCGCATACAGCAATGACAGAAGGTTATCAACTCATAATGAGCAGAAACTTTAATTGCACCAAGAACCTCTGAATGAGAAATCACAATAGCTGGTCTCTTGTTCAGGTCAAGTGGTAACACACACAGAACAGCTTTACTATGCAGTAACAATTAACAGTACAGCTCTTTCTATCAGTGGTTGTCTGCTCTGCAACTTAACAAAAGGATTGGATCACACAAGCAGTAATAAACTAATATTGTTACCTAATTTTTCTTGTAATTTGTGTTAACCGATAGGAAGCCACGGTTAAAAAAGTCACTGCCAAACGCACTGAAAATTTGGAGGCTCAGAGATCTACATGAACCCTCTACTCCAAATTCCCATTGGTAAATGAGCAGTCTTAATTAACCAGGACACAACACTCTAATCTCATAGAACATAGTAATTCCAAGGAGAGCAAGTATAGTAAGGGGCTGCATATAGGCTGTATGCTGAGGTGGAGCAGAGAGGGAAGGAGAGAGAAGAGAAGCAGACCTGTCAGACAAGGGAGCCATGTATTAATAGTGAAGATGTAACTATTATATGGGTGGCTGAAAGGTAGGCTTTAAGGATTCTACAGCCAACAGTCGGCTGTATTAGCCTTACTCTGAGTAGAAGACACAAGACTATTTACAATGGAACTAGGGCTTCTATTTGGGACAGGCAACACTGACATGCATTTTAAGTTGTTCTACCCCCACAAAAACAGCACACCTTCCTGTTTTTATAGGAACAACAGAGTTACCACTGCTATGTAATCTATATTCTATATACAGGTTCCAGAAAAGTTTCCTTGTAAAGCTGTAAAAAATGCGGTTAATCTAAGTTATCTAACAATACAAAAAATATTACCATGATTAAGCTTAGCTCACAAGTATGTTGGCAAAGAAAATGTGTTAAGCAATGATAAACCGGCATGCATGGAGGCTCAAAGCTGGCTCTGGTGTGAAAAGCTGATCAGTTTTTACAAGGGCGATGAAAGGGAATGGAAAAAGAAGGCAAGAAATATGTGCTCTCGTGGCAAATTAGTAAAGGGGCTAATGGATTTTACCCATGCACACTGCAGTATGATCAAGATGAGTTAGCTTCTTGTAGTTAAAAAAAAAAAAAAAAAAAGTTGTTTCTGATTTCTGTGTCATATAAGATGGGCCTTTTGTCAACCAAATATCTCCATGCCCATGGATCAGCCAACTTCAGCCGCACAACAGACTTCTTAGATACAGGATGGCACAGATCAAATAAAGATGCTCAGTCCAAAAATGCCAAAGTTAAAGCAGCAAACATAAGTCAGTTGCTTGAGTTCTTTCATTGAAGTAGTTGCACTTGAATCCAGAACACCAAATTTGACAGGTATAACACATAGATCACGTTTAAGTACAAGGTGGAATTTTTTTAAACCGTGTGAGAGGAGCAGAAAAAGTTAGAATCAGTTTATTCAATACAATTGGAACTTACCTCCAGAGGATACAAAACACAGATGGAATCTTCAAAGGAACATCTTAGCGGGTTTGATTCCATCCCAAACCGGCACCATGTTTGTTGACGGTAGGCTGTATAGGTTCTACAATACCCTTTCTACTTTTTCCAAGGGCCTCTCCCTAAAAAATTGAGAAAATGAAATAAATCAATGGGAACTCCCGTGCCAAGATCATAAACTGACAAATTATAACAAAATGGATAACTAGAATAATTTCTAACCAAAAAATCAGTTCATAATTTCTTATTACCACTGGTTTAGTAAATATAAATTAGCAGCATGAAATACACTATTACAAGTTATAAATAAAGGTATGCACTCGATGTATCTATCAGATCTCCATATGAACTGAGATTAGACAGAGTTTTTTTATAATACAAACGGATTAGATACTTTAGTGTTTACAAAAAATTAGCATGGAATGAAAATTAAAAACAAATATCCTCACTATCCTGCAGATATTCCTAGGGAATCATTCGCCACCAATACAGAAAAAGCACAAACAATAGACAGAGTGGCAAACACATGCCTCCTTCCAGCCCATGTTCTCCATTATTCTCTTAGCAGAAAGGAAGCCACTGGAACGGAAATTCAGATCAACCGACACAGTTCCCATCGAATCCATGTCCTCGCGTGATTCCTCATGTTCATCGAAACTGTTGGGGTTACTCTGCTTCTGTCCAGGCCCTACCCCTAAGCCACGATGTAGGATCCTTCTCTCAGCAGCTCTGTCCCTGTAAGCTTTTGTCCTTTGCTCCTGGAAATATAATATAAATCTCAAAACTACAGCTGATATCCAGAGCACTAATACTGATTTTTATCTTTTACCATTTATGGGTGAGAAATGCTTCATTACTTCTTTTTTAGAAAATAACATAGAATAATCTAACATCATCCATGTGATTTTGATGCAGCATTAAGTAGTATATTGACTTGCTGACTTCTGATACCAAATAGTATGGAAGCTATAAGCAATTCAAAGTACTTATCATGTAACTTATAATCAACTGCATCCCTATCTCTAACAAAGGAGATTTGGGCTTTATATCCACAAGCATCAATAAGGCACAAATATTAGCCCTCCATCCCACTGCGTTCATATGTCCAACAAAAAAAGGCAGTTTTGGTTTTATAGCCATGAGCATCAATAAAGCACAAATATAGCACTCCAACAGAGTGCCTTAAGATGCTAGTTTTATGTTAATACTTCCTACACATTGATTGCAAAACTGAATCAGGCTGTATGCTGTATGATACAGCAACAGGAAGCGTTGCAAAACAAGAGTTGAGAAACCTAATAGTATCATTTCAATTCATAGTGAAATTTCTTGTGAAGAGAAAAATAGTTAACTGTCTATACAACCCACCATGAGTTCATGACACACCATAAACCATACATTGCAAAATTGGATTTCAATTCAAACACACATGGCACATAAAGTCCATTGATGAATTTATTGTCTGGAAAGTAAACATCTGCTAAATTTTAACAACACTTTAGCAAATCATATATCATTCAGCTTAACTTACCAATCTATTGTCTGAAAAGTAAACATCTGCTAACAGTTTAACAATTCTTTAGCAAATCATAATGCAAAATCATTTCAGCTTAACTTACCATGGTATTAGCAGCTGAGACACCTCCCTCAATACAAGATTCATCAGCAAGAACTTCAGATTGGCACTTTGCAGTGGACTGCTTATTCAAATTAATATCAGGATTTGCATATATCTCAGGAAACCCCCAATCTTTTGTTGGGTGGGAGGAGTCATATGCGGATAAAGAGCCTAAGTACTTTCTGCTAGGGTTCCTTAGCCTGTACAGCTTCCCTGATAATAAGATAAAATGAATACTTTAAGCAACAAAAATCAATTAGAACCCTTAAAAATATAGCTTTTCTAAGATTCAGGGAAAAGGGATTTCCCACTGGTCTATCCTAAGTGATGATATGTGTAACAAAAGGTCAGTTGATATTAGTCTCGACAAACAAGATTTCCATATTAGGAAGTAACCTACTATTTCTCCCAACAACTATAGTGACACATGCCCAGTCTTTTAAGAAAGAACCTAACCAGTCTTACCTGTTGAAACTCGCAGACAAGGTCAAGATGAACTTCACGCACAGGAGCAGTCCTTAGAAGGCCACCACGAGCAGGCAGAGAAGGATGAAGCTTACTCGAACCCCTAGATAAGCACCCCACAAGCCTAACTACAGGCTGACCTTTGCTCACATGATCTTGGACCACATCCCAATCCCATATGTCAATTGTTGGAGTTAAAGGTTGATCATCATTTAATTTCTCTACCTGACCATACTGAGCGAGCCATTTCTCTTCTTCTGGAGAAACATTAAATAAAACCAAATACTAGTCAGACTTGGTACAATTTAACATGGAACAACAAAAAAACAATAATCAAGATGCTGATATCTGTTAATGCTTAACATTTGTTATGGGCCTCATGATACTCAGTTTTCATATGATTGAGCAAGAACATTAGCATGGCCAACTTGCTTGGGACTAAAAGGATTTGTTGTGTCGTTATTGTTGTTGTGAACTGAGAAAATTAAAGCAGTAGTTTGGTTCCTCACCTTCCCCGAAAGAGTTATGCATATCAGTGGAATTATTTGTTTCCGTTTCAACTTCAATTTGCTGTGATGTAGCATCATTCAGAGAGGCTGAAGCACTGTCTGAGGTCAAGCTATCCAGTTTGTTCCCCGGTTGTCTCAATTCGGTCTTCCTCTGGTGATTGTAAATTCATTAGGGCTTACTTTATAAACTTCAGCACCTCTCAACAGAAGAAAGGAAAAGTGAAAACCCATACTTACCATTAGTATGTGTGTTGACTAACGAACTTTCAGCATTGACTTCACTGTTTGAGTAGCCTGACAGATACAAGTTTATCAGTGTTTCCTCCATCCTGTGGCAAAAAAAGCCAAGAACGAACAATAAAATTAGTACATTATTAATTATGAATAGATATAAGCGAGGTAATTGGTTAAGCAAGAACCATTCTGATGGCGGTCCCACTGTTTCATTGTCAGGTATAGCTGTTTCCAAGCCAGCTGTTAAACATGGAAACATATCGTGTTATTCTTCCAATGCCTTCCCCATCAGAAGTCACAATAATACATTTTTACCCTCTATTGAAAATTTTATTATTGTTAGTCACTGGTGTCTGAATTTAAAGATCAAATCTTCCTGTTACAAGAAATAGACACTAAACCAGAATCTGAAACAAGATGTAGTGATTGAATATGCCCTCAAAATGCAGCTAATTTGAGTTAAGACACATACAAGAGTGTTCCAAGGCATCTTGGTTGGCCCTCATCATGCGGATGATTTGCTGTGGGTTCGTTTTCCTGTTTATGGATGTAAGATTGCAAAAGTCACTTGAGACAACAGCAGGCTGAGGAATTTGGAGGAGCTCAATCCCTAATTACCAGATCTGTCGTCAATGGCACGTAATTTCCATCTTTGAATATGTAATATTGGCCATCTCTGCTGCTGTAGTACCACCCAGCCACAGGGTCATGGTAAAAAGCGGTACTGAAAATGATAAATTCAAGTAAATATCAAAAGCGTATTTGAAACAGAGCAACGCTTCAGGCCAAAACTGAAACTGAATGTGGGGGGGGGAGATATGCTGCAATGACAACCTAAATTATAATCTTTTGAATATATTGCGTTGAACAGTATTCTGAATGAAATTAACAAGTCACACAGGTAAGAACAAAGTTAGCATCGCTTCACATCAATTTCATCAACCTCAAAATACCTTGAGGAACAGATAGGATAATTGCAATTTATCAGTCAAAACGGGCATCCATATTTCATTAAAAAAATGGCATGCATGAGGTTCCGCTCGAACGATTGCCCATACACAGAACCAACACCCACTATACCTCGCAGATTCTCTAAACATATAGTACAACCAAAAGAAACCCCATGTTCTTAACAGAAAAAATCCCTGACATAGGAGCCCGTGCTTGGCAACAGGCCAGCAGCATATGCTGATATCCACAACTGGGACAACTGAGACTCCCCCAAATCGTACAGATATAGAGGTATATATTCAATTGAAAATCACAACTACGCGAGAGAACTAACCATCAATTGAACCAAAAAATGAAAAGGTATGCACTCGAGCAGCAACAGGACACCTTAAAAATCTGCAGCTTCCTTTCACGTGTTCATCGAGTTTCTACCCGCTTTCTACCAAAACGATCATGTTCACACATCAATCAACCGTCAGGACAACTGGAACCGCGGGAAATCCCAGCCGGAGGAACCGACCGCCTGCGGGGCCCGTTCAGCGGAACGCTAGATCACGTAGCGAGAACGAAGCAGTTACCTGGCGTGGTAATACAGCTGGGAGTCGGCATCCCACTCGAACCCGGCCCCTCCGCCCTCCGCGTGGTCGCCGCCCCCGCTGCTCCCGTCCGTCGCCGCCATTCGCCGGACACCGTACGGCTACGGCCTGTCTGTGCGCACTGCCGCGCTCTGGGCGTTTCTCCTCCGTCGTACTAGTAGGCTACTGCTAGTCGTGGTCCAATGGGCCGGAAATTGTCAGTGACTCGGGATCCTCGGGTGTGTGGCCTCCGCTAATGTGGTATTCCTCCAGGCCTTGGTGGTCCTCGGCCTCATCAAATGAGGCCCAGTTATTTTACCTCGCCAGTGGAGTTGCTGTGGGCTTTGAGCTGCAAAGTTGAGCTGTATTTTAGGCCCAATTTTAATATGGAAAATGAAGAATTTCGATAAACTTGATCCGCGGTGGCTCCACATATTTCCGGTTTAGGGCCCCTTTGGAACACATGCTGGGGAAAGGGTAGGGATAGGAAAATCGTGGGAATCAAAGTGCATGACCTGCCCTTTGGCAACACCCCCTCCCTCCCCACGAGCTCTCGGTTTTGAAGCCAGATGATGACCCGGCCTTGCGGCGCTCCCTGCGCGGGCCTCGATGGCGTCGGCGCTGGCGCGCCGGCCCGGCCACGACGGCTGCCTCGGGCTGCGCCTCCGTCTCGAGTTCCGCCTCCCCTCCTTCCCCACCATGCGCTTCCCCTCCCTCGCCACGAGGACTTGAGGCCACCGCCCGCGGCGGTGCTGGATGCGGATCCGACGTGGGGCGTCCGTCCGCCGCCGCCTCCGTGACGGCTGGATGCAGTGCGGACGGATCTCCAACGAAGCGGATCCAAGGCCGCCGGTGAGGACTTGGCCGAACCGGCTGGCGGTCCCCGCACATTTGGATCCATTGGCTGCCGTCGGCGAGTGCTCCACGGTGGGCGACCCTCGGCCCCGTGCTCACACTGCTCCTGGCCCATTGCTCAGCCTCCGCCGCCCGCCGACGCACCAGGTAGCTCTTGCGCTGCTTGCTCCTACTGGGACGCCTTGGTGGAGTGGATGGGAGACATGGCGAGGCCACGAGAGGAGGCTGCATTGCGGCCTGCAGTGCGGCAGTGCTCCCTCTGTACTCACACTCGTCGGTCCTCTCCGTGCCTCCATGGCTTGGGCTGGGGTCACCTGTCGCCGCTTCGAAAAGCGCACGCCGCCGTTCCCGCAGGAATTTTCCATCCAGTCGGACCTCATGCTTTCTTTCCTACGGAATGAACGTGTGGGATTGAATTCCTAAGGAATATTTCCTTTATTTTTCTTGGAGCCAAACGACAGGATAGAAAAGTTCCCTGCAAAAATCCTATCCTACGAAATCCCTTTGGTTCACCCGTGAACCAAAGGGCCCTTAAAGAGGAGATCATCAAGAAAGTCTCTGAAACTCTATCCTAGTCTTACACGGTGGCATCACAGACTACCTTGGAGGGAAGGCAGCTGGGGTAATAACCAGCCGGTCACCTCAACCATTTCCAAGAATTCCGATGCAGAATTGTGTAGAAGCCGCTAGGGTAGGGCTACCTGCACGCCTGCAGCCCATGTTGGTGGTTTCTCGACGAATGTTGGTGACCCTTTGAGATCCCAAATTTCCCGCCCAGACAGGGCACCACGAAGACTAGTAGGAGTAGGAGTACTAGACAATAATAATGGTACACACGCTGGATACCATCTTGCATACTCCGTACGCAACAATACAGAAAGTCAAACAAATTACCGGTTGACATACTTAGACGGACGCTTCTAGATACTTACGGAGTATAGGAGTACGTATTAAGTATTAACGGAGACCGTTTAACAGAGACGACCGAATCATCGAGCCATCATCAGTCTATAAAATAGATTGAAAGTAATCACATCGACCCTACTCATACGTCTTGTTCTCTTTTGTCAATTTGTGTAAGTTTTTTCACTCTCTCTCTATCACATCGAGTTTTTCCCGCATATATAGAGCACTAAATGTAAGTAAAAAAACTAATTGTACAGTTTAGTTGTAAATCACGAGACGAATCTTTTGAATCTAATTGGACCATGATTGGATAATATTTATCAAATACAAATGAAACGCTACAGTACTTTCTGATTGCAATAATTTGCGATCTGAACGAGGCTGTAGCTTCGACGGCAGGGCTGCGGCAGAGCAGCGCATGGTTGCAAGAAGAAAGCAGGGACGACCAGCGTCAAGTGAGAATTGAGTGCCTGTGCAGCAGAGATGGCGCCTGCACGATTCAGAAATCCCATAAAACGCTGCAGAGCTGTGTGGGTGCGGCTGTCGGCCATAGGCCGTCGGCCGTCGCCAAGCTAACTGCTGCATGCGTGTCTAGCAGCTTCTGGGTCGGGCTATAACACCGGGGGCTTAATTTTTATTATTGTCTCGCTGTTGGTAGCATAAGTAAGCACTCGCTATTGACGCGCTGCATGAACGTCGAGGTCCAGGTCTAACCACCTCCCGCTCCATCCATAATGGCGTCTCGAGTGTTCTAGGCTCGATCGAGCGAGGCAACCACAGCAGTCAGCAGCTTGTAGCGTCAGGCGTGCGAAACATCCATCCATCCCTATTCCCTTCAATGGGAGTGGCCACAGCTACAGCTACAGCGGTGGATGATGGGAGAAGGAAGCATGCTTTCATGGGGAGACCAGAGACACTGCTGCTAGGTGTGGCTCGTCAACCAGCACTCGACAAACTTATGGGCCTGTTATGTCCATGACCCTAACTTGCCATGCCGCAAGTGAGACTGGTCAAAGTTTTTTAGGCATGTATTTAATTTACTGTTGTAATTATTATACATCATACTTTTTTAGCACTTAATTCCATATCATAGATATACTTATTTTCTTGCTAAACTTTTTCGTAAAGTTGATTTCGACTTTTGCTTGCCACCTACTCTGCCCTCGGCCCTAAAATAAGTGTTATTCTTGCTTCTCATAGAGTCAAACACTTTTAATTTTGACCAAATATATAAAAAAATATTAATATCTATAGTACATAATTATTTCATAATAAACTTATTTTAAAATACTAATATTATTAATATTTTCTATAAATATAGTGAAACTTAAGAATTTGATTGATATGAATATCATACTGACGCTTGTATATGGATGAAGATGACATATGAATATCATACCGACGCTTTTTTAAAAATTTGCCCAAGTTGTGCCACTAACGGAGAAACTACTCACACGTCGACTTGCTAGAATATGCATAGACATATGGATAAAGATGAATCTTGCTTTGTTCTGAAGTTGTATAGTACATGTTGCTTTATAGTAACTTTGAACAAAGAGAGAATATGCATCCATGTCGAGAGGAGATGTTTGTCGTTGTTGAAAACAAAAGAGAGGAATTGTATTCCTCACGTTGGTGATGGCGCGGGCGGCTTTTTCTGAGACCGATGGAAATCCTACTACTAAAAAGAAGCAAATGTTATCGTCACCGCCTAATCGCTTCGCTACGCCCCTCCTTAATCGCCGCTACACTGTCAAACTCCGCGTACCCCGCCTCCCCAGTCCCCACGTCCCCACGATCTCCAGACTTGGCGCCGCCCAGACCCGCCAGCCCCTTGCACCCCCGTCGCCCCAGCCCCTGCGCCGCTGCCCAGCCCTGCCCCATCCATCACGCAGCGTTGCGGTTCGGCGCCGACGCCCGGCGACCACCGAATACCTATCCCAGAGCCACGTCCCCCCGCATAGCCGCCCGCCCCTCTAGACCTCCGTGGCCCGCTCGGCCTCGGGGGTCGGGGCCCTTGACCGCCGACGACTCGTCACCGTCTCTCGCGCCAACGCCGCCGTCGCCCGGCCATCGGCACATCACCTCGCATCGCCATCACAACGCTTGGAGGTAGGCACGGTCGTCGTCGCCGGAGGAGGTCGCCGTCGCACCCACGCCCTCGCCCGGAGGAGGGAGGAGCAACGCCATTCCGCATCGCTGGAGCAACTAACCGTGGGCGCGGCGGGCGCGCCAGCCGCCCGCAGCAGGTAACAGCAACCCCTCTTCTTCTCCTCCGGTCCTCCCGTCCCCTTCGTGTTCGTGGCACCTGCGGTAACTGCTCGCTCACCTTACGCACCGCCGGGCGGGCGTATGGCGCCCCCCCCCCGGCGGCTGCCTGCTCGCCCGCCGCCCAGATACACCGTGTGCGTGCGTGCGTGTGACTCCGTGTTGCCAGCTGCCCGGTAGTTGTTCGATACGATTCCTCACAGCCTCATACCAAGTAATCGCACCTGACCTCCTAGATTTTGGATTTTTGATCTTGGATCCTGCACTTGGATGAAGACCATTACAGGCTTATGTTCCGGCTGCTGCCCGACGAGGTAATTGGACGCGCTACCGATTGCTGCCGAGTAGCTAGCTAGGTCCTTCATCTGTGCGATCTAGCTATTGACTTTTGGTCTGTGATGGGGACTTTGACTTTCTGATCACTCATCGTTTTGTAGGACAGGCTTAATTTGCTGCTTGGTTTGATCTACTGAATGTACAGTGCAAGCAGCTGTACTTTTGGTTGAATTATGAGTGGATTCAGAGGAGCCATGTTATAATTGTTGGTTTGACTGCACAAAAAGGAGGATTATGAGTGATAATTCTTAATGATTTTGCTGACAGCTGATTGATATAGGTAGCCATAAGCCATGTGTCCATCTAACATATTCTGTTACCATACCATGTCACGTTTACCATTTGACAGAAAATTTCATAATCCAAAAAAATCAAGAGCACATCAGCATTCCACAAGGCAGGATTCTTGATGCAGCCTAGGAGTAAGATCATTGTGGTGTGCTCTTCGTGACTGCGCTTGGGTTAGTTGTTTTTGTTGACTTTGGGAGCAAATGTTTTTAGGACCTAAAAGCAATTGAGATGTCAGACAAATAATAAATTCTTTAGTCGAGTTTTAGATGATTGGGATATTTAGTCAAGCTTCTGTGCGTGCTTGGATGTTTGTCAATTGTATTTCCTTTCCCCTTGCTCCAAATTATAGCTTAGCTACGAGAATCTGAGAATAAGTAACTTGATAAAGATAGTACCTGAATGTTGCAGTAACTCTGGAGTTTTTGTTTGATCGTACAGTTTTTGTTTGATCGTACAGATAGAATAGACCACGTGTGTTGGTTCTGAAATGGCATGAAGCTCATATGGTGTGGTCTTATGGTCTCTGTTAGTTGATCTAATAGCAAAAATGCGTAATAAATCAGTCTGCTTTTCATATTGAGTGTTTGTATTTGTTAATTTCTTGTCGAATCGGAATCCATTGCTTTGCAAACCTACCTATTGTCAGTCTTGCTACAAGTCTGAACCTGCGTGCCACCACTAATGGTTTTCACCATATAAATGGAAATGTGTGCCTCATTCATGGAGTAGAGAATGATTTATACAACAATCATGAGAACAAGTCAACAGGTTATCTTGGTCGAGATTGGTCCACCAGAATATCTTTCAACTTTTTGGAAATGCTTTGCCAAATCTTTTTCTTTATAACCTGATCAGCAGCATAGTATCGTTTTGGAGATGCACTTGCCAGCTTAACTACATTGCACTCATTATACCATTTTCTTCTTGCTGGTCTTTCTTTCTTTTGGGATGACTAATGGTGTTGTGTTTTTTTGCAGACCTTTTCCACTATAAAGGTGTTGAGGATGCAACCTTTACCAGCTAATTTATAAAGGTTCATTCTGTTTCTCAATCTCAAAAAATGCAGGAATTCTAGATTCACCTCAACCTGCAGATTGGGAGTTCATTATTACTTGGTTCATAGACATTGCGTGCTGATTTTTTACAGTTCTCCACTAGACTAAAGTCATCTAGACATCGCGGTAGCCAGCCATTTTTCATCCGGGTCAGCAGGATACAGAGGTGTGCATACTCTCAAAGTGTTTATATTTCCTTTTTTTTTGTACAGCTGCAATCTGAATAAATCTATTATCTCCAAACCAGTATTTCTTTTTTGCTACTGCTGCAATCTGAATCCATCTGTTATATAGAATCATAGTTGTTATCTCATAGCTGTTGTCTCCGAATCAATCTGTAGATATCGGTGTAAATTCTTCAGACCAATTCTTTATTTAGTTTTATACCTCTCACTCTCTCGGTACCTATCCAAGACAGTACTGAAATTTTGTTTGAAAATAAACTTCTAAAAGTTTCATTTCAACACTTGTCATTCTCTACAGACTCGTGAGTTAACTTTAAAATCTTATGATAAATCCAGAGAATGAGCTGAGCTGAACAGTGTTTGGGTGCAGTGAGTGTGATGGGATCTTTTCTGGATTACTTGAGGCCACAGGCCCGCAAGCGAGTGGTGAAACCTTCGAGAAGCTACTTAATTTAATTGGCTGAGGTGAGTGTGACTTCAAGAAGAGTACATTCTGAATGGAATGCAACTGAAACTCTGAACTTTTTTTGGTTGCAAATTAATTCCAGTTTTGCAGTAGAACACACATCAACATTCTATCATTCCAACTCTGAGTTTTAGTGTTTCATGTAAAAATTCAGAAAAATAAAGCAATGATAGAGTTGTCAAATAAGTGAAACCTGGTGATAGTTGAGTCCTGAATTGCTATTTGCAAACAACTAAACCCAGAACCTCCAATAACCACAACAATAGTAGAGGCTGAAGAACAAATTGGGCCATGCCATTTCAGGTAATATATATAACTGATAAGATGAATTGTTCTACTGCTTTCTCCTATAATGAAATGGTAGAGCATTTGCTAAATTTGCTAGAAATAAAACAGCAGACCACCAACTAAATTTGCTAAAAAAGCTGGGAGTTCAATCATGCTATTTCAGTTTAGTCCCATATATACAATCAGATTCTTCTTACTTTTGATACATTGATAGATACATACAGCCGATAAAAGCTTAATTGAGGCATGTGATAAAATCTAGGAACTAATTTTGAGAAAAATGAACTTTCCGATGATGCTTAAATCAAGCTAATAACTGAACTACTTTCAGATTCATGTTTGTGTGGACTGAGTAGTGCATTCTCAAACATAATTTACTTATCATGGTCCATGGAATGGAAAGCAATTGATTCCCAATTTGACTGTGAACTGTATATGCATATGGGAGCCATGGCCTTAGATCTGGCAACTTTGCAACAGAGTAGGTGTAACCATGGCTTGTCCAACTTCTCCAGTTTTCAGTTGTGATTATGTAAAGTAACATGATTATTGTGATCTCAGTTTTCACCACTCCTAATTTTAGACAATACATAGTAGGATTTTTCTTCGATGGTCTAGCTTCATTGCTGTGATATTAGCAATATCACCAAAGTATAAAACATGGCATACTGTCAGTAAACTATATTGAGCCGATTTTTAGCATTGATGAATAATAACATATATACAGATGAACAGATCCCTCGTTTCTAAGCTTTAATTATTCTGTTGGTTACATCCTTTGGTTCATAAGTTTCTGCTTTGGATGGTATCTTATTTGTACATTAGGCCTTGTTTAGATTGCAAGAAACTTGCATGTACACTGTAGCACTTTCGTTTGTATTTGGCAAATATTGTCTAATCGTGGCCTAACTAGACTCAAAAGATTCGTCTCGTGATTTACAACTAAACTGTGTACTTAGTTATTTCTTTTACTTATATTTAGTGCTTCATATATGCGGGTATAAATTGATATGATGGAGAGAGAGTGGAAAAACTTGTGAAAATATGGGAAAGAGAACAAGGCCCCCATGTTCACCTCAATATATTTATTAATTATATGTGTATAAAAATATGGTAGAATGCATTTGAAGTGAGGAGGCACATTTTGCTACACCTACTCACGGAAACCAAAATGAAGCCAACATACCTATAAAGGTAGGTGTACGAGGATATCTTCAAAGCTATTTTTAAGTCTAAAAAAATGAATTAATGCTTACTTCTTTTCTGTCTAAGTGAAGTCAGTCAACAATATCGTATTAGTTTTATTATTTCCAAAAAAAATTAAATTATGTGTTTTAATGTTAATTATTTATTAATGGAATTTTACATATATACTTATCTGATTTGTATTCCCGTAGCAACGCACGGGCACTCAACTAGTATGTTATAAAGTGATGTACATAACACATACTAGCGTACACTTTTTTATATTAAGATAGAAAAACTTTAAAACTGCACAACGTATTAACGTAAGTCAATCATCCTGTTTACTTTAGCTTATTAGCTGACAATGTTTTAAAAAAATCAGCTTTTTTAGTTTATTAAACGGTTTATAAGTCCCACGAAACACTGTATTGACTTAGCTAAACAAAGCTTGGGCTACACGATGCGCGTACCCATCTCCCCCAACACCCAACGTACAAGTCAGTCAGTCACGGCGAAAGCTAGCTCAGGCCATCACGCATCGCTCTCGCCCGCTCGACGACGATCACCGGCCGCGCGTCGGGTGGAACGCCCGGCTGCAACAACTCCGTTGGTTAGAAACAGCTCGTTAAACCAAAGGCCTTTGTAGTGTTACGCTTTTAATGGTAAATAAACTGAAGTTGGCATCGTAGGATTTCGCCGCGGAGGACATCGACTTGTTCTTGACATCATTCTCATTTTTCCGTGAGTAGCTTTTTTCCCGTCTACGAGGCAGGTATACGTGCGAGCTCCTGGATTTGCGATCCTTCCGCTGCGTCCAGTAGCTCTGGCACGGCCGAGCGTCGTGTCGGCTGGATGGGAGGATGCTCTGCGAGTGGGATGCGACGGCGACGCTTTCTTCTGGACCGGGTGTCTAGCTGATAGGACGAAAATTTTCGGGGAATTATATAGTATGTTTGATCGGATATCAACTAATTTTATAACTCGTCTGAAAGCAACGAGACGAATTATTTGGTTGCTGTAGTACTTAAGAATAATTATATGGGTTACTGTAGCACTTATGGCTAATTATAGAGAAATTAGACTTAAAAGATGTGTCTCGTCGTTTACAGCCAAACTGTGCAATTAGTTTTTTTTATTTAAACTACATTTAATGCTCTATGCATGTGTCGAAAGATTGATGTGATAGGTGAGGTTGAAAATTTTTTGGAACTCCTTGGCGAGGCGACGTATGAGCTGCCCTAAGATGTCCCGAATTATATGGTGTTATAGTTGAATTAACTCACCAAAACTAACAATTAATATGTGTATGCTTGCCGTCAGATTTAAAATACAGTGGACACAATATCTCTCTACAGTTAAAGGAGAGTTACATCCTAAGACTATTAGAATATGTCATATTATAGGATGGAGGGGACGTGTCATGCTCTCAACAAGAAGAATGGGCCGATGAGAGGCAGAGAAATGGGGAATTTGTGGAAGAAGAACAACAGTGGTAGCGAGGAACAGAAATTCAGTTATTATTACTGCACACACTCACGGACCGACATGGCCCAAGCCCAACACACGCAGCCCAGTACTAAGTACTAACAGTCCCACAGTTAGCCACTGGTTCCATGATGTTAAACAGGAAAGAGAGCAGAGAGAACACAGTAATAATCAACTGGACCATTGGTTTGCTATCGTTTTCTATCGCGAGTCTCTCTTTCACTGTACACACGCCCCTTCAATTTCAGGGTAGTGACGGATACCATATGGTATGGTGGTGACACGCACGATCGACGCAGGGACGAATGGAACGCTGGGGAGTCGGGGAAGAGAGAGAGACACGCTCGTCGCGGTCGGTCGCGGGTAAACCATGACCAGCCGCCGACCCATCACGTGTCATCATCGGTTGGTGCCACTGCCACCGCCCTAGCGATCGCGACGTAGCTTTAGCCTTCACGCCGCGCTGGTCAATTCTTCTTATCCTCGAATTTTTTACTCCTGTACTGTACTTACTAATAAAAATAACCAAATGGTCCCGCGGTGGTATGGTAGTTGTCCAAGTTGGTGGGTTACATTACCTGATCAGGAAACAGCAGGCTACTCCTAATCGTGCCACATGCATACAGTAATATGTCACGCTCAACGGATCCGGCTGATCTATCATCGCCACGACGCCACCTGGAGTGGAGTAGCCGCACGCACCGGCCAGCAGCGCCGCGTCCACCAACCGCGCGCCGTACCAGGAGCTCTCTCGATCGTCGTTACCTGCTCGGCGCGCGCGCGCGTATATACGCTGTCCACGCCACCACCGGCCACCGGCCGGGTCACCCGGGAGTCGCCCTGTTCAACGGTTTCGTTAAACCGACTGCCGGCCCGTAACCACCAGCCCAGGCAAAACCGACATCACGGTTACAATGCGGTCTGGGCTGAAACCCGTGTACCCAGTGACGATTCGGCAGCTTCCTATCTGGTCATGGTTCGAAACCAACGAAACCCATGGAAACCCAAAAAACGAGGCTACGAGGCGTGCGGTGGTTGAGGTGCGAGCGGAAACGACGAGGGCGAGCGTAGCAGAGTTGAGCGCAGCGGTGACGAGCTAGCACGGTGGAGGCGAGGCTGAGCTCGAGCGCGCCGCCGGCGAGCGTGCGGCAAGCGCGACAGCGGTAACGACGAGCGCGAGGCGACAAACGCGAGGCAGCGGCGGCGACGAGTGTGAGCCCGGCAGCAACGGCGACAAGGGCGAGTGCGGCGGACTCGAGTGCAAGCTCGAGCATGCCACCGGCGAGCGCAAACACGGCGGAGATGAGCGCGAACACGTCGAAGCCTTCACTCGATCGGGGCCTTGACTAACGGCCACACACACAGCCCTACGGTAACCGCGTAAACCATAACCAACCCAACCCAATTAAATTAATCAGGCTCATTGCAACCGGGTGAAAACCAGCCTAAACCACACCAGAATATAATACTTATATTGGGTTGATTTGGAAGCAAACCAGAACCGCCAAAACCAGCCTATGAACAGGATGACCCAGGAGGGAGGGAGCGAGCTCGGCCGTGGCAAGTGGTCTCAACAAAGCGCCGGCCGGATCGGAGGGCCCAGCTGGCGGGGTAGCCTGCTCTGATGAGCGCCGCGAGCTGCCTTCGTGCACAAGGCATGCAACACGTACGTCGCCGGCCGCCCGGCGTCCGCTCACCACGTACCAATGCAATGCAACCACGAGACGGGAGCTGTCGCGGCGGCGAGCCCGCGCGGGCCCCTCGTCCCCTGCGTGCGTCCGTGGCACGTTTCTGGATAGATAGGGGTACTGCTGCTGCTGCACGCACTGCTATACGACTAGTCTTAGGTCGCTGTCGACGGTGGACACTTGGGAGCGGGAGGTCGGTGACATATAAACACGGGTTTATTTGGTCGGTGACTTAAACAACGGTTTTTATTAATTTGGACGTTGACGTTTTTTTTTTTTTTGACTTGCTTGCCTTTCATTCATTACGTGGCCAAAGCCTCCAGCATTACAGCGTTCTCTACATAGGCGGGAGTAACATGCCACATCTCCCTAATACATGTGTTAGAGACTTGCTTAGCTAAGATATGAGCTACATTATTACATTTTCTGCTAATGTAAGAAAAGGTAAAACCCCTAAAGGCAAGCTTGAGTTCTTGTATCTCTCTGAGAATCGGATCAACCGCTGATCTTTGGGTCTCCATCTTCCTCCATAACTGAACCAACTTTAGACAGTCCGTTTCCAGGTTAACTGCTGATCACCGTTCTGTCTTGCCAGCCTGAGCCCATCCCGACATGCTAAGGCCTCCATCATACAGGCGTCCATCGCCCTACCATACCACCGTGCTGAAGCAATCTTAAATTGCCCTTTATCATCCCGAATGACACACCCTGTTGCTCCCGTTTTCCCCTGGCCCTGGAATGCAGCATCAGTGTTAACTTTCACCCATCCAGTATCAGGCGGTTTCCATTTTTCTTCCTCCTGTTGTTGCTTCTTCGCCATGGTAGCATGACTCAGTTGCCACAGATCAAAGGCAGTATCCCTTGCCCATACCACTCACTAGTACACAAAATTTAACGGTGACGGTTAAAAACAATTAACCGTGGCGGTTTTCTCAACCGCCACCGAGCATAGGTCACGGTTAATCATGATTAACCGCGGGCGGTTGAGTTTGACCGCCACGGTTAATCGTTTTGAAAAAAAAAAAAAAAAAAGAAAAAGCCCAAATGGGCGCCCTGGATCTGGGGCGGTCGCATTGCCGCCGCTCGCTCACCGGAGCCGCCACACGCTCGCCGGAGACGCCGCCACCGTGGATCCCTGCTGCGCCTCGCACGGATCCACGCCCGCCGAGGCAGCGCGCTTTGGATCTGGGGGCAGCGCCGCCGTTGCTCACTCACCGGCACCACCCAGCGCTTCGGTTGGAGTTGCCACCGCCCGCGAATCCGCGTTGCCCCCCGGGAGGAGCCATACCCGCCGAGATCGGATGGGGGAGAGGCACCACCGCCGTCCAACGGGCGGGAGAAGCCGCCGCCCATGCGCCCCGCGCTGACCGCCGCCGGGGCGGGGTGCGGCCTGACAAACCGCCTGCACGCGCCACCGTTGGCTACCGCCGGAGGAGGAGCGGCCAGAGATGGCCTCCCGCCCATGCGCCGCCGTGGGGCGCCGCTGCCGGAGGCTCGCCGCCGGGTGGGGCGCGCCGCACGCCGAAGCCGCTCTAGCGCACCGTGGGCCGGAGCAGGGGCGCCCGCCGTGGGAGGGAAGGACGGAGAGAAGCGCGCGCTCATCTGTGGAGAGAAGGAGAGGGTCGGGTGCGTCGAGAGCAGGGAGAGCGCTCGGCCAGGCGCTCATATGAGGAACGATTGGATAAGTTTACAACAACGAAACCCTAATTTGCTTATATACGCCGTTAGCACAGTAGTGGGCTCCGGTGGATTAGTGGGCTGGGCCTGATTTACGAGTGGCGGACCTTTGATTTATCGTGATGACGGTTATTGTTTGACCGCCACGGTAAATTGATTTATGGTGGCGGTTAATTTTAAACGTCACGGTAAATAGAAAATAACCGCCACGATAAATCCCAGGTATTTTACGTGGCGGTTAGATTTTTAACCGCCACGGTTAATAAAAGGGTACCGCCACCTAAAATCATTTTTGTACTAGTGACTGCTTGTTGAATACTCATATGGTGTTCTCCGTGTCTTCTCTTGTTTCTCATGGACCACAGGCGCCCACATGACGCAGAGGATTATTGTAACACCCCGGTGTTACGTTAACCAAAACCTGCCATGTCATCATCATCATTGCATAAGCATCCATGATTAGAGAACCCTAAATCAAACATTTAAAATGAGTTTACAATTCTAGGGTTTGATTTGAGCTTTTCTATATCACATGTGTATGTGTTGATATTTAAATTCCACTCACAATTTTAATTTTGGTTATAAAAATAATCAATTAAAACAAACCTTGGTGTTTGCAAGTGTTTGGCTAACTCTGACTCACACATCAAGCATGTTTTATAAGTCAAATGATGCAAAGCAAGAACAAAAATTGGAATTGGAATTCAAATTTTCAACCCTAGCTAGGAATGGCTAAGTGTTGAAGTTTGAATTTCATTTTCAATTTCTGGGAGCTAACTTTAATAAATTTTCTAAATAAAAGTTGCTAACCATTGGCACCATTTCAAAGTATGAAGTTTGTACTTTTCAAGTGTGCCCTTGGTTGAGTTTGAAAAGTGCCACAACATCACTAATTATTTGCCCAAGAATTCAATTTGAAATTCCATTTCAAAAGTTGAAATTTCAAAGCAAAACTGCCCCCTTCATAATTTCATCTCAAAATATTCAAAATTTGGGAAAACTCTAAAAATACAGTTTGTGCATCTCTTTGAGCTCTACAACTTTGGTATACAAAGTTTTTCAAGTTTTTGAATAAAATTTGAACTAATTTCAAAAGTTATTTGAATTGGGAATTGTCCCCTTTTGAGTTTTAAACTTCAATTCAAAAATTATTTGGTTTCATAAAAAACTTCCTAAATGAAAGTTGTAGATATTGAGAAATAGAACAACTTTTATTTTTGGATATTTTCATCTTTTATTCAAAATTTAAAAGTAATTTTGAATTCCCAATGTAGGGTTTTACCCTCTTTTCAAATTTGAATTTCAAATTCAAAAACCAGTTGGATTCTGACAAAACTTGTTAAACCAAAGTTGTAGAGAATGAAAAGTTACACAATTGATATTTTGGGAGATTTTTGTGTACTGTTCAAGTTTTCAGAGTAATTCGAAAAATAAAAAGGGGTGAGCCGGGCCGCTCTGAGTAGTGCACTGGGGGGGGGGGGGGGACACCTCGGAAGGTCGCCCATGCCGCCCGGCCGAGCGCTGCCGTGGCGTTCGGCGCCTTCCGCCGTTCGCGCGTCGCCAACCAGCTCGACGCCATCACGAACCTCCCAGCCACTGTCTAGCACACCAGCGGCCTATAAAAGTCATCCTCCGGCCGACGGCGGTTCCTTTCTTCCACTCTGCTCATCGCCGGCCGCCGTCCATCTTTCACCAAATTCGCTCGTCTCTGTCCACCGTCTTTCCAATTCGCGTGCACACAGCTCCGCCACCTCCTTGCGCACCGGTTGAGCCACTCCTCGCCCTTTGACATCACCCGAGTCGCGTACACGAAGTCATCTTCCTCGCCTCCGGTTAAATGCGCCGCCGCCGTGAGCTCCCTCACCCGCCCGGGCTCTCTGAGGCGTTTCAAGCTCCACCAGTTGTTGTGTTAGCTTCGCCTGGAGTCACTGACTATGTTCGGCCTCTTGGTTTCCTCAGTTAAGCACCGGAGCCACGGGAACGCCGTTCCGCCGTGGTGTCCGCGCCACCGAGCACCGCCTCACCATCACCTGCCCTCTCTGGGCCATCTCCATTCAAGAGAGCAAGAGCACCGTGCTCGGGGTGAGATACTCGATCGTTTCCGCGTTTCGATTCTATCGCTACCGTGCTGAGCTGGCCGGAACACCGTGGGCCGACGTGCTCCGCGCGCCACCGAGCCGCCATGGCCGCCGCCGCGGGTGTCCCAGTGGGTGGATGAGGGTGTATAGTACCTTGTTGAGTCCGTCTCGGTGAGGGGAATACTCAGGGCAGTTAGTTACTTGCGAGGGGATCGCCGACGGCGAGAACCGCCCGTCGTCGTCGCCGCCGTTCGTTCGGGAGGGAGAAGAGGAGGAGGAGGAGAGGGGGCCGACAAGCGGGACCGGCTTTGTCGCCGGGCGCGAGAGAGGGGAGAGGGGCCGCGGGCCGAGCAGGGCCTTGGCGCCGGGGCCGCTTTGAGCCGTTGGGCCGCCACAGTGAGCCCGCGGAGGAAGAAGTTTTTGTTTTTCTTTTTCTTTTTGTATTTTAAAAGGGTGTATTTCATCTTTTTGTATTAATTTATTTTGGGCAGATAAAAATGTAAGAAAAATATGTATGTGCTCTCTGTGTTGTGCTCTACACCAGAAAAATACTAACTCTGAGTTTTCAATAAAATTTAATTATGCTTTAATTTGCTTCTTTAATTAATAAATGCAATTTCAATGATTTTTAATAAATAAAATATAAGTCAAAAATTATGAAATTTGTTTTGTGTGCTAATTAGGTGATGATGATCTTAATTATGAAGTTTGATCCTGTTTTGATTAAGTTTTGTATTAGGCTTAATTAATTCCTTAATTAATCATGTTTAATTAGTTAATTCTTTAATTAATTAAGGTTTAGTTAATTCCCAATTAGCAAGTTAATTAGTGGCTTTCAACGACTGTAAAAAATAGTCAATAAATTAGTAATCACCTCTAATCACCATTAGGGTTGCTTGATTTTGGGATTGAGTGATGACCCTAGGTCATTAACCCTAATGACCTTCGGCATTTCATGTTGATTGTGTATCGCTAGTCCGTCGTCGTCGACGCTAGTTATACCTTCTTAGTGCAAGGTTGCCGTGAAGGAAAGTTGTACTCAAGATCGACTAATAATCGTTGCATCATTATCGCATGCCCTTTTTGTTTATTGCATTGTAATCATGCATCTTTATCGTGTAGTTTGTCGGGTCCGAGGAGGAAGTCGAGCCGTCTCCGGTTTCGAAGAGGTTGGATCTCGATCCTGGTGATTGGGTAACTGAGCCTCACTTCTTCGAGCCCCAAGGCAAGCCCCCGGATGCATTCAAACCCGTCCTTGTATTTGAAAGTTTTTATGATTTCATGTGATGATATAATGCATTAGGTGTAGGAGTTGTGTGCTATCCTACTTTGATGCATTTACCGTACCTTGTTACATTACCCGTACACCTGTTTTGATTTCGAAATGCTTAGTTGCGCTTAGCCTTGCTACTAGTGTAGGTTTTGATAAATTGTTTTCAAAAGGTGATAACAATACTCCCCGAAGGGAATTTATTTAAAACCCCGATGTTGCTTGTTGTTTATCCTTGTTCCGACGGGGTCAATGGTATACAACAAGAACATGATGATGAGTAACTTCGAGACGTCGGTGGAGTGACTTGCATCGGGGAGGGGCTATTGCCCCGGTGTAGTGTCGTCCACTTGTGTCGGTTAAGGACCGTCCGTTGTTTGGCGCTGGGATCATGAGGTTATTGGATAGTACTAGTCGCACGCTAATGGCGATAAGCTCCACTTGGACTATTCGTTACTAGAACGGATAGTAGCGTGTACCCATCCTACGATGCGCACCGCCCGAAGTGAGTGAGCGGCCGTAGTGAGGTGGTGTCTTGTACACCCGTTCTAGTATGGAGAAATCTAAGCGTTGAGTTGATGTATGTAAGATGTTGAGTCCTACATACATCGTGTGGCTAGGAAGCCCCAGCTGGGTATATTAAGCGATTCGAATCGTCGTGTGCTCCACGATATGGGAGCCGTGATCCGAGTCCCGGCATCGTAGTAATAATGAAAGTCTGAGTATGAGAGTTTTGAATCCGGACTATGTTTGTTAAGTGATTGTTAAAGTAAGGACTGGCTTAGTCTCTTTTCGCAAAAGGGTGTCTTTTGATCTTGCTAAAGCCTCACCTTGATTCCCATTAGCCAGCATTCCTGAGTCTTCTCCCCAATTTTTTTTTGGTCGGGTAAGTCTTGCGGAGTACTTTTGTACTCAGGGTTTGTTCAACCCCTGTTGCAGGTGAACCGCATGGACAAGAGTGCTACGGCCCTTGTTGCATGATGGTTGTCGAAGAAGTAACCGATGAAGAGTGAATTGAGTGGCCTGCAGGCGGGGGGCACTTTGGTTGTGTGATCTGTAATAAAGTTATATAATGATACTTCCGCTGGTTTGTAATAATAACACTCTGTTTGTATAAGTTTTACAAGAGGTTTGTAAATTAAGTTATTGTAAGTCTTCCGCTACTCTGGTATTTATATATGAAAACTGTTGTAATACTGTGATGTCTCTGTAAGTATCGATCCTGGAGTAATCGTGGTTTATCGGGGATCCACCCGACGGAACTTTCTAGGTTATATGGTACGCAAATACGGCTGACGGAGGTCTTAGGGACAATGTCAGGTGCTTGTGGGCCATATAATTTAGAAGGTTCTGCCACAGAGGGTATCAGAGCGTACTTACTAAGATATTCACAGTGTTACCTTTTAAAAATTTCAAAATGCTTTGGATCCAAAAGTTAAATGGGCTTTAGTCCAAATTGCTTCTGCTCCGTCTTAATTCTTTCTAGTAGCCTTTCTAGGTGCTATTTAAAAGAAGTCTTAAGCGGAGTATCATGTGTTTTTCTTTTTGCCCTATATTACTAAAAGTATGCTTATGTTAGTTTAAAAAGTTTTCGCTTGATCCGTAGGTTCGATCATGCATCATGTTTACTTCATATGTTTAACACTGAATCCCCGCTAAAAAGTGGTTGGGCCAAGTAGAATCAATCCTATTCTTGCTAACTCTAAGGTTCTCGATCTTATAGAATCTATCTTTGCTCTCTACAGGATGGCCCGTACCAAGCGCATCTTTCGAAAGATGGCTGGTTCTAAGGGTGTGCCACGTCACCACCGGCACCACGTCGTCATGATCTTTGAGGCCGGGCCAAGCGAGCCAAAGCCCCGAGAAGAAGACCAAGAAGCGAAGATAGCCGAAGTTGTTGTCTGGCCGAGCTAGCTATCGCCACCAAGGAGCGTAGCATAGCAATTCTTGAAAGGGATGAGGTGAAGTCCGAGCTAGAGGGTCGGTGAGGCGGGGAGCGGTCGGACCTTCGTACCATCCACAAGCTCCAAATGACCATTGCCCGTCTTCAAAGCATGAGCCGCAAGGCGCAATGAATCGGAGGAACGATGGGTACGATTACATTGAGGAGGCGCAGCCCGGATAGATGACCTCCAAGCTTACAATGCAGCACTCCATGAAGAAGTCCATCATCGTATAATCTCCATGATCCTCTGTACCCGGCAACGGTGGCCGCGCGGACGACTTGGGTGCCGTGGAGTCACCGGAAGTGCACTCGGCACCGGCGAGGAGGAGTCCGAGGTCGACGAGTCCGTTGCGGGCAATGAGTCCGATGCGGACCATGGGTCCGACATCCGAGTGTCCCGAGAGAGAAATATGTGTAAAATAGTCAACTTTGGGAATGTCAGGCCTACGAGCGGACTTGTAATATAAATAAGTGAACCCATTGTGACTAGTTTGTATTGCTGTTTTAAAGTTCAATAAAAGCGCTTGTGAATAAATATAATCTTGTTTATAACGGATGTCCGATCATCCTCGTCTGGTTTTTCGCAAGAGAGGGGTGAGGCCCCGCAGACCACCACCCGACACCCCATCCTTTATCGATTTGTGGCGCCTTTTAGTCCATGCCACCATCGAGAATGCCCGTATGCTACGGGGAGATAAGTCGGCAAAATCGTGATGCACCACATGAAAATCATGGTCGTCGTAATCACGACGAAATCACATATATGCGGACTTCACCGAGACTCGTCGCCAAGTATTCACGGTGAGGAACCCTTAGAAGCTAATGATTGGCTTCGTATCATAGATCTTAAGTTTGACCTACTAGAGGGTTGTCCAGATTTGTTGAAACCCAAGTTTGCCGCTCAACGGTGAGAGGCCCCTGCGTGGTGGTGGGCAAATTTCCTTGCACGACGACCCGACCGACCGACCAGCAAATTACGGGCTATGTTTAAAGATGCATTCCGTCAACATTTTATTCCGGGACGGGGTAATGCAAGCTAAAATTTGGAAGAGTTTCTAGCATTAAAGCGAGTGGTCAAACCGTGGTGCAATATGTGAATGCATTGATCAACTATCGGTATGCACCCGAACATGTGGATCCGACGGTAAAAAGAAGAGGTGTTTTGTTAGGGGTTTGAGAAATGACATCGAAACCCATCTCACTTTGCAAACCCTAAAGCCACTTTCTATGAGTCGGTGGATATTGCCATATCCTACGAGAGATCTTTGCAAAAAACGAGAAAAGTGAGGAGAGACGTGCCTTTCCTAGACCATCTGGCGGAATCCAAAAACGCCCGGAGGGTTATCTTCCATCCCACTCAACATAACCGTCCACCATTCCAATATCCCCGGCACCCGGCAAAGCCACCAACCCTATCGTCACCCACCCCGGAAGCGGCAAGTCCAAAGGCAACAGGCGTACGTTCGTCTGCTGCGCGCAACCTATCCCGGAAGCCGAGCACCCAAGGTGTTGAAACCCAACCCCACTCACTTCCCAAAATGCCCCCCCGGTTTTTGGTCCGTGCTTTAATTGCAACCAAACCGGACATCTTTACCAAAACTGTCCATACCCCAAAAGGAATACCTCCAATCTTGGCAGGGTCCGGCGACCAACGGCCTGAGTCGGGGCAAGGGTGGTCCGCGGCGTGCCCGAAGGTCGATGCCGGGAGGAAGGCTGGGCGTGTATATCAAGTCCCGGCTGGAAACGCGTTACGGAAGGAGAGCCGTTTTAATGGGTATGTTTCTGTTGCGGTCACCCTGCAATTACATTATTTGATTCGGTGCATCGCATACATTTATCAACCACACATTTGTTACCAAGCATGAAATCCCCATAAAAGAAATTAAAGATGAGTTTTTGGTGCAATCACGGAGGGAGGCGTATATGTACACGGGAAATGGTATATCGATTCCTATATCTCTTGGTGGGTATCTTTATCCCACAGATCGATAATCTTGAAGGATCAAAATATAGATGTGATCCTCGAATGAATTGGTTACGCCATTATGGCGCTGTGATAGATACCCTGAATAGAAATGTTAAGTTGTTGCTACGATATAACCGAGTCCCCACTTCTTATCCAATTTCCGATTCCCAAGAGGCGATTCGATACGATTAATGCCACCTCGATTGCAAGACATCAAAAATATCCCCGTGGTTTGTGAATTCCCGGATGTGTTTTCGAGGATTTGCCACGGGTTACCACCGAGAAAGAGACGTTGAGTTTGTGATTGAGTTAAAGCCGGATCGCACCGCATATCGAAGAGCTTATAGGGCGCCCCCAAAAGAGTTAGCCGAATTAAAAACTTCAGTTGACTGAATTGTTAGACAAAGGTTTTATCGGACCTAGTTCATCACCGTGGGGTTGTCCCTGCTATCTTTGTGAAAAAGAAGGATCACACTCTAAGAATGTGTGTGGACTATCGTCCACTCAATGAGGTGACCATTAAAAATAAATATCCTCTTCCTCGTATAGATCTTCTTTTTGATCAACTTGCGGGAGCCAAGGTGTTCTCCAAGATCGATCTTAGGTCTGGTTATCATCAAATCCGAATCGGGCACGAAGATATTCCTAAAACCGCTTTCACCACCAGATATGGTCTATATGAATATCTTGTCATGTCATTCGGGCTTACAAATGCTCCAGCTCATTTCATGTATTTGATGAACTCGGTGTTTATGCCCGAGCTTGATCGCTTCGTCGTGGTCTTCATCGACGATATTCTTATATACTCCAAAAATAAAGAAGAGCATGCGGAGCATCTCCGTATTGTTTTGTCTCGTCTCCGAGAACATCAGCTTTATGCCAAACTTAGCAAATGTGAGTTTGGGCTTAGTGAAGTCAACTTTCTTGGTCATGTTTTATCTGCCGAGGGTGTTGCAGTTGACCCTAGCAAAGTCCAAGATATTCTTAATTGGAAGCCACCCATCAGTGTCCACCGAATTCGTAGTTTCCTTGGAATGGCGGGATATTACCGTCGTTTCATCCCTGATTTTTCCAAAATAGCCAAACCAATTACCGAACTCCTAAAGAATCAAACCAAATTCCGGTGGTCATCGAGTGTGAGCAAGCATTTCATAAGTTGAAAGATCTTTCGACTCTTTGCTCCAATCCTAGCTCAGCCAGATATTGAAAAGCCATTCGATGTGTATTGTGATGCATCTGGCATCGGCATCGGATGTGTATTGATGCAAGAAGGCCGGGTTATTGCTTATGCTTCGAGGCAGCGGTTGAAACGACATGAAGAGCATTACCCAACTCATGATCTCGAGTTAGCCGCGGTTGTGCATGCTCGAAAATATGGAGGCACTACTTGTTGGGCAATAAATGCAATATCTATAGTGATCACAAAAAGTCCGAAATATATCTTTACCCGGTCGAGCTGAATATGAGGCAAAGGAGATGGCTAGAATTAATCAAGGATTATGATCTTGAAGTACACTACCATCTGGCAAGGCTAATGTAGTTGCCGATGCTCTCGGTCGAAAAGAGTCAATGCAATTGTCTTCTTGTCACACCGGTGAATCTAAGTTTGTGTCAAGAGTTAGAAAGATTGAATATTGATATGATCCCTCGGGGTAGTGCGAATGATATCACGGTACATTCTTCTATTCAAGAGAAAATCATTGCAGACTCAATGAGAAAGCAAAGGTCTCAAGCACATTAGAGAGAAAGTCGGATCGGGGCAAGCATCTTGCTTCCGCCTTGATGACGACAATGTATTATGGTTCAAAAATCGTCTAGTTGTTCGAAGGTCCCCGAGCTCCGACGGTTGATTCTTGACGAAGCTCACTTAACCGATTCTCGATTCACCCGGGTAGCAATAAGATGTATCATGACCCGAGGCGAGATTCTCGGTGGACTAAAATGAAAATCGAGGTAGCTCGATATGTTGCAAAATGTGACACTTGTCAAAGAGTCAAAGCCATGCATCGAAGACATTTGGGATGTTACAGCCTTTACCAATTCCGCTTTGGAAGTGGGAAGATATTAGCATGGACTTTATCGTTGGTTTACCTAGAACTACCGGAGGGTATGATTCTATATGGGTTATTGTTGATCGATTGACTAAGTCGGCCCATTTTATCAGTGAAGAATGTTTACCGAGCACCTCAATATGCTCGTTATATATAGACCGGATTATGTGTTTGCACGGGGTACCCAAGTCTATTGTTACGAGATAGAGGTACCACAGTTTTTGTTGCTCAATTCGGCAGAAATTCCATGAGACCTTGGGTACTAATTTATTATACAAGATCGCTTACCATCCGCAAAACCGGAGGGCAGACTGAAAAAGAGTAAATCAAATCCTTGAAGATATGTTAAGATCTTGTGTATTGACATATTTCTCAGCTTGGGATGAATGTTTGCCATTAGCGAATTTGCTTATAATAACAGATTATCAAGAGAGTCTCAAAATGGCATCATTTGAAGCTTTATATGGCCGCCGATGTCGTACTCCACTTAATTGGTGCGAACGGAGAAAAGACAGTTCTATGGAGTTGATTTAGTTAAAGAAACCGAAGATAAGATCAGACAAATTCAAGCAAATCGAGAAAAGCTCAATCTCGACAGAGAAAAGCTATGCGGATCGTCATCGGCGACCCTTGGCATTTAAGGTTGGAGACTTTGTATACCTGAAGGTATCCCCCATGAAGGGTGTGGATCGTTTTGGGGTCAAAGGAAAGTTGGCGCCTCGATATATTGGTCTATTTCAAATCATTGAACAAAGTGTGGCAAGGTTGCATATCGATTTGGATCTACCCCGAGCAGTTGTCTACGGTGCACAATGTGTTCCATGTATCTCAATTGAAAAAGTGCTTGCGAGTGCCCGACAAGGTTGTTGACATTGAAGGTGTCACTTTGGAGCCTGATTTGACATGTGCCGAGTATCCGGTCGGGATTCTTGATCGAAAAGATCGGGTTACACGCAGACATATAAAGAAATTTTATAAAGTTCAATGGGATCAACACTCCGAGGATGAAGCAACTTGGGAGTCGGAGGAGTTTTTGAATGAGCATTTCCGGAGTTTCTTCCTTCCTTCTCCTAAGCCACGATTCGTTTCTAAGAATTGTGACTTTCCTAAAACATGAGACTTGTAATATGAACCCTTCTACCTCCCTTATGAAACCATGTAAGATGTGTTTTCTTGACACGCTTCCTTTTCCATTACTTAGCCCTAAGCTTTGAATCTCGGGGACGAGATTCCTTTTAAGGGAATATAATGTAACACCCCGGTGTTACGTTAACCAAAACCTGCCATGTCATCATCATCATTGCATAAGCATCCATGATTAGAGAACCCAAAATCAAACATTTAAAATGAGTTTACAATTCTAGGGTTTGATTTGAGCTTTTCTATATCACGTGTGTATGTGTTGATATTTAAATTCCACTCACAATTTTAATTTTGGTTATAAAAATAATCAATTAAAACAAACCTTGGTGTTTGCAAATGTTTGGCTAACTCGACTCACACATCAAGCATGTTTTATAAGTCAAATGATGCAAAGCAAGAACAAAAATTGGAATTGGAATTCAAATTTTCAACCCTAGCTAGGAATGGCTAAGTGTTGAAGTTTGAATTTCATTTTCAATTTGGGAGCTAACTTTAATAAATTTTCTAAATAAAAGTTGCTAACCATTGGCACCATTTCAAAGTATGAAGTTTGTACTTTTTAAGTGTGCCCTTGGTTGAGTTTGAAAAGTGCCACAACATCACTAATTATTTGCCCAAGAATTCAATTTGAAATTCCATTTCAAAAGTTGAAATTTCAAAGCAAAACTGCCCCCTTCATAATTTCATCTCAAAATATTCAAAATTTGGTAAAACTCCAAAAATACAGTTTGTGCATCTCTTTGAGCTCTACAACTTTGGTATACAAAGTTTTTCAAGTTTTTGAATAAAATTTGAACTAATTTCAAAAGTTATTTGAATTGGGAATTATCCCCTTTTGAGTTTTAAACTTCAATTCAAAAATTATTTGGTTTCATGAAAAACTTCCTAAATGAAAGTTGTAGATATTGAGAAATAGAACAACTTTTATTTTTGGATATTTTCATCTTTTATTCAAAATTTAAAAGTAATTTTGAATTCCCAACAGTAGGGTTTTACCCTCTTTTCAAATTTGAATTTCAAATTCAAAAACCAGTTGGATTCTAACAAAACTTGTTAAACCAAAGTTGTAGAGAATGAAAAGTTACACAATTGATATTTTGGGAGATTTTTTTGTGTACTGTTCAAGTTTTCAGAGTAATTTGAAAAATAAAAAGGGGTGAGCTGGCTGCTACTGGTAGTGCGGGGGGGGGGACACCTCGGAAGGTCGCCCATGCCGCCCGGCCGAGGGCTGCCGTGGCGTTCGGCGCCTTCCCGCCGTTCGCGCGTCGCCAACCAGCTCGGCGCCATCACGAACCTCCCGGCCACTGTCTAGCACACCAGCGGCCTATAAAAGTCATCCTCACGCCAGCGGCGGTTCCTTTCTTCCACTACGCTCATCGCCGGCCGCCGTCCATCTTTCACCAAATTCGCTCGTCTACGTCCACCGTCTTTCTAATTCGCGTGCACACAGCTCCGCCACCTCCTTGCGCACCGGTTGAGCCACTCCTCGCCCTTTGACATCACCCGAGTCGCGTACACGAAGTCATCTTCCTCAGCTCCGGTCGTCTGCCGCCGCCGTGAGCTCCCTCACCTCGCCAGCGCTCTACAGAGCGTTTCAAGCTCCACCAGTTGTTGTGTTAGCTTCGCCTGGAGTCACTGACTATGTTCGGCCTCTTGGTTTCCTCAGTTAAGCACCGGAGCCACGGGAACGCCGTTCCGCCGTGGTGTCCGCGCCGCCGAGCACCGCCTCACCATCACCTGCCCTCTCTGGGCCATCTCCATTCAAGAGAGCAAGAGCACCGTGCTCGGGGTGAGATACTCGATCGTTTTCAGCGTTTCGATTCTATCGCTACCGTCTTTGAAGCCTGGCCGAAACCGTGTGGGCCGTGCTTCCGCCGCGCCACCGAAGCCGCCATGGCCGCCGCCGCGGGTGTCCCAGTGGGTGGATGAGGGTGTATAGTACCTTGTTGAGTCCGTCTCGGTGAGGGGAATACTGCGGGGCAGTTGGTTGGGCAGGGGATCGCCGACGGCGAGAACCGCCGTCGTCGCCGCCGCCCGCTCGTTTCGGCCAGGAGAGAAGAGGAGGAGGAGAGGGGGCGGACAAGCGGGACCGACCTGTCGGCCGGCGCGAGAGAGGGGAGAGGGGCGGGCCGAAGCAGGCCGCCTGGCGGCGCGCGCAGAAGCCGTTGGGCGCCAAAGTGAGCCAGCGGAGGAAGAAGTTTTTGTTTTTCTTTTTTCTTTTTTGTATTTTAAAAGGGTGTATTTCATCTTTTTGTATTAATTTATTTTGGGCAGATAAAAATGTAAGAAAAATATGTATGTGCTCTCTGTGTTGTGCTCTACACCAAAAAATACTAACTCTGAGTTTTCAATAAAATTTAATTATGCTTTAATTTGCTTCTTTAATTAATAAATGCAATTTCAATGATTTTTAATAAATAAAATATAAGTCCAAAAATTATGAAATTTGTTTTGTGTGCTAATTAGGTGATGATGATCTTAATTATGAAGTTTGATCCTGTTTTGATTAAGTTTTTGTATTAGGCTTAATTAATTCCTTAATTAATCATGTTTAATTAGTTAATTCTTTAATTAATTAAGGTTTAGTTAATTCCCAATTAGCAAGTTAATTAGTGGCTTTCAACGACTGTAAAAATAGTCAATAAATTAGTAATCACCTCTAATCACCATTAGGGTTGCTTGATTTTGGGATTGAGTGATGACCCTAGGTCATTAACCCTAATGACCTTCGGCATTTCATGTTGATTGTGTATCGCTAGTCCGTCGTCGTCGACGCTAGTTATACCTTCTTAGTGCAAGGTTGCCGTGAAGGAAAGTTGTACTCAAGATCGACTAATAATCGTTGCATCATTATCGCATGCCCTTTTGTTTATTGCATTGTAATCATGCATCTTTATCGTGTAGCTGTCGGGTCTGAGGAGGAAGTCGAGCCGTCTCCGGTTTCCGAAGAGGTTGGATCTGATCCTGGTGATTGGGTAACTGAGCCTCACTTCTTCGAGCCCCAAGGCAAGCCCCGGATGCATTCAAACCCGTCCTTGTATTTTGAAAGTTTTTATGATTTCATGTGATGATATAATGCATTAGGTGTAGGAGTTGTGTGCTATCCTACTTTGATGCATTTACCGTACCTTGTTACATTACCCTGTACACCTGTTTTGATTTCGAAATGCTTAGTTGCGCTTAGCCTTGCTACTAGTGTAGGTTTTGATAAATTGTTTTCAAAAGGTGATAACAATACTCCCTGAAGGGAATTTACGAAAACTCGATGTTGCTTGTTGTTTATCCTTGTTCGGCGGGGTCAATGGTATACAACAAGAACATGATGATGAGTAACTTCGAGGCGTCGGTGGAGTGACTTGCATCGGGGAGGGGCTATTGCCCTGGTGTAGTGTCGTCCCACTTGTGTCGGTTAAGGACCGTCCGTTGTTTGTTTGGCTGGGATCATGAGGTTACTGGATAGTACTAGTCGCACGCTAATGGCGATAAGCTCCACTTGGACTATTCGTTACTAGAACGGATAGTAGCGTGTACCCATCCTACGATGCGCACCGCCGAAGTGACCGAGCGGCCGTAGTGAGGTGGTGTACTGTACACCCGTTCTAGTATGGAGAAATCTAAGCGTTGAGTTGATGTATGTAAGATGTTGAGTCCTACATACATCGTGTGGCTAGGAAGCCCCAGCGGGTATGGGTATATTAAGCGATTCGAATCGTCGTGTGCTCCACGATATGGGAGCCGTGATCCGAGTCCCGGCATCGTAGTAATAATGAAAGTCCGAGTATGAGAGTTTTGAATCCGGACTATGTTTGTTAAGTGATTGTTAAAGTAAGGCGGCTTAGTCTCTTTTCGCAAAAGGGTGTCTTTTGATCTTGCTAAAGCCTCACCTTGATTCCCATTAGCCAGCATTCCTGAGTCTTCTCCCCAATTTTTTTTTGGTCGGGTAAGTCTTGCGGAGTACTTTTGTACTCAGGGTTTGTTCAACCCCTATTGCAGGTGAACCGCATGGACAAGAGTGCTACGGCCCTTGTTGCATGATGGGTGTCGAAGAAGTAACCGATGAAGAGTGAATTGAGTGGCCTGCAGGCGGGGGCACTTTGGTTGTGTGATCTCGTAATAAAGTTATATAATGATACTTCCATTTGGTTTGTAATAATAACACTCTGTTTGTATAAGTTTTACAAGAGGTTTGTAAATTAAGTTATTGTAAGTCTTCCGCTACTCGGTATTTATATATGAAAACCTGTTGTAATCTTTGTGATGTCTCTCGTAAGTATCGATCACGAGTAATCGTGGTTTATCGGGGATCCACCCGACGGAACTTTCTAGGTTATATGGTACGCAAATACGGCCGACGGAGGTCTTAGGGACAATGTCGGTGCTTGTGGGCCATATAATTTAGAAAGGTTCGCCACAATTATAGCCGTATCCTTCTCTCGAACAAACTCCCGAGAAGATGTCGGTCGCCCGGTTATCGAATTCAGGCTTGGCAACCCCGATCCCCGTACCCAAACGAACACGAAACCACATTTGTTTTGCAAGCTGGGACGGTCGGCGGCACATGATGTATTGACTCTTACGGACTTCCACAGTCTTCACGGTTTGCAACTTCGCTCAATGTGTCTCCTACGGAGGACTTGTTTTCTTTGGTAAGAAACCATGGACCACTCTCCACCGAGAACACTTTAACCTTTGGCGGCACCTGAATTCTCCACGGCCTACGCGGTGTGAAGTCGAAGATGCACTAGCTGACCAGGCTGCTCATTTTCCATCTTTCTTTTATACATCAGTTTGTAGGCTGATCTGACCGTATACACTCTAAATCTTTCTAACTCCCAGGCCCATCGGTCCTCCCCCGCCTGCATCTGAGGCGGTCCGAGAATGGCTTCTCGCATCTATCGAAGGAAGGAGCTTTTGACCAGAGTTTCGTTCCATGCTCCGTCTTGGGTTAACAAGTCTGAAACTCGATGAATACCCTGCCCCACATCTGCTGTAATTGGTCTCCCATCAAAATGTCCTGAGATCCATTTATGATTCCAGATTTCAGTTGTAGCACCATCACCTACTCTTCTGAGCAACCCATGCTGCAACGCTTCCCGTCCAGCAAGAATGGCTCTCCATGTTTTGCTTGTATGTTTCTTCCTGGAAGCATTCATGAAATCCGTATCATGGAAATACCGCCCTTTCAGCACTCTTGCACAGAGAGAGTCTGGCCGGTCAATTAGCCTCCAACCCTGCTTTCCTAGCATGGCCAGGTTGAAGCATCGTAGGTCTCGAAAACCCATCCCTCCTTGCACCTTTGGCTGTGTCAGGCGATCCCAACTCATCCAGTGCATCCGACGATTGTCAACTGAGCTGCCCCACCAATAATTGGCCATTGCAATTCTCATCTTCTTACACGTACTTTTCGTCAGGAGGAAACAGCCCATGGAATATGTTGGTACGGCTTGTGCTACTGATTTCAGCAACACTTCTCTTCCTGCACAGCTAGCCTCTCTACCACACCAACCTTCAATCTTGCTCCTGACCTGTGCCGGTAAGAACTCAAACATTCCACTCAGACTTCTGCCCGATTCCGTAGGTAACCCCAGGTATTTTTCTGCAAGAGCTTCTTTATGTATATCCAGTTCTTGGCACACCTCCTGTTTCATCTCTTGAGTTGAGTTCTGACTGAAGAAAACGGCTGACTTATCCTTGTTGACAAGTTGCCCAGACCCCTGATTGTACTTGACCAAAATCTCCTTCAACCTTGCTGCCCCTCTATGCGATGCTTCTGAGAAAACGATGCAGTCATCCGCAAAGAGCAAGTGAGATATCCAGGGTGAGTGTAAACCAACTCTGACGCCCCTAGATAAATACACCGGGCCAATAGATTTCAGGAGGCATGACAGACCCTCCGAACATAACAGGAATAAGTAAGGCGAGATAGGGTCCCCTTGCCTTAATCCCCTTGTAGGCCGAAAAGAATCTGTAAGTACCCCATTTACTCTGATGGAGAAGGATACTGAGCTCACACAGGTCATTATCAGTTTCACAAAATTCTCAAGAAAGCCTAGCTTCAACATCATGCTTCTCAAGTAGCCCCATTCTACTCGATCATATGCCTTCGCCATATCGAGTTTGACTGCACAGGCTCCTGATTTCCCC
Source organism: Chrysopogon serrulatus (assembly GCA_015844335.1). Lineage (NCBI taxonomy): Eukaryota > Viridiplantae > Streptophyta > Magnoliopsida > Poales > Poaceae > Chrysopogon > Chrysopogon serrulatus. The sequence continues at coordinate 101,509 of JADLZL010004171.1, forward strand.
TTCTTCCTCTTCAAATAGTGGATACTCTCATAAGCAATGAGGACGTTGTCTGATATCAAACGGCCCGGGACAAATGCACTTTGCTCTACAGCTATTATCTCATCCAAGAAAGTTCTCAACCTCATCGCCAGTACCTTGGAGCATAGCTTGTAGATCACATTACAGAGTGAGATCGGTCTGAATTCCTTGATAGACTGTGGACATCTAGTTTTTGGAATCAGAACGATAGTTGTTTGGTTCATCTCAGCCGGAAGTGTGCCTCCATTGAGAAAATTCAGCACCGCATCCATGACTTCTTTCCCCATTATATCCCAGTGGAGCTGATAGAACCCGGCAGTAAACCCGTCAGGCCCCGGGGCCTTATTGGCTGCCATCATGTGCAATGCTCTATCCACATCCTCCTCTCTGTAGGGTCTAGTGAGGCTCTTATTCATACTAGCTGAGACCCGTGGCGGCACATGCTCCAAAATTTGGACGTTGACGTTGGCTTGGTAATCATCTGCTGCATGCATGCTCCCGGCCTATGCACACACTGCTGATGACACGTATACGATGCTGGTTGGCCCAACGGCTCCAACGATCCACTGTCGCATGTAGCTTACGTGGGCTCTGCCGTTTGCTTCATTCGTGTCTCCCAATGTCTTGTGACAGACTTGCACCGACTACCGACCAAGATTTCCTTGTTGCACACTCCGTACTCCAACCGATTGTTTACAGTAGCTCAAGACCGTGTGTGCGTACGTGTATGTGGAGTCAGTCGAGTCGGTCGTGTGCCGTGTTGTGTTTAACTGTCGAGACGGGTCACCTACCAATTTGCTGTACTGCACCTGCGCCCTGCGGGCAGGGCCGCCCGGCCGCTGCGCTCCTTGCCACGATGCTCCCCGGCGTGACTGCATATATACATATATATACGGAGTATCGACCATTATTGCGTCGTCTTCATGCAAAATACTAGTACTCCTACATCTTTTTCTCCCTAAATTATAAGTGATTTTATTCTTTTAAGAGTCAAAATATCTCAGGTTTGCCAAGATTATAGAAAGAACTAAAAAAAATATATGGCATTAAATAGGTATACTAAAAATGTAATAAATAAAAAAGGGACTATACTATAAGCCTTATTCAGAAACAATCTTCTACGCACATTTTAACCTCTATAATATATTGTGTATGACTACAAACTTATCATTATTAATTAAGCAGTAAGTTTGGTTAAAATTCTAGTAGTACCAATTTTTAATTATAATAGTTAAAAAAATATCGATGGATATTCTAACAGCGTCCATTTTTAATTATAGTAGTTAAAGAAATAATGGTAAAAAATTGTAAAGTTTGACTTTTAACGTACATGATTTGCCTTGTAAACTAGTACTTTAGATCGGAGGGAGCACTCTACAAGACCCTGTTTTGGATCTCCGGTCTAAAATTTACTAGTTAACGTTAAGCATTAAAAAATTAGACCACTTTAGCTCAATCCAAAGTTTTGTGAAGTTAACTAAATTTTAGACATCATTTTGGATCTTTTGTTTGAAGCCTCATGAGCTAAAGTGATCTAATACTAGCATCTCCAAGAGTTTACCAAAATTCACTTGGTAAATCTTATGATTTGGCAAGTCTCTAAAATATATGGCAAGTGAAAAAAGAGTCCTCTCCAATAGTTTAGCAAATTCACTTGCCAAACGCAGGATCAAACTTACATCGGGAACCCCGAAACAAAAAACAAAATTATGTCTATGCCCTTCCACCTCTTGAAAACTTACATCGGGAACCCCGAGATAGAAACAAAATTATTTTTATACCTTTCCACCTCTTCTAATACGGTCGGATGCACGTTGAGTCGAACGCGCATATATCTTGCGGAGGCTCTTTTTTTTTCAACTTGAGATAAATGGCAACTTTGGGATGGGGAATTGTTGGAGAAGGTTTTTTCTGTTTTTGCCAAACTAAGATATGAAACTATTGGAGATGCTCGAGTCTAAATACGTTGCTAAAAAAACGGAGTCTAAATACTTGTGTTTGCTACTTAAACATATATAGGAGTTATATGCCTGCCGGTGAATAATTAGGCTCGATTTGGAAGAACTCTCTCTAGCTTCTACTAAAATGATTTAAACTCTGACTTTTCAAGTGGATAAATTTTTTCAAAAGGGTCGTGGCTCCTTATATATTTTAGTGGCTTTAGAGAAGAAAAGCTGCTTTTTAACAACCTAGAGCATTTTTTTTAGAAAAAGGGTTTGCTATTTAGTATGCCACATTCTGAAATGGCAAATACATCACCTTATTATATATAGTGCGTTTTGTTTGGTCAGCATATAATATAGGAGTATACTGTATGCACGGTGCAAGGGGCCTGGCCGGCTGGGCCCCATAGGAACATCATCTTTCTAAATAATATTTTTTCTATTTTATGTATGCCAACAAAATAAAACTCATCGCTTTCAGAAAATACTAAATAACTTTTTATGTCAACATTCGCAATAAAAAACCGAGGAAAAACAAATCTATACGGACAACGCCTTGTTCTTTCGGTTTTTTTTTTCAAACTACAATAATCAAAGGAAAAAAAGAACAAGGTCGACGCCCTCGTGGGACACGCCTGGCCCACGGCCTATTACACGCGGAGCCGTCCAGAATTGTGGCGGATCCGGTGGTCCACGTTTCTAGTTCGTTCTCGGTTTTACTCGTACATGGTCATGCAAACCCAAATAGCCCGGTTACCGTGTCCCTCGGACGCCAAGTTGACGTGATTTACGACGCGAGACCTGCAACATTGCGCCTCTGGATCCACCACGTGTCTAATTGGGCCGGTTTCGGCTGTGGTTGCGCACCAATGATGGACCCAGCAAGTCTCTGGCTGCTGCTGCCTGTGGTGAAAATCTCCATTTGAAGAAAGAAATAAAATATTTTGGAAGTGCTACCGTTCGTTTCCTTTTAGGGGTTGTTTGGATTGGGTGAGTTAAGGATAGGGACGGGGTTATCCTATCCTTTCTAAAAGTTATTATTGCATTCTAGCCATTCATTTTTTACACTCATTTAATCTTAGCCGTTCATCAATTTCTTTTTTCCTATCTCATTCTTTATCCCACTCTATCCAAACGCCCCACATCTACTGTTTGTCTTCCTTGGATAAAACGCAAAACAACAAATTGTCATTTCCAACACATATCGCTTTTTCTTTACTCCGTAGTAGGAGTAAGTCCTGCACCTGGTACAGTAGTACACAAATAATTAAATATTAAATACATGGACCTGCATCCAGCATCTGCTGATATCCAAACTGAGGATTTCGTGATATGCGAATGTCGACAAATTTTTTACACAACAAAACCTCAAAGATTGATTAGCTGCCATTTACCGTGGGTGTGGATCAAGAGCAATTGGCAACGTTATCTGCTGTTGCCAAGTATTATGGAAACAAAATCTCTGGCCATCACATGGCAATTGGCAACGTTATCTGCTGTTGATGACACAAATTTAATCTCAAGAAGATACGTATAATAATACGGAATGGCAAGGCCACGGGGGCACACGGACACACCTGATTTTGGAGGTTTTCGCAAACAATCGTAGCGCGATAAAAAGAAGGCGCGGATTAATTACCGGAGGAAGCTTCGCGGCACGGGATTAGAGGTCGGTGAAATACTAGTAGTACTTTTCCATATATGCGCCTGAACAGAGCATTCCATTTTTCATTTTTATTGGACGAAGGATTCCATAGTGGGCCCCACACGAAACCTCTATAAAAGGAGTGCCAATAGGCCGTTTTGTTTCCGCAAAGCACCAAGCTTAGCACCACCAACACACTAAAAACCAACGCAATTCTCTAGAGCACTCTAGCTTCGCCAAAGGGCCGCCACCAGCCAAGGCCAGAGAACCAGAGTGCCATCGCCATGGCTCCCAACCTCGGCAAGACGACGTCCGCCGGCATCCTCCTCGGCGACGAGGTGGCCCCAGTGGAGGGCCTGAAGCCGTCACGGTTCACGCTCAAGGGCAAGGACCTGGCCGTGGACGGCCACCCGTTCCTGCTGGACGTGCCGGCCAACATCCGGCTCACCCCGGCGTCGACGCTCGTCCCCACCGCGGTCGCTCCGGCGGCGGGCGACGGCAGCTTCCTCGGCTTCGACGCGGCGGCCGCCAAGAGCCGGCACGTGGTGCCCGTCGGCAGGCTCCGCGACATCCGGTTCATGAGCATCTTCCGCTTCAAGGTGTGGTGGACCACCCACTGGGTGGGCAACAGCGGCAGGGACGTGGAGAACGAGACGCAGATGATGGTGCTCGACCGCTCCGGCTCCGGCGCCGGCGCCGGCAGCGGCGGCCGTCCCTACGTGCTGCTGCTGCCCCCATCATCGAGGGCTCGTTCCGGGCGTGCCTCGAGGCCGGGAAGGCGGACGACTACGTGGACCTGTGCGTGGAGAGCGGGTCGTCGGCGGTGCGCGGCGCCGCGTTCCGGGGGCGCTGTACCTGCACGCCGGCGACGACCCGTTCGAGCTCGTGGCGGACGCCGTCCGGGTGGTCCGCGCGCACCTGGGCACGTTCCGGACCATGGAGGAGAAGACGCCGCCGCCGATCGTGGACAAGTTCGGGTGGTGCACGTGGGACGCCTTCTACCTCAAGGTGCACCCGGAGGGGGTGTGGGAGGGCGTGCGGCGGCTGGCGGAGGGCGGGTGCCCGCCGGGGCTGGTGCTCATCGACGACGGCTGGCAGTCCATCTGCCACGACGAGGACGACCCGGCCAGCGGCGAGGAGGGCATGAACCGCACCTCCGCCGGCGAGCAGATGCCGTGCCGGCTCATCAAGTTCCAGGAGAACCACAAGTTCCGCGAGTACAAGAAGGGCGGGATGGGCGCGTTCGTGCGGGAGATGAAGGCGGCGTTCCCCACCGTGGAGCAGGTGTACGTGTGGCACGCGCTGTGCGGGTACTGGGGCGGCCTCCGCCCCGGCGCGCCCGGCCTGCCGCCGGCCAAGGTGGTGGCGCCCCAGCTCTCCCCGGCGTGCAGCGCACCATGGAGGACCTCGCCGTCGACAAGATCGTCAACAACGGCGTCGGCCTCGTCGACCCCAAGCGCGCGCACGAGCTCTACGAGGGCTTGCACTCCCACCTCCAGGCGTCCGGCATCGACGGCGTCAAGGTCGACGTCATTCACGTAAGTCTCCTTCTTCGCCTGTTCCCTATTTTTTTGGTCAAATCTATACATGCTGATTAGATTAGTAGAAGATTAGGCTGGGAAACCTTCCTTTTGGTCGGTCGAACTAGATTGTGCGTTTTCCATTTTAATTAATTGGTGCACTGCACGTGGCTGGGTGCATTCGAGAGTTCTCGGGATGTGCCCTGCACGGCAGGCGACACAGAAACACTGTAGTACTGGTTCTGTTTTTTAATTTCTTCGGGATAATTCTAGGACTCACTTTGTCTTGTGGGTCCTGTACCTATGACCACGGGAGTTCTGGTAACAGTGAAATGTTTTAAAAGTTCTGTTCAGTTACATGCTTCGTTTACAGTGGAATATTCCGGAAGTGCAATTGCTAGCCTGCATACTCCATAATAATCGGTAACATTTGTGGTAGTTGTGTTGCCGCATCGTGAGGCTATAATTTCTGAAGGGGACGTGATAGAGGATTGTTTATTTCATTTTCATGCAGTCGTTTTATTACTAATTAATTATGCACGAAATTGAAACACCGTGGTAATCCAATTGACAACGGACAGTTTCTTCTTCGTATTATAAAGACTTTAATTTGCCCCAATTTTATTAGACAATAAAAATGAGCAAAAACATAGACCGTTTCTTCTAGCAAATTTATTGCGCATGAAATTTATTGTGTGAAATCCATTTGACAGTAGACAATTTGGACGCCATCAGTAGCAGTTAATATAATCGTTTTCACCGAAGAATCCAGTATCCATTTGACAGATGACAGGTTGCCAGTTTTCTCATAACCGACGTTACTGTACCTTTAGTCCTAACCTGAGCCAGAGAATTGAAAATGGGACATGTCAATGTTATTCGGGCAGAGTAATAACAACAGAGAAAGAAGTGATTTTGACGGCGTTGGAAAAAAAAATCAGGAGGAGGCTTGCTAACAATGGTACTATGTGTGTGCTTTGTGGTGCAGTTGCTGGAGATGCTGTGCGAGGAGTACGGCGGCCGCGTCGAGCTGGCCAAGGCCTACTTCTCCGGTCTGACGGCGTCGGTGCGGCGTCACTTCGGCGGCAACGGCGTGATCGCGAGCATGGAGCACTGCAACGACTTCATGCTGCTGGGCACGGAGGCGGTGGCGCTGGGCCGCGTCGGCGACGACTTCTGGTGCACCGACCCCTCCGGCGACCCCAACGGCACCTTCTGGCTGCAGGGGTGCCACATGGTGCACTGCGCCTACAACTCGCTGTGGATGGGCCACTTCATCCACCCGGACTGGGACATGTTCCAGTCCACGCACCCCTGCGCCGCCTTCCACGCCGCCTCCCGCGCCGTCTCCGGCGGGCCCATCTACGTCTCCGACGCGGTGGGGCAGCACGACTTCGCGCTGCTCCGCCGCCTGGCGCTCCCCGACGGCACCATCCTCCGCTGCGAGGGCCACGCGCTGCCCACGCGCGACTGCCTCTTCGCCGACCCGCTCCACGACGGCCGCACCGTGCTCAAGATCTGGAACGTGAACCGCTTCGCCGGCGTTGTCGGCGCCTTCAACTGCCAGGGCGGCGGGTGGAGCCCCGAGGCGCGGCGGAACAAGTGCTTCTCGGAGTTCTCGGTGCCCCTCGCCGCGCGCGCCTCGCCGGCCGACGTCGAGTGGAAGAGCGGCAAGGCCGGCCCCGGCGTCAGCGTCAAGGGCGTCTCCCAGTTCGCCGTGTACATGGTCGAGGCCAGGACGCTGAAGCTGCTGCGCCCCGACGAGGGCGTCGACCTCACGCTCCAGCCCTTCACCTACGAGCTCCTCGTCGTCGCCCCCGTGCGCGTCATCTCGCCGGAGCGGGCCATCAAGTTCGCGCCCATCGGCCTCGCCAACATGCTCAACACCGCCGGCGCCGTGCAGGCGTTCGAGGCCAAGAAAGACGCCGGCGGCGTCACGGCGGGAGGTGTCCGTGAAGGGCGCCGGGGAGCTGGTGGCGTACTCGTCAGCGAGGCCCAGGCTCTGCAAGGTGAACGGCGAGGAGGCCAAGTTCGCGTACAAGGACGGCATGGTCACCGTCGACGTGCCGTGGTCGGGGTCGAGCAAGAAGCTGTGTCGCGTCGAGTACGTCTACTGAGCCGGACATGCGGATGACTCTGCTCCCGCACCATTGCCCTGCTTAGGCCGCAATAATCAGATGTTTAGAGCTTACCCAAGTTGTACAGCTCTAATAGCTTAATTTTGTCTGTTTGGTTTTCCTTTTTGTAAGAACTCCTATGGTGTGAAATGTGAATTAATGAGTGCTTTCTTCTAATTTTCTGTTTATTTCTGAATTGAGCATTGCATGAACATCAATGTATACTACTCCCTCCGTCCGCGGAGCAATCTTTTTAATGGACGAGGGTGTACCGTAGAGATATTGCCCGCGTATGCGTACTCAGGATCAAAACTTCCGCTGTTCTGCATATACGATGCCAATCAGGAAGTTCCTGAATACTCCGGTCTGGTTCCTAGCGCGAAGTGGCAAAATGGCAAAGGCTGATTTCCTTTTCAAAAAGCAATCTGCAGATAAAAATCCAATCTCTAAATTAGCGAAATTTCGCGGATACACAAATAATTTGCCTATATTTCAAATAATTTGCAACAAGATACATGGAACTCAGAGTATATATATAAGTAGCATATCAACCATTCTGTCATCTAGACAAAACCGATTCAGGCAGCCACGATTCTAGTGTTGGTAGCTGGAAATGATGCAGATCAGGTGAGTTTCGGTACTAAACATTGATATTGGTTAAGCAACAGTGCCATATGTGTGTGCGGCGTTAGCCACGTTAGACTTTCGCTTTCTATGGATGGGCTTCTATCTTAGGAACAGTCAACAATATTGAACTCCTTTTTTATTATGATTTGTTCTTCACCATTCGATGGTGGAAGTATAGTGTCGTGTAACTGGTGTAAGCCAATCTTGCAATAATGTTGTCCTCATGCTGCTTCCATTGGAAAAGGAGAATCAAGAACATTTCCTTATTACCTAAATATAGAAAAAGAAAAAAAAGCATTGAAAATGGAGAAGGGAGAACTTTCCTCAATTGCCTATAGCAAAAGGAAAAAGGGAAAAAAAATGGATAGATGTAGAAGAAGGGCGAAGGGGAAGCCCAATCTGATAAAGAACGGACAAACTGGAGCCCAGATCCATCCCAGGTGTCAGCCCAAACTAGGCCCAAGTAACATGTGGATTGCAGAACTGGAGGCCCGGAGCAAAGCTAACCGACTCGCCTTTCCCGTCCCGTCTCTCATCGCCTCCTTGTCCCATCCGGATTCTTCCCCTGCTCCCCTTGTCCTCCTCACCTCACCACCATCTCCCGCACCCAGGTCTCCACCAACCGACGCGGCGAGGAGATGAACACGTCACAGTTCATGGACAAGCAGATCCTCGGCCTCGCCGCCTCCGCCTCCCCCTCCGGCGGCGGCGGCGCGGGGGCCGGCGGGGGTGTGGATCTCAGCGATCTGATGATCCCGATCCCCCAGGAGGACGGCGAGGACCGCCTCCGTCGCCGGCGTAGCAGCAGCAGCAGCGTCAACGGGACCGCAGACGACATGCTACCCAGCTACGACTTCCAGCCCATCCGCACCAGCGCCGCCGCCGCCGCCGCCGCCGCCCCCCGCGCCCCAGGCCTCGTGGGGGTCGCTCGACTCCAAGGCACCCTCCGCCTCAGGAGCCGCCTCATACAACCTCAAGGTATGACCCCGCTAGTTTGGTAGCTGGTGGTATAACCTCGCTAGATCTCCCGTACTCGGTAGTGCTCTATGGCCTTAATTATTTGTAGAGTCGAACGCGGGTTCCGAACTTTGTAGGCTTGTAGGTCTATCACTTCATCAGGAGACTTGTTTGGTTAGAAAACTTTTAACTCATAATCACTTTTTGGATTTGCAATTACTGATTGTGTACGCCATATGTTGATGTGCTTAATCAAAATGGGATGGATGGGCAGAGAAGATCGACATTTTTTTTCTAGCCGGTTTCAATTGAGCATAGTCAACTGATAAGCTTAATTGCATGCAGCCCACACCAAAGACTCTTGTGAAGTATAGTTTGAATGATTATCTTCTGATACATGCTAATCTGCCAATGCTAGTTTGTTAGATAAAGGGTCTACTAACACATATGAGAATTTAAATGTTCTTATATTGATTGTCACTAGTAGATCAGTGGTGACAAATTATGTTCATAGCTTGTTTCTGCCAGAAACTACACATATTTTGTTGATAGACTGTTATAAGATAATTGTACATGGAGTTGGATAGCTTCACCCACTGTTCCCTATTTAAACTAGGCACACCCACTATTCCCCATTTCTCCCATCTAACAAGTTAGCTGTACTCTTCACTATTTCTCAGCCAAGTTCAATTACATAGTTAGTTATACTCTTCACCCTTTTCGGGCAAGTTCGATTGCATTGTGTAATGCTTAATTGGTTATTACTGTGATTTAGCTTTACTTAGTATCAGCTGTCTATTGATATTTTTAAATAGGCATCTGTTCCAGGTTTATTGACTTGTAAAGTCAAGATCTATTTATATAATTAAAGTAAATCAATAACCTCTCCATTATTATGTACTTACACTCTTTCTTATGCTGGATAGAGTGCTGGTTTATTGGAGCCACATGTGCTGAAGAAAGTTAGTCATGAGGAAGACAGGAGTAACTTTCCTACAGTTACTATGGCAGATATTGATCGAACCATGAAGAAGTACACTGATAACCTTTTGCATGCACTGGAAGGTGTAAGCTCAAGGCTTTCACAGATGGAGGGTAGAACGCACCAACTCGAAAACTCTGTTGATGAGTTGAAGTTAACAATTGGTAACTATAATGGTAGCACTGATGGAAAACTCAGGAACCTTGAGAACATGCTCAGGGAGGTAGGCTATCTGTGACTCTCCCTTCCTTAGCCTGCTAGTCCTTGCTCTAATGTATGCTGCAAAAGATTCTGTAATGCAATAACAGACATTCATGCACTTTGAGTGACTAAACATTTTATAGACCTGTTTGATGTTACTGTTTTTATTCACCACCATATCATATAGATAGTGTTTGCATCCCAAAGGAGGATTTTTCATGTTTCTTAATGTTTATTGCTGCAACGTTATATTATCATTTACGTAGTCATTGATTGTGGCAGCACCGCAGCACATATGATTAAGCAAGATAGTACATATATGTTTGATTTGTTACTTTGACCTACATGCTTTTCTGTGTCTTGTTCACTGTTGGTGGTACAGAGGCTTGGATGATGCTCGATCACTGTTGGTCATTGGTGTTCAACAGATTTCCCGTGCTGTACTTATTAGAGTGAAGTTCCAATTTTATTATGAAGTTGACTTATGAGATACAAATCAATCATACTTACTGGGTGTCCCTCTCTCAGTCAATATAATTGCATATTTACTTGTCTGGATTTTAGGGGCTTAGTTTAGAAGATGGATCCAGTCACACGTAAATAAGATGATTAGGTTGCCTCCTGTTGTTAGATGCTCATTAACATCCAAAACCTTCTGTACCTTTGCTTTTCTTCTTACTAGTTTGAGTATTGTTACTTGGGTAATGACCACTCATGGGTTATATTTATCCTGGATTATTAGTCTAGTTCTATGAATATATATCCGTTGTAAAAGAAAATGGCAGAAAATTAAGCTCTTCATTATGTGCAGGTCCAAGCAGGTGTGCAGATTTTGCGAGACAAGCAGGAAATTGTCGAGACACAGCTCCAACTTGCGAAGCTCCAGACAACCAAAACTGATACCCAGTCATTAGAAATTAGTGGGTCTGGACAGGTTGGCTCACAGCAGCAGCCAGTGGCTCCTCCACAAGCTGCCATTCAGCCACAGCATCAAGTTCTAACCCCTTCGCAACCACCTGCACTTCCCGCCCTTCCTGCTCCAAATGCACCACCACCACCCCCAACACTTCAAAGCCAGCCACCATCACAGTTTCCAAGTCATTTACAACATTCTCAGGTACCATCTGTGCCTTCTGTTGCACCGGTTCCCTCAGTTCCGGCTTTACCAAGGGATGCTTACTATGCTCCATCTGCTCAGCCGACTGAAACCATGCACCAGCAGTATCAAGCTCCGCCAGTTCCACAGCCACAGGCACCTCCTGCACCACCTCAGCAGTACCAATCCGCATCCCAGTTCCCTCAATATTCACAGCCACCTCAGCCTGCAAATGTTAACCCTCCAACTCCCCATGTGCCTGCTGCACCCCAGCAACCAGAGGAAACTATGCCTTATGCACCGCCTCAGAGCTATCCACCTAATGCACGCCCTCCTTCACCTTATATGCAACCGCCTAGTGGACCTGCTCCTCCTTACTATGGACAGCAAAACCCTAGCATGTATGAGCCTCCTGCAGGCCGTGCTAACCCTGGGCCGCCATCATCCTACGGTTTCTGGTGGCTATGGGCCACAGGGTGGAAGTGGTTTCTCTGAATCATATGGTTACACTGGATCTCCTTCCCACCGCGGCAATGCTGGAATGAAGCCGTCATCACCTTTTGCTCAATCCTCTGGGGGAGGTGGCAGCTATGGCAGTGGCAGGCTACCCACGGCTCAGATACTACCGCAAGCTGTGCCGATCAGCAACTCCAGCACCAGCGGTTCATCAGGCAATAGAGTGCCACTTGACGATGTTGTGGAGAAGGTTGCCACAATGGGATTCTCAAGAGAGCAGGTGAGAGCAACCGTGCGGAGGCTGACTGAAAATGGGCAGAATGTGGACCTGAATGTGGTGCTCGACAAGCTGATGAACGGCCGATAAGTTAATCAGTACCGTCATTTCACAGACCTGCACAGTATGTGTACAGTATGGAATCTTGGAAAGCGTCAGCTGAACCGTTTTCCATCTGCAACCTTTGTAAACCTGATTATGCCTGGAGCTCTGATGGCCCAACAGCCGTGTATCCTGATTGCCGGTCATGGTCGCTCCATCTGAAATGGAAACAGCTCGGTGTGCCTGTCAGTGAATTATATAGTATTACAATCTGAAATACATTGTTCTTTTATGTATATGTGGTGCTGATGATATTATAAAACATATACCGTGGTTTCTTGTGATTTGTTAATAATCAGCCTTTATGTGCTTGGTTCTGTTTTTGGTTTATCATTTGGAAAGTGATTGTGCTGTAAAACTAAAAAGGCAGAACCCCAAGCATAGAAGGGGGATCTAACGATGTTTTCAGAAGCCGTTGTTTTCACCGCTGGTGTAATTTTCGCTGAACCTATGGTCGTTGGACCTTGCTTTTGGCCACTGTCGGGACTCGCAGAGGATCGTATCACGTTTCGTCTGATCTAAGCCCTTTTCAGATTGCTTTAAAATTTCAAGTTTTTTTTTTCTCTCTATCCATCACATCAATTTTTAGCCGTATGTATGGAGTATTAAATGTAAGTAAAAAATAACTAATTACACCGTTTATTCACAATTTAAACAAGCCCTAACATACAATTGCTTGACAGGACGGTTGCGCGGTTGCGCCACTGTAGCTCTGACGCGCCGACTCCGCCGACTGTCCGTCCGACTAGTGTCACGCAGAATCCAGCACGACTGCACGAGCGGCAGCAGAGCAGGGGAAGGGCTGTCTATCGCATCGCGCTCTGGTGTTGTGCGTATGCAGCTGGAGGTGTCATGGTTAGCATGTTGACAAAAACCAATTCGGAGTAGACAGACGGACTGATGGTTCCGAGTAAAAAACTCCATGATGCATCCAAGTAAAAAAATAACAGTTTCAAAGTTACATCCCAGTTCATCCATGTGCAGAGGAATTACATTTACACGGTGCTCATCGCTGCTGAAGTGAAACAAGGACCACATCACCTAGTAGTACCCTTGCACGCACGCTTGCATGCCCACGCAGAGAGGAGCAGCTATATTTATGCATCTTTATTAATTAATGTCGTCTACTTGAAGTAGTAGGGGAGGTCGAGCACGTAAAGGAGGAAGTACGCCCAGAGCACGCCGGAGATTCCCCCGAAGAAGAACCCTCCGGTGAACTTGGCCCACCCATCAGCGGTCTGGAGCTTGTCGGCCTCCTTCTTCCGGCCCGTGAGCGTGAGCGTGGGCGCCGTGGACGGCTCCCCCTCGTTGAACGACGCGACGCCGTACATGGTGAGGCAGACGCTGAGGATGGCGACGAGCCCGGCGGCGCCGAGCGCGCCCGCCTGGCCGTGCACGGGCGTGTTGCGGAGCGAGCCCGTCAGCGCGAAGGGCCCCACCAGGAGGTACCCGTGCGCCAGCCCCACCTCGATGCCGCGCAGCAGCGGGCTCACGGCGGTGCGGTAGGCCGGCAGGTTGGAGAGGTACCACGCCACCAGCGGGCTCGACGTCACCGGCGTCTCCAGGCTCCCGATGAACGGGTCGCCGTTGATCGGCTGCACCACCTGGTACGTTGCCTGCATCCATAGATCTCTTCGATTACTTGCATGCATTTATAGATGCAGCTGATATGAACCGTGAAATCGAGTATTTCGTGGCTGTGTTTACATATCGGCCGACTGATAAGTTGAAACGGCTGATAACCTGAAACGAATAGAGCACGTACCTTCTCGGGCTGGATGGCCTTGACGGTGAACCGGGGCCGCCGGGTGAGCGCGGCGCCTGAGAGGCCCCTCAGCTTGGAGTGCACGAGGCTGCTCTTCGTCATCACCTGGCTCGCCATGGGAGCGTAGGCCGTAGCCATCTCGTCCACCTAGTGCTAGTTTCTCACACTCGCACACACACACGCAGGGATCGGATCGGCGCTGCCTGCGAAATGGTAGCAGAGGCCGGGTCGTCTCCTTGTGATCTTTAGGAGAAAATCCGTGGCGCGCGTGTGGATGGATGGGGCCTGCAGGCGTGATATGGCTCAGGCCTGTGTGGCGCTCGTTGGGCTGCCACAGTGAGCTAACCCTATCCCTTATCCGATCCGGACGAATGCGTGGACAACACCTCCGTCTGCTCCACTCGCGTCCCGCCACGTGGAAACAGAATCTGCAGTGGCAGTGGGAGTGGGTCGTTGCATTCGCGCTCCCCTGCATACTCCAGGGACCAGCACCGATAAAAAACTGACTGTATATAAACCCAGTTTACCCAGCCAGGCAGCCAGCCAACGTGATCAACGCAGCTACTGTGTTTGGTTGAAGTGCAGTCGTGAGACGATGACACCGATCACACAATCAGGCACTACGACGATAGAAACCACCATAGTTTCCATAGTTTCGAGACTCTAGAAATTATACTTTCCAATGCAAGTTTGTACGAGCGGTTTCCATGTTGAAAGAAATTTAATGAACTATTGTATGCAACACAAACAAGCAAGGATCAGATGCGCCAAACATTATGTAGCCTTTCTTCTTGATGCACTGTATTTAAAAAGTGGATCACCGCATCACGGAATGCACTTTTCAGTTTCACACCTGCATGCAAGGAAAGAGTGCACTGATCAGTTTCACACTTGCATGCTCTGGTTCGGTTTCAAACTGACAGAATACGAGGGTAGAAGGAAAGATTAACTGTACAGGAAAGCTGACAGTTTCAGAAATTAACAGAAATTAAGTTTCGGTTCCACACTCGCATCAGAAAGCAAACAAACTTGTATAGTAGTACTGAAGACAATATAATATTCAGACTAGTAGGTAAGCAACGTTGATTCATCATTTGAGTTCAAAGCAAAGTACTATGTAGCAACGTTGATAAGTTTAAAAAATACAATAACAACCATATTATAAATATAAATTTAGGTAGAAATACCGACAAAACATAGTCCCGTGTCCACAGCAACTCCATATAGGATTGACACGCACTGAAATCCTTATCCAAAATGCTTCACTCATTGGTAATCACTGAAAACTAACTTTCAAAAGAATGACCTGTGAAGTGGATGACATGAGTACATGACCATACTGTTTCTGTCTGTTACAGAGCTGCAAGTGCCAAGAAGCAAATGTTTACATCGTCAGAGAATTGCACCTGGTTGCAGTGTGTTAAAATTAGGTCTTCAGCGACGGTCTCGCCCAACGATATTTGCTAAAATTTAACGCAAGCCTTCTCAATGTAGAGCTGGCGATCCCTCTCGATCATTCCCTACTTCTTGTCTTTACATTCAGGCCAAGACACCAGAGGAAGAACAAGGAAGGGAAGAGCAGGAGCTTCGACCTCCATAGGTGATAGGTCCCATCTAAAGAACGGAGGCGTTTGTTTTGCCTGGATTCAGAGAGAAACGACGAAGGCCTCTACAGCAACAGACGCAGAGGAGAGAGACTCGCATCTCCCAACTGACAACGCCTACTGCAAACTGGAATGGAAACAAAAGATCTCGCCGGGCGGCTCGCCACGCAACGCAACGCCCGCACCATCCGCCTCCGCTCCCTTCAACGGTGGGCCCTCGCCGATCACGCCGCGAATCGCGAAATGGCGGGAGCAACGATCAAGGCCCGTCGTGGCCGGGTACTCTCGACTGGGGTGACGGGGAGCGGCAAAACTGTAATCCGCTGCTCCCCTCGAACCCGGCATGGGCCTGTTGGTCCCAAAGGCCTCCTGGGCTAAGGGCTAAGGCCTAAGGCCCATGTTGCCTTAGCCGGACAGCTTATGTTGAAACAAAAGACAAGGGGAATAAACAAAATGTTACTCCTACTAGACATTTGGCTCGACTTCACACCTTCGATCAATGAGAGGCCATGAGTTCATAGGAATTTTGAAGCTCGCTTAGCTATCTTACATTACCTAATGTCACGTTATACTTAACGAGGATGTTTACCACGAACATCCTCACAAAAATGTTTAGCTTCTGACTTGGGGCTTGCTTGGTTGGCTTCTAATTCTTGCCCAGCTAAAATTGTAACAAGCTTTTGGCTTGCCAAAATTAAGAGTTGCAAAAGTTAGATTAAAAAAGCACAGATGTGCATTGGTTGAGTGCCATAACAATAGTACAAGCACTTTTTTTTTTTTCTCTTATACAATTTAAGAATTTCCTAGAGTATTGAAAGACTTTAGCAATAAACATTGACATATCAATTCTTTAGCAATAAATCAATTGATGATTGAAAGTTTTAACTTGTCATAATTTTAGTTGAGGAAAAAATAAAATACAATAAAAAATCAACCAAATAGACCCTAATCTTTGGGCCAACAAAGCCTAAGACATCACTCAGACTCGGGAGCTCCATGGGCCTGATTCGACTTCTCCCCCTGAGATGCCAAGAATTTCCTATATAATGTACTCCCTCCATCCAAAATTATAAGACGCATGATTTTTTTTGGCACCAAGTTGGACCGCTCGTTTTATTCAAAAAATTTTATAAAATATTATTTTTTTTGCCGTGACTTGATTTATTAATACAAGTTCTTCAAAATAACTTAAATTTAACTATTTTTGTGCAAATTTTTTGAATAAGGCGAGTGGTCAAACTTCGTGTTAAAAAGTCAAACGTCTTATAATTTAGGATGGAGGAGTAATCTCTAACTTGCATGTAAAGAAAAAACTCTCTCCATCCTAAACTACTCCTTCCGTCACAAAATATCTATCGCTTTCACTTTCCGAGAAATAAGCTGCCGACAATCTTTATAAATAGTAAGTATCATCAATAATTAGTATCATCGGAAAGATCTTTGAATCTAGTTTTTTAACAAATTTATTTGGACATATAAATATTGCACGTATTTTCTATAAATCGAGTCAAACTTGTGGCACAAAAACAAAAAAAGATAGATATTTTGGGACCAAGAGAGTAAATACAAATTTTGTTTTTTAGGAGTTAGCTATTTTTAAATTTAACCAAATATATATAAAAATATATACTAATATTTATGTTGCGTAATAAGTATAATTATATTGAACATGTAATATGCTACTTTCTTAATAAATTTATTGAAGATACAAATATTGATACTATTTTCTATATTTTAGTTAAACTTAAAATATTTAAATCCTCGATAAACAAGATGTGCGTTTAGCTTCTGACGGAGGAAGTACTGTCATATAGGACAACGGACCATGGTCATGTGATCGGTTAACAAACAGTTTTACTATGCTCTTGCGCTTCTATCTGTCTATACTACATTTTGACTCATAAAGAATATAAGGCCTTGTTTAGTTTGATGTGAGTTTTTTGGACGGTTCCTGTAGCACTTCGTTTTTATTTGGTAAATATTGTCCAATCGTGGCCCAACTAGGTTTAAAAGATTCGTCTCGTGATTTACAACAAAACTATGTAATTATTTATTTTTTATTTATATTTAATACTCTTTTATATGCGGCAACAAATTTGTGAGAGGAGAGAGATTGTAAAGTCCTCAGAAGCACTTCGTTTGTTTGTGGTAAATATTGTCCAATCGTGGCCCAACTAGGCTCAAAAGATTCGTCTCGTGATTTACAACAAAACTATGTAATTAGTTATTTTTTTATTTATATTTAATACTCTTTACATGCGGGTACAAATTGATGTGATGGAGAGAGAGTGAAAAAACTTGGAAGTTGGAGGGTAATCTAAACAAGGCCTAAGTCTACATCTGATCAAAATCATATTTATCTTTAAATTATCCAATTTTATATGTAATACTAATGACATGACTATAAACAAATATAGTATAAAAATGTGTCTAATTAAAAATGTAATAATTATTCAGTATATTAAATATAAATACTTTTTTTATATAATTTTCATCAAACTACAAAATGTTGAGTTAGAATCAAATTGTGCGGAGGAGCATCTCTATCTATTGGTTTTGTTTATGTCATTTTCAATAGAGTATACTCTTGCCATCAAATTAGAATTACACTTATATGAACTAGTATCATCTATCAATTTCTTTGTGGCAGTCAAGCTCAAGCGAGGGAGGATACTCGTCCTCCAAGCCTCTACTCTACTAATGCATCATCAGTGGCGAAACCAAACTTTCGACAGGGGGGTGGACAATACAATGACACTTCATATATACCAAAAAATACACACAACAATCTTAGTTGCTTTCCAATGTTTTACATATATTTTTGTACTCATAAGGACAAAAAACACAATATTATCCATAAAACATTGAATAATAATTTTTCCACTATGGAAATGTTGTTTTGTAGATACTAATCAAGTTTTACTGTTTTAACAAAATTGTACGTAGAATTGATTTAACAAAATTGCCTCTGGTTCCGCCACTATACATCATCACACTCGGATTCCATTGTAAAGTAGAGTTGATTTAACAAAATTGTACGTAGAATTGACAACACGGTTATCAGGTTATATTGTAAAGTAGAGTTAATTTAATAAAATTGTACGTTTCCACACATACTAGTAGCTACTGGGTGTAGGTCAGACTATCAGGGGTAGACACTGTTTGATGAACCTTTTTATATTACCGTTGATAACACTTTCAAGGGTGTTTAGTTTCTTTTTAAAAACTTTTTATCTATCACATCGGATGTTTGAACAATTGCAAATTGTAATAACTCTAGGAGATAAATCTTTTTAAGTCTAGTTAGTCTATAATTTAATAATATAATGATACAATAAATATATTTTAATGATGAATTAATTAGGTTTTAAAAAATCATCTTGATGTTCTCTAACAAGTTCTGAAATTAGTTTTTATCAATACCTGAACACACTTTTAATATATCATAAAACGTCCCATTTGACAACCCAAAACTTTTCACGTGAGAATTTAAACATGCCCAAATGTCGAGAGAGAGGATACTCGCCCAGTCCGACCTTCCGTGCCTCTACTCCACTGTCATCACGCTCGTGTACAGTACCACTGCGCTGACTCTTCCAAATAAAACTGTGGCGCTGTCAGGTCAGGTCAGGTCATGACCTTGCTGCAGCCAGCAATGGCATGGTCAGGTCAGGTCAGATCGCTGTTGCGCGCAGGGTGTGTGTGTGTGGGGGCCGACGACGCCTCCGCGGCCCACGTGACGGCAGGCGCCAGCGCACGTGCGACCATGTGTCGGCCATGCGCGGCGGAACGTGTGGGGCCGGCAGCGACGGGCACGCGCGAGTCGGTCTCGAGGACAGCGTGTGGCCCACGTTACGCCCGGCCCAAGGCCCATAATTCTCCGACCGCTGACCTTGACTGGATGGGTTTCGTCTCCGACCGCTGGACCAGGACTGATGGGTTTTCGTTTTGTGCACGCTCCTCTTTCGAGCAAGCAGGCCCGTTAGTGACTCGAGATGCATTAATGCATGATTAGGATTAGGAGGACGATTATAAATTCCACTCCGTATAAAATTTGTATTTCATAACTTTTGAACCTTAAAGGGCGTTTCATCGCCAACGCACATGCTCCATTCGACTTTATTTGCTAGGAAAACGAATGTCACACAACATATAGGATTATTACCGACGCGTACCTTTTGCCGATTAATACAGGTGCAGCCGTACCATATGATCCATATGGATCCCCGTGCGTATCGTAGATACGGTTCCAAGTCATACATGGTCTCAAAAAATCTTAATAATCCGTCTAAAAAGTATCATGGTGATGATTAGAAAAAAAATCGCGCTCAACCCACTCACGTGGCGACGCGCCGACCATCCTGGTTGGTACTCCCTCCGTCTCAAAAATCATGTAAATCTCGCGATCCCGAGAAGTCAAAAATTTCATATTTTGACCAAATATATATGACAAAGTATTGATGCTTATGATACGTAATAAGTATTATTAGTTTAATCATAAAATATAATTTTATAATAAATCAAATTAAAGATCTAAATATAGATATTATCTTCTATAAATTTAGTCAAATTTAAAAATTCTTTGACTTCTAGTAAAACGAGAATTACATGCTTTTTTTGAGACGGAGGTAGTACTAGCCACATTTGTATGAACGATTGACTCAGTGGTGGACCCACGATATGCTCATGATTAGGGTCACTACATACTAAGTACGGAAAACCGCCCATTATCTCTATTAGGTGGGCGAAAACTACTTCTTCGATCTAAAAAGCGTAACTTCGAAGTTATCTTAAGTCAATTTTAAATTTTAACTAAACTTTTTAGAAAAAAATAAAATGTATAGTACTAAATTAGTACCATTAGATTTATCATACAATATATTTTTATAAGATACTCATTTTTTGACATAGATATTGGTGTTTTTTCTATAAAGTTGATCAAAGTTAAAAAATTAACGGTACAAATTTTAGGAGTTACGACTTTTCGAGGGGACGGAGGAAATAACTATTAATTAATATCACACGGAGAATTAACTAAAATGATACGACGATTGAACTGAACCCGTTAGGCCGGTCTCAATGGGGTTTCATGGGAGATTTCATGCACATTAAATAGGGTGCCAAATCAGCAAAAATGAAATCTTTCCATGAAACTAGCGGGAGAAAGAAGAAGAAAGTTTCGTGGGGATGAAACTTCGAGCGGAGTTTCCAACGCGTTGGAAACAAAGACGAAACCCGCGACCGAGGCGGTCGAGGTCGTTTCATCGGAGGCATCGCAGCCGACGACCGCCGCTCCATCGGGCGTTGGTGAGGTTCGCCGCCACCGGGCGCTGGGGAGTCCGCTCGAAGCCGGCCGGGCGCCGGCAAGGTCCGGCCGGGCATGGGCGCATCCGCCTTGAAGTTCCGCGAAGCGCCGCCGCGAAGAATGAGGACGCGAGCAAGAGGTCGCCGCGACTCGCGAAGCGAGGCTGCCGGGCATGCGGGCGGGCGAACCGACGCGAAGCTAGCTCGCCCGCTGCACCGGCGAGGTCCGTTGCCGGGCGCGGCGAATCTGCTGCGAGATGCCGCCAGGAGCGCGGCGAAGCGCCGTGCGGGCGGCCGCCGGGCCGCGGCGAAGCGCGTGACGCGAGCAGCAGTCTCGCGCAAGGCCGTATGCGTGCGGGCGTGAGGTTGCCGCCGTCGGCGGCGGGCGTGGAGGCCGCCGCCGAAGCGCGGCGTGGAGTGGCCGCGTGCATGCGTGCGTAGTGGTCGCCGCCCGCGCGTGCGGCGTGCGTGGTGGGCTGGTGGGCCCGCTTGTGTGCGTGGTGGTGGCCGCCGGCCTGCGTGTACGCGTGTCCGCCGGCATGCCGGCGTGCGTGGGTGCCTTCGGCGTGGGTGTGTGGAGCCGTCGCATGCAGCTTTCTCGCAGGCTGCGGGAAAGAGAAGAGAGAGAGGTATCGGTGGGACCTAGAAGAAGCTAAAATAGTGTATGAAACTGTTTAATGAAACTTTGCATTGTGAAAGAAACATATTTCATGTTAAAGTTTCATATTTTGAAAACCGTGAGATAAAACTTTGCATTGAAACTGGCCTTAAGAACATCACAAAGCAATAACAATCACAAATACATTCGACGGGAGGAAGGGGTCGGATGCAGTGGGCTGCTCTCCTAGAGCCAGAGGACCTTGGACGGTGGTGGCGCACTACCGCCCGGCGTGACGTGGTGCCGGTGAGTGTTTGTTCGGTGACAAAGTGAGAACCGCAGAGACAGTCATGGCGAGTCGATGAGACCACGGTGGTTGACATGCGTGGGCACAGCGTGCCAACTTGGGGTGGCCTCCATCCTAGGCTGCATCTTGGAGTCTTGCAATAATCGGGACTCGGTGAGCTAAACCCTACACAGCGAGTCCGTGTCTTAGTCTTGAAGGAGGCCCAACAAGATGGGGACGCCCAAATCTGCCCGTCTCTTGTCGAATCTCCAACGGTAGACAACAATTCCATGCTTCATTGCGTCGCTCCATTTGCCCCTTAACAAGCGATCGCCGCCGCGCGCTACACGTCTCGCGACAATGTCCTCGGAGTTTTCATCGTGCGCGCCGAAGCGCTGTGCTCGCCGCAAAGTCGGCCTTCCGCGACTGGCCGGAGAAGCAAGCTAAGCGGGGTTACGCTAAAGAAATGGCGGCGCCAAGACCGGGACGCTGGCGTCAAGAACGCCCGACGTGACCATGCATCGTTGCGCTTATTTGCCATGAGACCTTTGCCGAGCCGCTGTCCTCCTCCAAACCAAACTGGCCGCCATGCGAGTCAACCTGACAATGGTTTGGGTTAAGACCAGTTTTTTGGTTTGATTTTGCTTTTGGGCTGTATTGATTTTGGGTGAAACAGGCTAAGAAGGCTGTTGAAATTTGGTTTGGTTTGGGCCTATTAAAGTGGGTTGATTTGGTTTGACTGTCAATAATAGAGTTAATAATGAGTTTTTATTCTATCTATTCATTTTTTGCTTTTGCTAATGGCTAAATATAAATAGTAGCATGAGGTGTCAGTGAATTGGTGGGGTTAGAAATATATTTTAATGGGTTGAACATATAAGTGGTTTGGTTTGGTCTGGATGATTAACGTCACAGTCTAGTTTGGTGTAACACCTCACGGTGTTACGTTAGCCTAAACCCCGCCATGTCATCATCATCATCATTGCATAAGCATTCATCATTAGAGAACTCTAATGAATAGAACTAAAATGAGTTTATTTAATTCTAGGGTTGTTTGAGCTCTTTTTATATCACATGTGTATGTGTTTACCATTTAAATTCCATTCACATGTTTATTTTTGTTTATAAAAGCAACCAATTAAAATCAACCTTGATGTTTGCAAGTGTTTGGCTAACCTTGACTCACACATCAAACATGTTTTACAAGTCAAATGAGGTGCAAGGAAGAATCAAATTTGAATTTGGAGTTCAAATCCCAAACCCTAGCTCGAGTGGCTAAGTGTTGGAATTTGAATTTCACTTTCAATTTTGAGGAGCTAACCATAATTAATTTTGTTAATAAAAGTTATCAAACTTTGGCACCATTTCGAAGTATGAACTTTGTACTTTGAAAGTATATCATTGGTTGGGTTTGAAAAGTGTCACAACATTATTAATAAATTGCCCAAAGATTCAATTTGAAAATCCTTTTCAAAAGCTTGAAATTCAAAGTGAAACTGCCCCCTTTTCAATTTCATCTCAAAATATTCAAAATTTGGGAAAACTCTAAAAATACAGTTTGTACATCTCTTTGAGCTCTACAACTTTGGTATATAAAGTTTTTCATGTTTTTGAATAAAATTTGAAGTAATTTCAAAAGTTCTCCAAATTGGGAATTGTCCCCTTTTGGCATTTTAAACTTCAATTCAAAATCTATTGAGTTTCATGAAAAACTTTCTAAATGAAAGTTGTAGATCTTGAGAAATGGAACAACTTTTATTTTGGGAGATTTTCATCTTTTATTCAAAATTTAAAAGTAATTTTTAATTCCTTCAGGTTAGGGTTTTACTCTATTTTCAAATTTGAAATTCAAATTCAAAAACCAGTTTGAATCTGACAAAACTCCTTAATGAAAGTTGTAGAGCACAAAATTTTGAGCAATATGTATTTTAGGATATTTTTGTGTACAGTTCAATTTTTGAAAATAATTTTGAAAGTAAAAGGAAAAGGTGGCACTGCTACAGTGGTTGAACAGGGGGGTGCCCATGCCGGCTGACTCACCGGCGCCGCTGTGGCCGTTCCCGTGCCTTCCGTGGGTTTCACGCGCCGCCGTCCACCTCCACGCCTTCGTGAAGTTGCTGGCCACCTCACCGCACCGTGCTTGCCCTATAAAACCCAAGTGACGACCGTCGTTTTCCTCTTTTCCTTCCCATCATCACCACATTTGGCCGCCGTTGCTTGCCTCTGCAAATTCGCACACCACACTTGTTCTTTGTTCCCTATAGCTTGCCACCAGCTCCGTCATTCCCTTGCGAATCCAACGAGCCACCAATCGTGATCTTTGGTCGTCGGAATCGTCTCTTGCCGTCGTCATCTTCTCCACGGCTGGCCATCATCGCCGCCGTGAGTTTCACGCCGTTGCCAGAGCAGTGGGTAGCCGCTCGTCGTCTCCTTTCTTTTGTCCTAGCTCCGCTGCTCATTACTGATGACCATCGACCTTTCCTTTTTAGCAGTCGACGTCTCGACGCGCAAGAATGCCGTCCGCCGCAGCTTTCACGCCGCCGCAGCCGCTGCTACCACCATCAAGCACCCTCCGCCCCTCTCCAATCCCGCTGCGTCCTTGTTTTGAAGTCGGGGTGAGTCTCTGAATCTCGTAGGGATGTTGGTTGCGCTAGAAGCGTCGTCGTTTTGCCGGAACACCGTTGCGCCGTCGCGTGCCGCGTGGTCACGCCGCCGCGATCGTCGGTGTAACGTCTCCGGTCACCGTTTGCCCTCATTAAGTAGCTCGCTGTGCTCGTCCTAGTGTGGGGAAGGGCGTGGTGGAGTCGGCATTGCCTTTTTCTTAGCCGTCGGCGCGGGCCGTTGGCCGCCGCCGCCTTCGGTTTTAAGCGGAGGAAGAGGAGGAGGAAGAAGCCCGACGCGGGGGGGCGCGTCGAGAGAGAGAGAGAGAGAGAGAGGGAGAGGAGAGGGGCGGCGGGGCTGCTGGCGTGGGCGCGTCAAAGCGGGGCCGGGGGCTGTTTTGGGCTACTACGGTAGCCCCGGAGAAGAAGAGATGTGTTTTTCTTTTTTTTTTTTATGTTTTTCTGAAAATGATTTTTATCTTTTTGCTATAATTTTATTTGGGCAGATAAAAATGCAATAAAAAATATATGTGTGCTCCTTATAATATGCTCTGTGTAGAAAAAAAATACTAACTTGGGATTTTCAAGTAAGTTTTAGCTATAGTTAAAATTGCTCTTTTAATTAATAAATGTCACTTCCATGATTTTTAATAATTAAAATATAAGTCCAAAAATCATGAGTTTTCTTTTTTGTGTACTAATTAGCTGATGATGATCTTAATTATGAAGTTTGATCCTATTTTGATTAATTTTTGTATTATGCTTAATTAATACCTTAATTAATTAATTCTTTGATTAATTAGGGTTTAATTAATCTCCAATTAGCAAGTTAATTAGTGGCTTTCAACAACTGTAAAAATGGTTAATAAATTAGTAATTAATCTTAATCACTATTAGGGTTGCTTGATTTTGGGATTGAGTGATGACCCTAGGTCATTAACTCTAATGATCTTCGGCATTTCATGTTGATTGCGTACCGTTAGTCCGTCATCGTCGACGCTAGTTATACTTCCATAATGCAACGTTATCATGAAGAAAAGTTGTACTCAAGATAGACTAGTTGTCGTTGCATCATTGTCGCATGTCTTTATTCTTTGCATTGTAATTATGCATTTCAATCGTGTAGTTGTGCCGTCAGAAGAGGAGGTTGATCCGACTCCGTTTCGAAGAAGGTGTCGGTGCGAAGAGGTTGGTCCGGATCTCGGCAGTGCCATCCCCGAACCTCACTTCATCGAGCCCCAAGGCAAGCCCCGGATGCATTCAAACCCTGCCTTGAATTTCGTAAGTCTTTATAATTTTATGTGGACGATATGATGCATTAAGTATAGGAGTTGTGTGATATCCTATTTGATGCATTTACCATACCTTGTGATACTATCCTCGGATACTGTTTTGATTTCAAAAATATTTAGTACCTGCTTAGTCTTGCTACTAGCATAGCCTTTTGTGAAAGGTTTTAAAAGTTGATAATAATATCATCTCTGAGGAAATATTCAAAACTTGATGTTGCTTGTCGCCTACCCTTCACCTTGGCCGGGTCTGGGGTACGCACAAGAACATGATGAGTAAATCGAGACGCCGGTGGAGTGACTTGCATCAGGATGGGTTAGTGCCCTGGTGTAGTGTCGTCCACTTGTGTCGGTTAAGGACCGTTCGTTGTGGTGATCCTGTGGTCAAGAGGGTTATTGGATAGTACTAGTCGCATGCTAATAGCGGTAATCTCCCTTGTATGATCCATGCGAGAACGGACCCTTAGGGACGGGGAAGTAGCGTGTACCCACACTACGGCGCACCGTCGACGGTCAGGCCCGGCGGGCGTAGGGAGATGGTGTCTTGTACTCTCGTGGCTAGGACCCGTTCTGGCAGGGAGAAATGCAAGCGTGAGTTGATGTATGTAAGATGTTTGGTCCTGTATACATCGTGTGGCTAGGAAGCCCCAGCTGGGTATATAAAGCGATTCGAATCGTCGTTGCTCCACGATATGGGAGACTTGACCAAGCGTCAGCATCGTAGTAATGATGAAAGTGGTTGAGATTGGAAAGTTTTGTAATTGTTACATGGATGATAAGTGTTTGTTATAGAGCAGGATAATCAAAATGAAAAGTAAGGATCAACTTTAGTTGCTTTTGGCAAATGTGTCTTTGATTCTTGCTAAAGTCTCACCTTGATTCCTATTAGCCAGTATTTCTGAGTCTTCTCCCTAATTTTTAGTCGGGTAAGTCTTGCGGAGTACTTTTATACTCAGGGTTTGTTAAATTCCCGTTGCAGGTGAACCGTGTGAACAAGTGTGCTACGGCCCTTGTTGCATGACGGTTATCGAAGAAGGATCGGATGATGAATAGTTTGTGTGGCCTTTGGACAGGGCACTTTTGTTGAATGGTTTGTAATAAAGTTATATAATGATACTTCCGCTGTCTTGTAATAATGATATTCTGGTTTGTATAAGTTTTACAAAAAGTTTTGTAAATTAAGTTATTGTAAGTCTTCCGCTACGATGGTATTTTGTATGAAAATTTGTTGTAATTTGTAATGTCTCTCGTAAGTATCGATCTTTGGAGGAATCGTGGTTTATCGGGGTTTTCACCCGACGGAACATTCTAGGTTATATGGTGTACAAGCATAGCCGACAGAGGTCTTAGGGACAATGTCAGATGTTTGTGGGCCATATGATTTAGAAGGTTCTGCCACATTTGGTTTGGATTTGACTTTCAAATATACATACTTTAGATTGGTACGGGTTTGGTTTGGATCTCGGGCGCGTAGGGGTCGGGTGGTGTTACCATGCATAGCTTGCTTGCACGAGTCTCGTGAGGTCGCAAAACTTGCTATGTAATTTCAAGTTACGTACTGTAAACTCGGTAGTTGTAGGGCAGCAGGGCGACTCGCCCTTAGGCTTATCGTTTGTTTTCATCTTTTTTCTTAATGGCATAATACTTGCTACGTACATTCTCGAGAAGAAAACAAATATTAATGTTTTTCCTATATATATGTGGTTAAATTTTTGAAAAGATTAAATTCTCGGTAGATGAGATTTGCACTTCTTTTTTTTTGGGTGGGAGAGTATATGGGATATAAAGTCCGTATATACCTGCAGACAACTTTTTGACTTAAAATCTATTATTTTTATATCTCATAAACAAAATCAAATTTAGATAAGATATTTTATAAGATTATATATTATCATATTATTTACATGTGTAATTTTTTAGTAAATTTATATAACTTTTTACTATGATTTATTTAAGTTTTTATAAAAAATTAGTTCTGAATGGATCGACGATTAGAGCATAGGACGTAGCCTCCTAGGGGCCTTAGTCCGTCCCGACATAGATTAACATAAGATGCATTACGTCCACCATTAAATGCTGGCGAAGCTTACTAGCCATATCATACTCTTTCTCCCTTAAATAATGCTCCCTCCGTCCCGGAAAGGGACGTCGTTTTTTATTTCGAGAAACTCTTGTCGGCAATTTTTATAAATAATAAATATTATCGATTAGTATCATAATTAGTATTATCGGAAAGATCTTTAGATCTAGTTTTTTAGTAAATTTATTTGGAGATATAAATGTTGCATATATTTTCTATAAATCGAGTCAAACTTGTGGCACGAACACCTAAAATGTCATCCTTTTGGGACGGAGGGAGTACAACTTCTAGAGTTGTTTTAAGTCAATATTTTAAACTTTGACTAAATTTCTAGAAAAAAAATATTAAAATATATGCTACCAAATTAGTACCATTAAATTTATCATACGATATATTTTTATAAGACACTCATTTTATGTTATAAATATTGATTTTTATAGTTAAATTTTAAAAAATTAACTGCCACGATTCTATGAGTTACCGCTTTTAGCGACGGAGGGGACGGAGCTAGTACACGGTAGACTACCGCTCGCCGCTCACCAGACAGAACACAACACAAAAGTGCACCACAGTGGCCTGAGGACTGGCTCATCGATCGTAGCCACTCTACAAAATGATGCAAGGTTGATCGCCTGATGGCGACTACTCGGCTCAGCCACACTGTGCGGCATCTGTACGTTTTGGTCGATCGCTGCTACTGGTCCGGACTGGCCCCTGTGGCAATGATTGGTCTCACGGTTCATCCGCTACTCCCTCTGTCATATCCTAAAACTCAAAATAAATGTAATGTACATCTTAAGCGCACATAAAATGACTAATAAGACAAAGTAGCTAATTTATCATGAGAGAAAAATATTTTTTTGAACAGTTAATAAGTTCTGCTAATAAAATAAATAATTTTTTAAAATAATTAAAACCTATGTAAAAGATACTCCTACACGCTTATAGCAATTACTGTATATGGACCGAGTACTCCATTTTGGCTAAAATTTTTCCCCCCTCTTTTGCGGTACACGCATGGAGTATTAAATGTGGATGAAATAAAAAAACTAATTGCACAGTTTGATTGTAAACGACGAGACGCATCTTTTAAATCTAATTACTTCATAATTAGCCATAAGTGCTACAGTAACCCATATGATTATCTTTAAGCACTACAGTAATCAATTGATTCGTCGTTTCTAGACAGGTTATGAAATTAGTTTTTTAATTAGTGTCTGAAAATCCCTCCCAACATCTGGTCAAACATCCGATGTAACACCCAAAAATTTCACCCCCCTCAACTAAACACGCCCTGTCTATAGCTATTGTTGCTACAATATATATAGATGGCTAGTTGCTTCCTGTAACCATGATATAGGTAGTCTATAGCACTATGTGTACTTTTTGCTATGGACTTTTGACTTTATAGATTCCACAATATTTCAATTAGCTAGTAAACAATATTTACTTTTCTGCAATATTGTAGTTACTCTTAGTATTAACCAATGTTAGCCTACACGCTACACGGTACACGGTCGGTCACCCTTCGTTTAGCGAATAGTCGGATTATACGTCTAATTAAACGGGTTAAAAAACGGATTACACGGGATTAAACGGATTAAACGGCCTACACGGTCAACACGGTTGACTACTGAGTAGCGTTTACACGCCGTGTAATCGGCCTACACGGCCGTGTAGGCGAACATGGGTATTAACTGAGTGTCATCTAAAAAGGTTAGCCAACAAAAGTATATTAGCTTAATGATTCTTCCATCCCAATCAGTGAGAGGACAAGGCTTACTGGGAAACTAATAATAATTATAGCTCATTTAAACCAAAACAGTTTAACCAATTGTTATTTGAGTACTATAAGCTACCAACTACTTTACTGACAAATAGAACTTGCTCGTGGCAGCTAGTATTGATTGTGGTCGAGAATTAGGTAGCTACGTAACTATTAGTAGCAGTTAATAAATTCAAACAAGGCCTAAATAGTGATATTTGATATTTGGGTGTTTGGTTCGATGGACTAAAAAGTAGTCTGTACCAAATCATTGAATGTTCGGATGCTGACTAGCGGTATGCTGTATGTGCTAATTATAAAACAAATTACACTGCTGCGCAATACAATACTTCATGAGATGAATCTATTAAACCTAATCTATCATTAGCAAATGTTTGTGGTATTAAAGCGTTATCAAATTATCAATCAAGGACTAATTTCACACGAACCATCGTGTCCCACTAGTAGTCAGGCGCATTTACTGTGGGCAGCTCTCGGCCGCGCTGACTCCGCCGACTGGCCGGCCGGCGAGCGGCCGCAGAATCCAGCACGAGCGGCCCGACGGGACGGTCCCCATCCCTATGGCGCTCTGGCGCTGGCAGACTGGCAGTCACGCGCGCGGCCACCCCGCCCGCTGTTGCGCGCAGGTGGCAGGCCGACGCCTGCACGGCGTGCCGAGTGCGCGCGTGGGCATCATCACGCCATCACGTGACGGCATGGCGCCAGCGCACGTGCGTCCATGTGTCGGGCATGCGCGGCGGAAGCGGGGGATGGGCAAGGTGGCAGGCCTCCGGTCCGGACCCGTCGCGATCAGTATCAGCGCCGTGGACGAAGGAAGGGACGTTGCGGATAGGTCCCGTCGCCCCGGTCGCCGTCGTCCCGATCCACCGACGTGGATCGTCATGGAGCTCGGCGGCGAGTGGTCCACCATCGGAGCGGAGTAGTACTGTAGAGTGGCTGCTGCGGCCTCTGTACGGGCGCCCATAACTCCTTTCGGTCTGCAACGCAAGTTGGGTACCGGGTTGGAGGCGGACCCGGCGGCGGCCATGCCCTCCGACGCCGACCGCCGGAGAAAACAGGTCGCTGGCGCCCTTGTGGTTTCTTTCGTACACACTTAGGAGCACGACCGTTGCCAACAACTTGATGCCGTTGTTGTCATTAGCTAGCCTAGTAGCCTCCTCGGGACGCATGATTGCTACTGTACTCCCATTAGGAAATTTTCTTCCTTTTGTTTTCCTGATGATAATCTTATTCAAATTTTCTGTTAAATTATGGTGAGGATAGGTGGAGGAGGTAGAATACATTGAAGAGGATGCACTTGTCTCGTGGGTGGATAGATGAGCATACATGCATATATGATGGAGTTTTAGTCAAACTCACTATTTTTTTGAAAAATCCTAATTACTACCTTCGCTCCTTGCCGGGGCAATCTTATTTATTTATCAATCCTAAATATAAATTGACATCTCTAGCTCTGAGAAAAGAGAATTTTCAATCAAGTTGTATGGTACTTGAGCCTTCCTTCCAAGCCCTTCCAAGCTAATAATTAGTATATATATATAAGAAATAAGTTAACGGATCGGATACGGACGGATATCACTGATACCACATTTGTTTTCATATTTCTGTCCGGATTCGGATTCAAATACGGATAGTGTCATCTATGCGGATAGGATATGATTGGGTATCGACATCATAAATATGCGATTTGAGTATTACGATCACGGATACGATGCCGGATGTTGAATATCCAGGACCGGGATACGGACGTATCTAAACCCATCTAAACAAATTCGGTCGAGCAGACGGTCGGATAAATATCCATACCATTTTCATCCATAGTTTCCATCCGGACGCCTAGCTTGGTTACCGTTGAAACATGTGTAATACACATCCTTGATCTCAAATTATAAGATATTTTAATATTTCTAGATTTATTACATTTACTATAGATATATATATATTTATATATAGACATATCCTATATATTAGATTAGATGATCATATATATTAGATGCCTAGAAAAAACCATGAACCTTAAAAGCTAAAAACGTCTTGTAGTTTGAGACTAAAGACAGATAAGTGCACTGTCACAACACCTATAAACACTTAAAACACTTACAACGGCAATTGCTTTGAAACACCTTTAGATTTTGTTTGGCTGTACATAAATGCACTTCAATCCATATGATTTGGGAAGAATTAAGATGTATTTATGTGTAGAAACAAAGCTTTAACATGGTTTTTGTTGTATTTGTATTATAAATATTAGTTTTTTTTATTAAAGTTAAAAATATTTGATTTCTTAGAAAACGGAAATACCATTCGTCATGGGACAGGGGAGTAGTGTTACTATGAAGTTTATAAAATTGTCGTCACAGTTAAAGTTTCAGAAATTAGTTTTCATGTGAATGTTGTTGGCAGTTCAGTACATATATTTCCGTTGCCAAACAAAAAAATCTTTGGTGATTTGCTCGCATGCGTTCCTTTCAGTGCCGATAAGCAATTGATTTGATTGGTAAGTCCTCAGCCAAGCGAGGCGGCGGTCTGCACGGCACCTGCGCTCTGCTGCGATAGAGTGCTCCGCACTGTACAGTAAATTTTGTGATGCATATTTAATACTAATTTAAATAAAAAAAGTTTGAGTCAAAAAGTTTTAGATCTCTTCTAGTATTAAAGTTTGATGTAGTTAATTTCTCCATCTGAATTTATTTGAAAATTTCAAGAAAAATAAGTGTCGAATTTTTATAAAAACTTAATTTTTGTATCACAAGAGATTTTAAAAAAAAAAAATCATGGACTATAAAAATAGTGTTGATTTTCCCCAAAAACTTTACATCTATCACATTGCATGTTTAGATACATGCATGAAGTATTAAATATAGACTTAAAAAACTAATTATCCACTATTTTTGCGAGACAAATCTTTTTAAGTATAATTAATCTATGACTTGACGTTACCAACTAATTAGTTTTAAAAATTCATCTCGTAGCATACTGCTGAGTTTTATAATTTGTTTCTATCTAATATTTTATAAAAATCTGATATGACACAAAAACGCTAGATGCAAACACAGTGTATATCGGTTCTAGTATAGTACGTAGTGCAACTTTTGCTTTCCATCTCACAGAAGGTTGAACGACATCAATACCCCCAGTGGAGCATCGCGGACATGAAAACCCCCACGTGTCAGACGACGACCGTAGAGGGAAGACGTGCAAGAGTCGTTGCCATTGTCGTCGCTGGAGCAGAGCAGAAGATGACAAGGGGTCCAAGAGGCGTCACGGAAGCACCAGATGAACTGACCGTGCACTGAGCGTCAATAAAGCAGAGGTAGCTAGGGAGACCTTGATGTCGAACATAGAATAATTTGATTTATGATAAATTTTGATCTTTTATATTTTATAACAGGGTGTAGATAGGACCTCTCTGCTTTATGCGGTACCCATGTGGCCACCTCCAAAATATAAAATGGAGGATACTCTGTAAAAGATAGCCGAGGACGTTTCTTAATCTGCTCTGAAGGAAATGTTAGGCGGTGGCATTGAGAAGATATGTACACGCCTTTTCGACGGCTACATGTAGAAGGCAAGCTACAAGCAAATAAAAACACTACTAGCTATACTTTGGAGAAATTCGAGTTGTATGTATCACAGTTCCGAGAGAAGTCACTTTTCCTTGTTTCCAACCCTTTTTCTTTCTTTATCGTGAGGATAAACCTTTTTTATCACAAGGGAGCACCCCCTTTTCCCACTAGCGGTGCATACGTTGTACCACACCACTTCTTTTTTTCTCAAATATGCAAAAGATTTGCGTATCTTTTTGTATTAAGCGGGAGAAAGTTTTTACATTTTGTTGACGTGCTAGGGGCCGCTGATACTAAAGTTATGCGCTTGCCCTTTCTAGCCGCTATGACCTAGGCAATTACTCACATATTAGACAACCGAAATTGCACGCGCCAGCATCTACCCATTCGCTGGCAGCATGCTTGATTGTGAATAGCATCTGCGGGATTGTGGAGGCGGCGCTGTAGAAGCATCTTGCGTTGCGTTCTTTTCATAGCTCCCATGTGACTAGCACGAAGATGTACCGCACCACTTCAAGTCTTCAATACAGTATTTGGCCATGTAGCATTATATTTTTCTTATTTTTTGATACTTATTCAAACATGTCTCATGTCAGATTATGTTAAGGGCAGGTATATTGGTGTTATCTCGTGAGCGGTCTCATGTAGTGCTACGTAATTTTAAGACGACATAATAGATAATATGTATAATGGTTATCTTTTAAGTTGTCTCATAATAATTCATAATTCCATGATTTGTGCTAGAATAAAGGAAAGGTTTGTGAGGTGCATGGCAACAACTATTCGTACAATTGTATAATAGTTGTCTCATAGTTCTAAGTTTTAGTTCATGAGGTGATTGTTTCGCGAAACAACGACTTCTTCCCCTCTTCTCTCTCTCTTTCTTCCACGTTAACAAAAATACAACGTGGCACTATATAAGACAGAGTATAGAACCGCTGATGTGTAGCAATATACTTACCCTAAATTACCAAGACGGAGCTGTCGGAGCCTGAAATCGCTAATTCCTTCGGCTCCTTCACTCATCCTGTTTTTTTTTTTTTTAACTTTTTCCCCTTTCTTTCGGAGCCGGAGCTGACCAGTGACCAGCCCTGTGCATGCTACAGTGCAGTACAGTACCACTGCGGACGGAGCCGGAGCCGGCCGTCGCCAAACGACCCCTTTATCTCATCGTGTGCCACAGTAAAAAGAACTATAAAAAATCAATTCTAAAATAGTCTAGTGTTTTAGTACGTCAGATTTAACTAATCGAACGAAATTCATACCATTGGACTCGGGGCATCATCAACATTGAACTCCGTGTTTTCCACCTCCGTGCAACGGCGTTCATGACCTGTCCATCATGTACAAAAGTCCGTTTATTGATTTTTAGGTAAAAGACTAGATTTTAACCAGTGATCTAAATAAGCCCATGGTCTAAAGTTTAGTTACCTAAAATTTTAATTTTAATAATTTTAATTTTAGCCAACAAACTTTAAGTTATAGGATTTAGACCGACCCATACTTAGATATATCTGTGTAGCTTGCCTCCTAGAATCAACAGGAAACACTACCACCACCCTTGCTCCTAGGTCCTCATGGACACGCACCTCCACCTAGGGGACCTCTCCTTTCTCTTCAGTAGTCTCTACTATAAGGGAATTGTTAAATTATACTCCGTCCACCCAAGAATACATCCCTTGCTGAGGGCCTTCAACCATTGTACACTCAAAAAAATACACACAGGAATCCAACATCATTAAAATCTAAGGTCGTTAATCAACCCTCACTTGCTACAACCAGATCCTACGGCCTGGAATGAAAGGCTTCAGCACGCTGAAGCCTCAAACGGCGCTCCCCCCCGCGACGCGCAGGCCAGCAGAGGGCGGCGGCGGCTCCGCGCACAATAGCGCCCGTGCCTAGGGTTTGGGCGAACGACACGGCTCCACGCGTCGGTTCTACCTCCGCGACGTGCAGGCCTAGGCGCGGGGCAGCCGGCTGGGCTCGGAGGAGGCGTCGTCTTCTTCGGTTGCGGCAGCATGGGATGTACAAGGCGTGGCGGCGACCTCGGCCCGGCGAGCACAGCCTCGGGCCGCCGTCAATCCCACGCCTGGGCAAGAGTCCAACGGCCCACTGGCACTAGAGAGAAAGGCAACAAGCCGAGGGCCACTTGGCGCCAATGAGGACAAGGGGGGGACATCGCCGGCGTTGGGCGGGGCCGGGCCTGGCCGTAGCGGCCGTGCCGTGGTAGAAGCTACGGGCGGTCGAGACCCATGGTCCCATGGCGGCGGTGGCGATAGGGACCTCTTTGGGCGGCCTAGATCCTCTCGCCCACGCGAGGTCGGCGATCAAATCCGGCGCGCGTCGGTGGTCGAGGGTGGACGAGGCCGGTGCTCGTGAGTCCATCCCGCGCGCATCACTTTGGGCCGTCCGGGACGCCCGGCCGGACAAAGCTGCCTCCCCGACGCCGCATCTCGCCCGCACCCGTGCGGCCGCCGTGCCGGCATCGTCTCATGGAGCCACCGGCCCGCCTTCCAACATCATCGCGGTGCCGCAGGTTGAGCGTGGTGATTGGCTTTGGTGCCGGGCGCCGACTCTTGGTCGTCATTGCCTCGGTCGCCTCACACACGGACGTCATTCCTGCATAACTCGTCGTCGGCGGCCACACCGTCTTGGAAGTAACAGGTACTACATACTCCTCTTCCTTGAAAGCTATGCTACGTGATTGGATCTCTGAAAGCTACTTCATTTGAGCAAGGCGGATGTGACAAAAATTAGAGGCCTTCTCTTTGATTCAGAAAGATATTAACTGTTCCTTGGGAATATTGGTTAGCTGCCAATATTATTGGTATTTTTCAATCTCAGAATAGATAGATATGTTGATAATGAATGGGCTGAGTGTGTAGACAACAGATTGCTTTTTGAATAATCGAGTGCAAATACTATCTTTGTTCCTAGATGGTTCAGACACGGGCGTAGAACCAAATCTGAGATACAATGAGAAGAGGAGAGGAGAGAATAGGCGGGGGGACTGCAAGGTCTCATTTGCTCGCTTTGCCAACAAGACCAAGGTGAATTTGGACAATATGGAATGGTGTCAGCAGGTTTTCATCACCTTTGAAGTATATTTTCTCATGTAAATGGTGTGCGAGGCTTCTTGATCAGCGGTGCGTATCGGTTTTGTTGGAGTTGCTCAATAAGAGATATTAGGAAGAATACATGTGAAAACTCTATGGAGCTTCTTTTTGGGAATGGAATTTTATTTTATATTGTATAATCAATTTGGTGTTTGGCTGACGGGTAAGGTGTGGCGAGAACCTTCTAAATTATATGGCCCACAAGCACCTGACATTGTCCCAAAGACTTCTGTCGGCTATGCTTGTACACCACATAACCTAGAATGTCCCGTCGGGTGAAACCCCGATAAACCACAATTTCTCCAGGATCGATACTTACAGTGACATCACAGTATTACAATAGTTTTCATATACAAATACCAGAGTAGCGGAAGACTTACAATAACTTAATTTACAAACCTTTTGATAAACTTATACAAACCAGAGTATCATTATTACATAACAGCGGAAGTATCATTACTTAACTTTACAAACCACACAACGGAAATGCCCTGCCCGAGGGCCACATAATCTACTCTTCCTCAGATCCTTCCTCGATCACCGTCATGCAACAAGGGCCGTAGCACACTTGTTCACACGGTTCACCTGCAACAGGGGTTTAACAAACCCTAAGTATAAAATGTACTCTGCAAGACTTACCCGACCAAAAAAAATTAGGGAGAAGACTCAGGAACGCTGGCTAATAGGAATCAAGGTAAGGCTTCAGCAAGATCAAATGACACCTTTGCAAAAAGAGACTAAGCCAGTCCTTACTTTACTACAACAATCACTTGTCAACCATATAACGGATTCAAAACTTTCCATCATCAACTTCCATGATTACTACGATGCTGGTGCAAGGATCAAGTCTCCCATATCGTGGAGCAACGACGATTCGAATCGCTTTATATACCCAGTTGGGGCTTCCTAGCCACACGATGTATGCAGGATCGAACATCTTACATACATCAACTCACGCTTGCATTTCTCCCAGCCAGAACGGGTCCTAACCACGAGGTACAGTACACCATCTCCCTACGCCGCGGTCCCCTTCCACGGTGGCCCCGTAGGATGGGTGCTGTAACACCCCGGTGTTACGTTGACTTAAACCTGCCATGTCATCATCATCATTGCATAAGCATTCATCATTAGAAAACCCTAATTTGA
Source organism: Chrysopogon serrulatus (assembly GCA_015844335.1). Taxonomy (NCBI): domain Eukaryota; kingdom Viridiplantae; phylum Streptophyta; class Magnoliopsida; order Poales; family Poaceae; genus Chrysopogon; species Chrysopogon serrulatus. The sequence continues at coordinate 138,590 of JADLZL010004171.1, forward strand.
ATGATTAAAATGAGTTTCTATTTCTAGGGTTTTGTTTGAGCTCTTCTGTATCACATGTGTATGTATGTATCATTTAAATTTCACTTGCATGTTTAATCTTGATAATAAAAACAATCAACTAAAATGAATCTTGATGTTTGCAAGTGCTTGGCTAACTCTAACTCACACCCTAAAGATGTTTTACAAAGCAAATGAGGTACAAGGAAGAATCAAATTTGAATTTAGAATTCAAAATCCCAAACCCTAGCTTGATGGCTAAGTGTGGTAAATTGAATTTCATTTTCAATTTTGATGAGCTAACCATAATTATTTTTCTAAATAAAAGTTGCTAACCAATGGCACTATTTCAAAGTATGAACTTTGTACTTTGAAAATATGCTAATGGTTGGGTTTGAAAAGTACCACATCATCATTAATTAATTGCCCAAAAATCCAATTCGAAAATCTATTTCAAAAGCTTGAAATTCAAAGTGAAACTGCCCCTTTTCAATTTCACCTCAAAATGTTCAAAATTTGGGAAAACTCTAGAAATATAGTTTGTGCATCTCTTTGAGATCTACAACTTTGGTATACAAAGTTTTTCAAGTTTTTTGAATAAAATTTGAACTAATTTCAAAAGTTATTTGAATTGGAAAATATCCCCTTTTAAGTTTTAAACTTCAATTCAAAAATTATTTGGTTTCATGAAAAACTTCCTAAATTAAAGTTGTAGATCTTGAGAAATGAAACAACTTTTATTTTTGGAGATTTTCATCTTTTATTAAAAATTTGAAAGTAATTTTGAAATCCCAAATGTTAGGGTTTTGTCCCCTTTTCAAATTTGAATTTCAAATTCAAAAACTAATTTGATTCTGAGCAAACTCCTTTAATCAAAGTTGTAGAGCATGAAAAGTTGTACAATTGATATTTTGGGAGATTTTTGTGTACAGTTCAACTTTTGAAAATAATTTTGAAAATGCAATGAAAAGGTGGCACTGCTACAGTGGAACAGGGGGGACACCTTGCCGGCACCCATGCCGGCTGAGTCACCGGCGTCGCCGTGGCCATTCTCGGCCATTCCCGGTTTTCACGCGCCGCCGTCCACCTCCACGCCGTCGCGAAGCCTCCTGCCACCTCGTTGCACCGGCCTTGTCCTATAAAAGCCACCCGCCGGCCGTCGATTTTCTCTTTTTCCCTCCTTTGCTCACCGCCGACCGCCGCCGTGCTTTCGCTAAAAATTCGCTCGCCTCACTCCCTTTGCCGTCTACAATTGCTTGCACACCGTTCCGCTGCTTCGTTGCGCACCATCTGAGCTACTAGTTGCGCCGTGAGACCGTCTGTGTCGTCTCGGCGTCGTCGTCTTCCTCCCCTCCGGCTCACCGTCGCCGCCGCGAGCACCTCACCGTGGTTAGCGCTCCACAGAGTGTTTCACGCTCCACCAGCTGTTGCGTTAGCCTCGCCTTGACCTCCTGCTTGTGTTCGGCTCTTTGGTTTTGCGGTGAGACACGAGCCGCCGGAGCATCGCCTTGCCGCCGGGTTCAAGCCACCGCAACCGCCGTCCGCCTCGGCCGCCGCTGCACCCGCTCCGGTGAGCCGTTGAGCTCGTCTGATAGCTGGATAGGTTCACTAGAAGTCGTTGAGTCGGTTGAGGTAGTTGTTGTCGCCGGAGGAGCTCCGTGAGCTCGGGTCGTGGTGTGCCGCGGCGCCGGCGAGCCGCCGGAGTCGTCTGTGTCGCGCTCCGGTGGGGGAGGAGAGGCCGTTTGATAGCTCGTCGGGTGCGGTGAAGAGTGAGGAGTGCGTTGGTGTGATCCGTTGAGTCGGAGGAAGTGTCGCCGGGAAAGCCGCCGGCCGCCCGCTTCCGGCCGGCCGGAGAGAAAGGAGGAGAGAGAGACGACACGGGCGGCGTGTCGGCCGAGTGAGAGAGGAGAGCGGAGCGCGAGCCTTGGCGTGCCGAAAGTGGGCCGAGCGGGCCGCTCGGGCCGCCTGAAGGCGGTCCAGTGAGGAAAAGAAATGTTTTTTCTTTTTCTAAATTAATTTCAAAGCACAGTTTTCATTTTTTGTAATAAATTTATCTGGGCAATTAAAAATGCAACCAAAATTTGTATGTGCTCTCTGTATTAATCTCTGTCAAGGAAAAATACTAACTTTGGTTTTCAGTAACTTTTGATTGCAATAAAAATTTGCTCCTTTAATTAATAAATGCCACTTCTATGATTTTTAGTAATTAAAATATAAGTCCAAAAATTATGAAATTTGTTTTGTGTGCTAATTAGATGATGATGCTCTTAATTATAAAGTTTGATCCTGTTTTGATTAAGTTTTGTATCACACTTAATTAATACCTTAATTAATCAATGTTTAATTAGTTAATTCCTTAATTGATTAGGGTTTAATTAATCCCCAATTAGCAAGTTAATTAGTGGCTTTCAACAACTGTAAAAATGGTTAATAAATTAGTAATCATCCTTAATCACTGTTAGTGTTGCTTGATTTTGGGATTGAGTGATGACCCTAGGTCATTAACCCTAATGACCTTCGGCATTTCATGTTGATTGCGTATCGTTAGTCCGTCGTCGTTGACGCTAGTTATACCTCTTTAATGCGAGGTTACCGTGAAGGAAAGTTGTACTCAAGATAGATTAACGATCGTTGCATCATTATCGCATGTCTTTATCAGCGCATCGTAATCATGCATTCTTGTCGTGTATTTGTCGGATCACGAGGAAGGGGTTGATCCAACTCCTGTTCTTGAAGAAGGTGATCGTCGTGAGGAGGTTGGATCTGATCTTGGTGATTGGGTAGCCGATCCTCACTTCATCGAGCCCCAAGGCAAGCCCCGGATACATGCAAACCCATCCTTGTATTTCGAAAGTTTTTATGATTTCATGTGATGATATAATGCATTAGGTGTAGGAGTTGTGTGCTATCCTACTTTGATGCATTTACCGTACCTTGCTACATTACCCTGAATACCTGTTTTGATTTCAAAATGCCTAGTTACGCTTAGCCTTGCTACTAGTGTAGGTTTTGGTAAATTGTTTTCAAAGGTGATAACAATACTCCCTGAAGGGAATTTACAAAAACCTGATGTTGCTTGTCGTCTATCCTTGTTCCGACGGGGTCAAGGATACACCACAAGAGCATGATGATGAATAAATCGAGACCCGGGTGGAGTGACTTGCACCAGGAAGGGCTAGTGCCATGGTGTAGTGTCGTCCACTTGTGAGTCGGTTAAGCACCGCTCGTTGTCTTGGCCCTTGGATCATGAGGTTTTTGGATAGTACTAGTCGCATGCTAATGGCGGTAAGCTCCCTTGTATGATACATATGAGAACGGACACCGGGACGGGAAGTAGCGTGTACCCACACTACAAGTGCACCCGTCGACGGTTAGACTGACGGCGTAGGGAGATGGTGTACTGTACTCTCGTGGCTAGGATCCGTTCTGGTCTGGAGAAATGCAAGTGTGAGTTGATATATGTAAGATGTTTGGTCCTGCATATATCGTGTGGCTAGGAAGCCCCAGCTGGGTATATAAAGCGATTCGAATCGTCGTTGCTCCACAATATGGGAGACTTGATCCTTGCACCAGCATCGTAGTAATGATGAAAGTGTAAGAATGGAAGGTTTTGAATCCGTTACTTGGTTGACAAGTGATTGATATGTTAAGGACTGGCTTAGTTTCTTTTCGCAAAAGGGTGTCTTTTGATCTTGCTAAAGCCTCACCTTAATTCCTATTAGCCAGCATTCCTGAGTCTTCTCCCCAATTTTGGTCGGGTAAGTCTTGCGGAGTACTTTTTGTACTCAGGGTTTGTTCAACCCCTGTTGCAGGTGAACCGCATGGGCAAGAGTGCTACGGCCCTTGTTGCATGGCGGTTATCGAAGAAGTGACTGATGAGGAGTGAATTGAGTGGCCTCTGGGCAGAGCACTTTCATTGTGTGGTTTGCAATAAAATTATATAATGGTACTTCCGCTGGTTTGTAATAATGACACTCTAGTTTGTATAAGTTTGCAAAAGGTTTATAAATTAAGTTATTGTAAGTCTTCCGCTACTCTGGTATTTGTATATGAAAACTGTTGTAATTCTGTGATGTCTCTGTAAGTATCGATCCTGGAGTGATAGTGGTTTATCGGGGATCCACCCGACGGAACATTTTAAGTTATGTGGTGTACAAGCATAGCCGACGGAGGTCTTAGGGACAATGTCAGGTGCTTGTGGGCCATATAATTTAGAAGGTTCGCCCGCCGGAGGGTATCGAGGCGGTACTTACTAAGATATTCACTGAGTGTTACCTTTTAAAAATTTCAAAATACTTTGGAACTAAAAGTTAAATGGGTTTTAGTCCAAATTGCTTCTGCTCCGTCTTAATTCTTTCTAGTAGCCTTTCTAGGTGCTATTTAAAAGAGATTTTAGGCGGAGTATCATGTGTTTTTCTCTTTTGCCCTATATTACTAAAAGTATATTTATGTTAAATTAAGAAAAGTCTTTTTGCTTGATCCGTAGGTTCGATCATGCATCATGTTTAACTCATATGTTTAAAATTTTATCCCCGATAACAAGTGGTTGTGCTAAGTAAATTCAATCCTATTCTTGCTGACTCTAAGGTTCTCGATCTTATAGAATCTATCTTTACTTTCTCTGAGGATGGCCCGTACTAAGCGCTGCACTTTCGTAAGATGACCGGTTCTAAGGGTGTGCCACGTCACCAGCTGGCACCGCGTTGCAACGATGCTGAGGCCGGACCGAGCAAGCCAAAGCCTGAGAAGAAAACCAAAAAGCAAAAGATAGCCGAGTTGTCTGCTGAGTTAGCTATCGCCACCAAGGAGCGTGGGATAGCAATTGCCGAGAGGGACGAGGTGAAGTCCGAGTTAGCAGGTCAGTTGAGACAGGAGCAGTCAGACCTTCGTACCATTCACAAGCTCCAAATGACCATTGCCCGTCTTCAGCATGAGCTGCAAGGCGCAATGAATCAGAGGAACGATGGGTACGATTACATCGAGGAGTTGCAGGCTCAGATTGATAATCTCTAAGCCTACAATGCAGCCCTACACGAGGAGGTCCATCATCAGAACAATCTCCATAATCCTCTGTATCAGCAGCAGGTAGCCGCGGACGACTTGGGTGCCGTGGAGTCACCGGAAGTGTATCCGACACCGACTGAGGAGTCCGAGGCCGACGAGTCCGTTGCGGGCAATGAGTCTGATGCGAAGAATGAGTCTGACATCTGAGTTCCTTGAGGGAGATGTGAAAAATAGTTATCTTTATATGATAAGTAGTCAACCTGGGTGTGTCCTGCCTATGAGTGGACTTGTAATATAAAGAAGTGAACTCATGTGTGATCAGCTTGTACTAATGCTTTAAAGTTCAATAAATCTGCTTGTGAATAAACATGATCCTGTTCATAACAGATGTCTGGCACTCCACGCGCTGGTTCTTCACAAGAGAGGGGTGAGGCCCCCGACCACCACCACCAAAGCACCACCGTCCCCTTGAAGGCTGTGGCGGCTTTAGTCCATGCCACCATCGAGAATGCCCGTATGCTACGGGGAAATAAGTCAACAAAATCGTGATGCACCCTATGAGAATCGTGGCCGTCGTAATCACGATGAGATCACATATGCGGACTTTATAGAAACCCGTCCGCCAGTTTTCACTAGGGCAGAGGATCCCTTAGAGGCCAATGATTGGCTTCGTGTGATGGATCAAAAGTTTGACCTACTAGAGGGTTGCCCGGACCTATTGAAACCCAAGTTTGCTGCCCAACAATTGAGAGGCCCTGCATCAGCATGGTGGGCAAACTTTCTAGCACGCCGACCAATTTGGAATGACAAGTCACTTGGGCTGTTCAAGATGCATTCCGTCGGCATTTCATTCGACGGGGTGATGCAAGCAAAAGCTGGAAGAGTTTCGGCTTTGAAACGGGGTGAACTTCGGTGGTGCAGTATGTGAACTCGTTTAGTCACCTATCACAGTATGCACCGGAACATGTGGATACCGACAAAAAGAAGAAGAAGTGTTTTCTCAGGGGTTTAAAGAGTGATATCGAAACCCACCTTACTGCAAATCCAAATGCCACCTTCTATGAGGCAGTGGATATTGCAATCTCTTATGAAAGATCCTTGTTGAAGCAGAAGAATAAAGAGCGACGTGCTTTTCCTCGACCGTCTGGCGGAATCCAGAAGCGCCAGAAGGTTATCTACCATCCCACACAGCACCATCGCCAACCCTTCCGTTATCCACAACAGCAGCAACAAGCCTAAAGGCAACAGGTGTACACTCGCCCAGCTGCCGTAACCTATCCTCAACAGCCGAATACCCAGGGTGTTCGAAACACAACTCCACCAGCTCTCCCAAAATGCTCCCACTTGGTTTGGTCCGTGTTTTAATTGCAATCAAACCGGACACCTTTATCGAAACTGTCCCTATCCCAAAAGAAATACTTCCAATTTTCAGCAAGGGTCCGGCGTCAAAGAAGACACGAGTCAAGGCGGGGGTGGTTCACAGCGTGCCCGAAGGCCAATGCCGGGAGGAAGACTGGACGTGTGTATCAAGTTCAGCCCGAAAACGCTTTGGAAGGAGAGCCGGTTTTAATGGGTATGTTCCCTGTTGTCAGTCACCCTGCAATTACATTGTTTGATTCTGGTGCATCGCATACATTTATCAACCGCACATTTGTTATAAAGCATGAAATTCCCATAAAAGAAATTAAAGATGAGTTTTTAGTGTAATCACCGGGAGGGCGTATATGCACACGGGAAATGGTATATCAGATTCCTATATCTCTTGGTGGGTATCTCTATCCCACGGATCGATAGTCTTGAAGGATCAAAATATAGATGTGATCCTTGGAATGAATTGGTTACGCCATTATGGTATTTGTGATAGATACAATGAATAGAAATGTTAAGTCGTTGTTACCCGATAACCGATCTCCACTTCTTATCCAATTCCCGATTCCCAAGAGAGCGGTTGAGACAGTTAATGCAACCTCAGTGCAAGAAATCAAGAATATACCTGTGGTCTGTGAATTTCGGATGTGTTCCCGAGGATTTGCCCGGGCTACCACCAGAAAGAGACGTTGAGTTTGTGATTGAGTTAAAGCCTGATGCGCACGGTATCCCGAAGAGCTTATAGGATGCCCCCAAAAGAGTTAGCCGAATTGAAAACTTCGGTTGGTGAATTCTTTGGACAAAGGTTTTATCGGACCTAGTTCATCACCGTGGGGTTGTCCTGCTATCTTTGTGAAAAAGAAGGATCACACTCTGAGAATGTGTGTGGACTATCGTCCACTCAATGAGGTGAACCGCATGGGCAAGAGTGCTACGGCCCTTGTTGCATGACGGTTATCGAAGAAGTGACTGATGAGGAGTGAATTGAGTGGCCTCTGGGCAGAGCACTTTCGTTGTGTGGTTTGCAATAAAATTATATAATGGTACTTCCGCTGGTTTGTAATAATGACACTCTGGTTTGTATAAGTTTGCAAAAGGTTTGTAAATTAAGTTATTGTAAGTCTTCCGCTACTCTGGTATTTGTATATGAAAACTATTGTAATACTGTGATGTCTCTGTAAGTATCGATCCTGGAGTGATAGTGGTTTATCGGGGATCCACCCGACGGAACATTTTAAGTTATGTGGTGTACATGCATAGCCGACGGAGGTCTTAGGGACAATGTCAGGTGCTTGTGGGCCATATAATTTAGAAGGTTCTGCCACAGGTACACGCTACGCTCGTCCCGGTTGTCCGTTCTTATCGTGGATAGTACAAGGGAGCATACCGCCATTAGCATGCGACTAGTACTATCCAATAACCTCATGATCCAAGGGCCAAGGCAACGAGCGATTGCTTAACCGACTCACAAGTGGACGACACCACACCAGGGCACTAGCCCTTCCTGGTGCAACTCACTCCACCCGGTCTCAATTTACTCATCATAATGTTCTTGTTGCGTACCCTTGACCCGATCAAAGTGAAGGGATACAAACAAGTAACATCAGGTTTTCATAAATGCCCTCAACGGGGATATGGTTATCACACTTTGAAAACATTTTATTTATAAAGCCTATGCTATCAGCAGAGCGAAGCGTATACTAAGCATTTTATAAATCAAAACAGGTATCCAGGATAATATATCAAGGTACGGTAAATGCATCAAAGTAGGATATCACACAACTTCTACACCTAATGCATTGTATCATCACATGAAATCATAAAAACTTTTCGAAATACAAGGACGGGTTTGTATGCATCCGGGGCTTGCCTTGGGGCTCGACGAAGTTAGGAGCAGCTATCCAATCACCGAGATCAGATCCAACCTTCTCACGATGATCACTTTCTTCAAGAACTGGAGTTGGATTAACTTCCTTCGCAGGCGGCACGACTACACAAGTGGAATGCATGATTATGATGCAATAATAAAAAGAGCATGCGATAATAATGCAACGATTGTTATCCTATCTTGAGTACAAGTTTCCTTCACGGTATAGTCGCACTAAGAAGGTATAGCTAACGTCGACGACGACGGACTAACGATGCGCAATCAACATAAAATGCCGAAGGTCATTAGGGTTAATGACCTAGGGTCATCACTAAATCCCAAAATCAAGCAACCCTAATAGTGATTAAGGTTGATTACTAATTTATTAACCATTTTTACAGTTGTTGAAAGCCACTAATTAACTTGTTAATTGAAGATTAATTAAACCCTAATTAATCAAAGGATAATTAATTAAACATTAATTAATTAAGGTATTAATTAAGCATAATACAAAACTTAATCAAAAACAGAATCAAACTTCATAATTAAGATCATTATCATCTAATTAGTACACAAAATAAATTTCATGATTTTTAGAGTTATATTTTATTTATTAAAAATCATGGAAGTTGCATTTATCAATTTAAAGAGCAATTTATTGCATAAACAAAAGTTACTGAAAACACAGGGTTAGCATTTTTCCAGAATAGAGCATATTACAAAGATCACACACATATTTTTATTTTATTTTTAACTGCCCCAAATTATTTAATTACGAAATTAACAAAAATCAGCATTTGAGTTCATAAAAGAAAAGGGAAAAAAACATTTCATTTGCGTTGGACGGGCCGAGGCCCAACTTCCGCCCAAAGAACGGCCCGGCTATGAGCGCGCCTGCTGCCCCCTTCCTATCTCCTCCTCCCTCTCGGGCCGACGGCTGGCCCCGGTGTCGGCCATCTCTTCTTCTCTCTCTCACCGTTCAAAAGAACGGCGCCGACCTAGCAGGCCAGGAAAGCTTGTCGGCAGCGAGGTCGAGCCAACGCGGGCAGCACCATGGGCTCCCTCTCCTCCCCGCGACCTTATCGAGCTATCGGATGAACACTAGCGGCGCATTGAGCAGCTATGGCGGCGCCCTATGGCGGTTTAAGCGGCATGCGTGCGGCGGCGGCGGCGGCGTAAATACCGCGACGGGGCACGATTGAACTGAAAAAGGAGAAGGGAAGGTTAGGTGTGCTCACCAATAGGTGGTGCTCGCGCTAACTCGGTCGGAGATGAAGCGGAGCTAGTTAAGCTGCGGGGCGGAGCGGCTCGCGGCCGCGTGCTTCAATGCGGCCGCGTTCGCTGCGTCCGGCTCAAATGGAAAGCAAAACGCCAAGCCGATGAGCACCGGGAACCGGGGCGAAGCTATTTGTGTCGTTGGTTTTTGTGAAGACGTGCCGCAGAGGGCTGGCTATGGGAGAATGGAGTACGGCGGCGCTCCTGCCGGCTCTGAGAACGATGAGCCCGTGAGGGCAATTGGGATAGAGAGGGGTGGCGAGCTGAGGCTCAAGCAGTGTGCCAAGGGCTTGCGGAGGTGTTGGCAAAGATGGCCGGAGCAGTAGCGCAGCGTGCCACGCTGAATTGCACCGGCGGAGGGAGTTGCCGGAGTTGGAGCAGAGAAGGAAAAAGCGGCGGTGGCGGCCGCAAAGCTTATATAGGGTAGAGAGATGGTCGACGTGGTGTCAAGCACCTTCTCGATGGGTTTGCGCTGGTTGGTGGTGCGGGAAAACGGGGAAGGCGCCAGAAACGGCCACGGCGGCGCCGGGCGGCCGGCCGGCATGGGCTCAAGCAAGGTGTCCCCCCCTGTTACTGTAGCACAGTGCCAGCTCAACATTTTCTTTTTCAAAATTACTCGAAAATTTGAACTGTACTAAAAAAATCTTCCAAAATACAGATTACATAAAATTTATTGCTCTACAACTTTCATTAAGGAAGTTCAGTCAGATTCCAAATAAATTTTGAATTTGTATTTTAAATTTGAAAATAGAGCAAAAGCTCTACTTTTGGGGATTTAAAATTACTTTCAAATTTTGAATAAAAGATGAAAATATCTAAAAATAAAAGTTGTTCCATTTATCAAGATCTACAACTTTCATGTAGAAAGTTTTTCATGAAACTGAATAATTTTTGAATTGGAGCTTAAAAATCAAAAGGGGATAATTTCCAATTTAAAGAACTTTTTGAAATTACTCCAAATTTTATTCAAAAACTTGAAAAACTTTATATACCAAAGTTGTAGAGCTCAAAGATATGCACAAACTGTATTTTTGAAGTTTTCCAAAATTTTGAATATTTTGAGGTAAAATTAAGAAGGGGACAAAAACACTTTGAATTTTGAGCTTTTGAAAAGGATTTTCAAATTGGATCTTTGGGCAATTAATTAATGGTGTTGTGGTACTCTTCAAACCCAACCAATGGTATACTTTCAAAGTACAAAGTTCATACTTTGAAATGGTACCAAAGTTTGGCAACTTTTATTTGCAAAATTAATTATGGTTAGCTCCTCAAAAGTGAACTTGAAATTCAAACCCAATTCTTAACCCACTAGGGTTAGGGTTTGGGATTCGGATTCCAACTTCAATTTTGATTCTTGTTTTGTATCATTTGACTTGCAAAACATGTTTGATATGTGAGTCGAGTTAGCCAAGCACTTGCAAACATCAAGGTAGGTTTTAGTGGATTACTTTTATAATCAAGATGCAAGTGAAATTTAAATGGTGTACACATGCACATACGATATGAAAGAGCGCAAACAACCCTAGAATTAAATAAACTCATTTTAATTGTACTCATTAGGGTTCTCTAATCATGAATGCTTATACAATGATGATGATGACATGGCAGGTTTAGGTTAACGTAACACCAGGGGTGTTACATTATATTCCCCTTAAAAGGAATCTCGTCCCGAGATTCAAAGCTTAGGGCTAAGTAATGAAAAAGGAAATGTATCAAGTAGACACATGTTACATGGTTTCATAAGGAAGGTAGAAGGGTTCATATTACAAGTCTCATATTTTCGAAAAGTCATAATTCTTAGAAACGAACCGTGACTTAGGAGAAGGAAGGAAGAAATTCTGGAAAGTGCTCATTCAAAAATCCCTCAGGGAACACATCTGAAAACTCACAGACCACAGGTATATCTTGGATTTCTTGCACTGAGGTTGCATTAACTGTCTCAACTGCTCTCTTGGGAGTCGGGAATTGGATAAGAAGCTGAGACTGGTTATCAGGTAGAAACAACTTAATGGTTCTATTCAGTGCATCTATCATAGCGCCATAATGGCGTAACCAATTCATCCCAAGGATCACATCTATGTTTTGATCCTTCAGTACTATCAGATCCGTGGGATAGAGATACCCACCAAAAGATATAGGGACCTGATATACCATTTCTCGTGTGTGTATACGCCCTCCCGGCGATTGCACCAAAAACTCATCTTTAATTTCTTTTATGGGGATTTCATGCTTTGTAACAAAAATATGGTTGATAAATGTATGCGATGCACCAGAATCAAATAATGTAATTGCAGGGTGACTGGCAACTGGAAACATACCCATTAATACAGGTTCTCCTTTGAGAACATCCCCAGTGTGAACGTGATACACACGTCCAGATTTCTTCCCGGCATTCACCTTCGGGACATGCTGTGATTTACCCCTGCCTTGACTCTGATGCTGCTGATTGCCCGACCCTTGCTGGAGGTTGGAGGTATTCTGGATTAGGTAGGGGCAATATCGAACATAGTGTGGCTCTTCACAATTAAAACATGGACCTCTACCAGTGGACGGAGCCTAGGGAGCTGGGGGAGTGGGAGTTCGAATACCCTGGGTATTCGGTTGCTGTGGATAGGTTGTGGCAGCAGGGCGAGTGTACACCTGTTGCCCTTGGGCTTGCTGCTGCTGTGGTGGGTAGTAATAGGGTTGGTGGCTTTCTTTGGTCTTTGTGGATAGCGGGATGGCTGGTGGTTATCCGAGTAGGGTGGAATATAACCTTCTGGCGTTTCTGGATTCCGCCAGATAGGTTAGGGGAAGCACGCCGCTCTTCACTCTTCTGTTTAAGCATAGATCTTTCATAGGATATGGCGATATCCACCGCCTCATAGAAGGTGGCAGTTGGGTTGGCAGTAAGGTGGGTTTCAACATTACTCTTTAAACCCCTAAGAAAATATTTCTTCTTCTTACTGTCAGTGTCCACATGCTCAGGTGCATACTGGGATAGATGACTAAACGTATTCACATACTGCACCACTGTTCGACCTCCTTGCTTTAATGCCAGAAACTCTTCCAGCTTTGCTTGCATCACCCCGTCAGTAATGAAATGCTGACGGAAGGCATCTCGGAACATGGTCCAAGTAATCTGCTGTCCAACGGGCTGACGTGCGAGAAAGTTTACCCACCATGCTGATGCAGGGCCTCTCAATTGTTGGGCGGCAAACTTGGGTTTTAACAGGTCTGGACAACCCTCTAACAAGTCAAACTTCTGATCTATGATACGAAGCCAATCATTAGCCTCTAAGGGTTCCTCAGCCCTAGTGAAAACTGGCGGACGGGTTTCTATAAAGTCCGCATACGTGATCTCGTCGTTATTACGACGACCACGATTCTCATAGGGTGCATTTTGATTGTGCTGACTCATTTCCCGTAGCAGACGAGCATTCTCAGTGGTAGCATTTACTAAGGCTGCCACTGCTTTAGCCAAAGACTGGTGCGGGTGGTGCCTGCGGGGCCTCACCTCCCTCTTGTGAAGAACCAGCACGAGAATGGTCAGACATCTGTTATAGACAAGATCATATTTATTCACAAGCAGATTTATTAAACTTAAAACATTACACCAACTAGCCACATGCCTTTCTGTAGGAAGAAGAAATATAACCTATAAGATTGAGATCCTTAGGGCTAGCAAGAATAGGATTGATGTTACTTAGCCCAACCGCTTTGCAAATGGGGATATGATTTTAAATATGTGAATAAACATGATGCATGATCGAACCTACGGATCAAGCAAAAACCTTTTAAACTAGCATAATCATACTTTTAGTAATATGGGGCAAAAAAGAAAACAACATGATACTCCGCTTAAGACTCTTTTAAATAGCACCTGGAAAGGCTACTAGAAAGGATTAAGACGGAGCAGAAGCAATTTGGACCAAACACATTTAACTTTTGGATCCAAAACATTTCGAAGTTTTTGAAAAGTAATACTGTGAATATCTTTGCAAGTACCGCTCCGATACCCTCTGTGGCAGAACCTTCTAAATTATATGGCCCACAAGCACCTGACATTGTCCCAAAGACTTCTGTCGGCTATGCTTGTACACCACATAACCTAGAATGTCTCGTCGGGTGAAACCTCGATAAACCATAATTCCTCTAGGATCGATACTTACAGTGACATCACAGTATTACAACAGTTTTCATATACAAATACCAGAGTAGCGGAAGACTTACAATAACTTAATTTACAAACCTTTTGATAAACTTATACAAACCAGAGTATCATTATTACATAATAGCGGAAGTATCATTACTTAACTTTACAAACCACACAACGGAAATGCCCTGCCCGAGGGCCACACAATCTACTCTTCCTCAGATCCTTCCTCGATCACCGTCATGCAACAAGGGCCGTAGCACACTTGTTCACACGGTTCACCTGCAACAGGGGTTTAACAAACCCTGAGTATAAAAAGTACTCTGTAAGACTTACCCGACCAAAAAAAATTGGGGAGAAGACTTAGAAATGCTGGCTAATAGGAATCAAGGTAAGGCTTCAGCAAGATCAAATGACACCTTTGCAAAAAGAGACTAAGCCAGTCCTTACTTTACTACAACAATCACTTGTCAACCATGTAACGGATTCAAAACTTTTCATCATCAACTTCCATGATTACTACGATGCTGGTGCAAGGATCAAGTCTCCCATATCATGGAGCAACGACGATTCGAATCGCTTTATATACCCAGCTGGGGCTTCCTAGCCACACGATGTATACAGGATCGAACATCTTACATGCATCAACTCACGCTTGCATTTCTTCCGGCCAGAATGGGTCCTAGCCACGAGGTACAGTACACCATCTCCCCACGCCGCGGTCCCCTTCCACGGTGGCCCCGTAGGATGGGTACACGCTACGCTCGTCCCGGTTGTCCGTTCTCGTCGTGGATAGTACAAGGGAGCTTACCGCCATTAGCATGCGACTAGTACTATCCAATAACCTCATGATCCAAGGGCCAAGGCAACGAACGGTGCTTAACCGACTCACAAGTGGACGACAGCGTACCCTTGACCCGATCAAAGTGAAGGGATACCAACAAGTAACATCAGGTTTTCATAAATGCCCTCAACGGGGATATGGTTATCACACTTTGAAAACATTTTATTTATAAAGCCTATGCTATCAGCAGAGCGAAGTGTATACTAAGCATTTTATAAATCAAAACAGGTATCCAGGATAATATATCAAGGTACGGTAAATGCATCAAAGTAGGATATCACACAACTTCTACACCTAATGCATTGTATCATCACATGAAATCATAAAAACTTTTCGAAATACAAGGACGGGTTTGTATGCATCCGGGGCTTGCCTTGGGGCTCGACGAAGTTAGGAGCACTATCCAATCACCGAGATCAGATCCAACCTTCTCACGATGATCACTTTCTTCAAGAACTGGAGTTGGATTAACTTCTTCCGCAGACGGCACAGCTACACGAGTGGAATGCATGATTACGATGCAGTAATAAAAAGAGCATGCGATAATGATGCAACGATTGTTATCCTATCTTGAGTACAACTTTCCTTCACGGTATAGTCACACTAAGAAGGTATAGCTAAGCGTCGACGACGACGGACTAACGATGCGCAATCAACATAAAATGCCGAAGGTCATTAGGGTTAATGACCTAGGGTCATCACTAAATCCCAAAATCAAGCATCCCTAATAGTGATTAAGGTTGATTACTAATTTATTAACCATTTTTACAGTTGTTGAAAGCCACTAATTAACTTGCTAATTAAAGATTAATTAAACCCTAATTAATCAAAGGATAATTAATTAAACATTAATTAATTAAGGTATTAATTAAGCATAATACAAAACTTAATCAAAACAGGATCAAACTTCATAATTAAGATCATTATCATCTAATTAGTACACAAAATAAATTTCATGATTTTTGGAGTTATATTTTATTTATTAAAAATCATGGAAGTTGCATTTATCAATTTAAAGAGCAATTTATTGCATAAACAAAAGTTACTGAAAACACAGGGGTTAGCATTTTTCCTGAACAGAGCATATTACAAAGATCACACACATATTTTTATTTTATTTTTAACTGCCCCAAATTATTTAATTACGAAATTAACAAAAATCAGCATTTGAGTTCATAAAAGAAAAGGGAAAAACATTTCATTTGCGTTGGACCGGGCCGAGGCCCAACTTCCGCCCAAGCAACGGCCCGGCTATGAGCGCGCTTGCCCCTTCCTATCTCCTCCTCCCTCTCCGACAGCCCGGGCCCGGCTATCGGCCTTCTCTTCTTCTCTCTCACCGTTCAAAAGAACGGCGCCCGACGAGGTGTCGGAAAGCTTCTCGGCAGCGAGGTCGAGCCGACGCGGGCAGCACCATGGGCTCCCTCTCCTCCCTCGACCTTAACGAGCTATCGGATGAACACTAGCGGCGATCGGGCAGCTATGGCGGTGCCTATGGCGGTTTGGCGGCACTGCGTGCGGGCGGCACGGCAAGTAAATACCGCGACGGGGCACGATTGAACCGAAAAAGGAGAAGGGAAGGTTAGGTGTGCTCACCAATAGGTGGTGCTCGCGCTAACTCGGTCGGAGATGAAGCGGAGCTAGTTAATCGCGGCGGAGCGGCTCGCGGCGCGTGCTTCGCACGATGCGCGCGCCGCCGCTGCTGGGCCCAGCTCGGGAAAGCAAAACGGCCAAGCCGATGAGCACCCGAGGAACCGGGGCGAAGCTATTTGTGTCGTTGGTTTGGGTGAAGACGTGCTGCGAGAGCTGGCTATGGGAGAATGGAGTACGGCGGCGCCCCGGCCGGCTCGAGAACGATGAGCCCGTGAGGGCAATTGGGATAGAGAGGGGTGGCGAGCCGAGGCTCAAGCAAAGGTGCCAAGGGCTTGCGGAGGTGTTGGCAAAGATGGCCGGAGCAAAGTAGCGCAGCGTGCCACGCGAATTGCACCGGGCGGAGGGAGTTGCCGGAGTTGGAGCATGAGAAGGAAAAAGCGGCGGTGGCGGCGGTGTAGGCTTATATAGGGTAGAGATGGTCGACGTGGTGTCAAGCACCTTCCCGATGGGTTTTGCGGTTGTTGGTGGCGGAAAAAACGGGAAGGCGCCCGAAAAGCGGCCACGGCGGCGCCGGCGGCCGACCGGCATGGGCTCAAGCAAGGTGTCCCCCCCATTATTGTAGCACAAAGTGCCGACTCAACATTTTCTTTTTAAAATTACTCCGAAAATTTGAACTGTACTAAAAAAATCTTCCAAAATACAGATTGCACAAAATTTATTGCTCTACAACTTTCATTACGGAAGTTCAGTCAGATTCCAAATAAATTTTGAATTTGCATTTCAAATTTGAAAATAGAGCAAAAGCTCTACTTTTGGGATTTAAAATTACTTTCAAATTTTGAATAAAAGATAAAAATATCCAAAAATAAAAGTTGTTCCATTTATCAAGATCTACAACTTTCATGTAGAAAGTTTTTTATGAAACTGAATAAGTTTTGAATTGGAGCTTAAAAATCAAAAGGGGATAATTTCCAATTTAAAGAACTTTTGAAATTACTCCAAATTTTATTCAAAAACTTGAAAAACTTTATATACCAAAGTTGTAGAGCTCAAAGATATGCACAAACTGTATTTTTGAAGTTTTCCCAAATTTTGAATATTTTGAGGTAAAATTAAGAAGGGGACAAAAACACTTTGAATTTTGAGCTTTTGAAAAGGATTTTCAAATTGGATCTTTGGGCAATTAATTAATGGTGTTGTGGTACTCTTCAAACCCAACCAATGGCACACTTTTCAAAGTACAAAGTTCATACTTTGAAATGGTACCAAAGTTTGGCAACTTTTATTTGCAAAATTAATTATGGTTAGCTCCTCAAAAGTGAACTTGAAATTCAAACCCAATTCTTAACCCACTAGGGTTAGGGTTTGGGATTCGGATTCCAACTTCAATTTTGATTCTTGCTTTTGTATCATTTGACTTGCAAAACATGTTTGATATGTGAGTCAGAGTTAGCCAAGCACTTGCAAACATCAAGGTAGGTTTTAGTGGATTACTTTTATAATCAAGATGCAAGTGAAATTTAAATGGTGTACACATACACATACGATATGAAAGAGCGCAAACAACCCTAGAATTAAATAAACTCATTTTAATTGTACTCATTAGGGTTCTCTAATCATGAATGCTTATACAATGATGATGATGACATGGCAGGTTTAGGTTAACGTAACACCAGGGGTGTTACATAAGGCCAGATCATTACTTTGTGCAGGTGGAAAGAACGAGATCGATTTGTTATCAGCCAGGAGTGATTGTTGTTTTCTTGCTTCTTAATAAGGTGCTTCATGTGTATCAGGTACCAACACAAGGAGAGCTTAGATATTCAAGATTTCAAGTTACAGATTTAATTGAAAATATTTTCTGGGTGCAATTGCAGCAAACTGGAGTGACACGTGAGAGGAGTGGTTGGATGGGGCAGGATTTCTAGGATTCTAGAAACTGGCACCATGAGTTTGTGTTAAAACAGGTAACTTCTTTTGGTGGACATAGTGTTACAACCAAATTATTTTCAGGTACAATGTTCCATGGCCATGCTCTGAGCCAACCTATGCCTAGGCCGCTTGATTAGGAAACTATATATTTTAAGTTGTTTCACTAAACCTGGAATTCACTAAACTTGTTTCAAAGACACATAGAAAGGAGAATTACAGTTCTTCCCTGCATCAAATATATTGTGATCTTCCTTGCTCTTCTTGGGAGATATGTTCCATTCATGTAATCTGCAATGTATTTTTTCTTTCTAGCCATTGTTCATGCAAAGAACAAACTTTCACCAATTTCAAAGAGGAAGGTCAGCAATCTGGTTTGCATAACACCACAAGTTCTTTTCTTGCCTGTAGGGTAAATGTTTCTTCACCTCCATAGATAATATGAAGGTTCATGCAATTTTTATAAGAAACATCCATATTTTATTTCTACAGAATATTTATGTTCGTCATAAAGATTTCAAACAAACTTATCAGCTTAACACTTCAAATACTTCCTTATCCCCACAAAGGTATGTGAATTGTAATGTCATGCAAATATAGGTATTATAGACCTTGTGATTAATATATAATCTCTGCGATGTATTTGAAGCTGCTGAATCTTATCTTTTTCGTCCCTCCCATGTACATGTACCCTCGGAGTCATAAATTGTGATTAATATATAATTAACTGTAGGATTTATTTAATACGATCCGTAGCATTAGCACGTAGCGTTAGCACGAAGATCACAACTAATTTATGGGCTTCCCGTGCATGGCCTACGGATTTGGCGGCATGGCTAAGCGGTAAGGCAAGGGGACTGCAAGGTGTTTCTGCTCTCTGCTTGTCAACATGACCAAGGTGAGTTTCTCATGTAAAAATTGTCACTTTTAGTTGCTTTTAAATGTTTTGTTTCATCGAGAACCCGGATAAAAATAAAAGGTTGTTTCGATGGTCAGAGCATATATATTGCTGTAGCTCTCTAGCTTTCCTTTTTCAGTTTCTTCTTTGTTGTGAGATGGGAGATGCTGAATGTCAATGATACCTTTCAAAGGTAAATTTGTTACTGTTCAAGTTTCAAGAAAACAGATAAATGAATGTTTGTGCATTGATTTGTCTGAATACTGTTCTATATCATCAATTTTCTTTGGAACTTAAAAAGTTTTTTTGGGCATGAAACCACTTGTATCAGGATGATTTGAGGAGGGGACTTGAAATGGATCCTGAGCTTCATGCCTTCATGCAGTGCTGCTCATGGGAGGTGGAGAGGGCATGGGTCCAATCAGCAAGTCTGCTAGGAATGCGAACTGACCAATCTTTTCAGTCTGTGATAGTGTCTTTTTATCTAAATTGGCTGATCCCATCTCCATTTTGTCGCTTTAGGACTTGTTAGTAAGCTGAGTTCACTGTCGGGCACGTTCCTTCAGCAGCCAAGACATTTCAAAACTTATTTTTTGGAAACATGGAATTTTTTTTTTTTTGTTGATGATAAGCACTTACATCTGTTGTCGGGTCATGAATTGTTTCAAGCTTGATCATGTTTTGTTGTGTTAGTTAAGGGTCACTCATCCATGGCTAGCCAAACAATAACAAATATCATCATGCAATTATGCTTGGTGTTACACTTATGGGTTAGCTATCATGGTTGTAGGCTTATACCTGCTAGCATCTATATTGTTGCAGAGGAGGCCTTGTTGCGGTGATGGAGAGACCTGGTGGCATTTTATAATTGCATGAGTTGCTACCAAAAAAATACAATTGTGTGAAACCTAAACTATAGTTAAAATATCTGTTATTTAATTGTTTTTATGTGTATCTCTAAGATGTCGCCGTAGCGTTAGCACGGACACTATACTAGTAAGGAGGGGTGGAGAGATGAGTAGATGACTTATCTCACTTTTTTATAGATTTTATATCCAATTTATTTAGGGTTTAGCCAAAATAAATCCTCTCACGGGTGGAGAGATGAGTAGATGACTTATCTCACTTTTTACAGATTTTATATCCAATTTATTTAAGGTTTAACCAAAATAAATCCTCTTACGAAGTCAGATGTTTTTCCTTGTCAGAATCTGGTTACTTGTGATGAATTTGGTGATTGCCACAACGAGATTGTCATTGCTGCGTTGATTTCATTGACAGGAGGCTAATTTGTGGCTATTGCCTGAGAGATGCTCTTGGGCACTCCCAACAAGGATAATTTTTCGAGTCATCGATCTTGGTCTTGATGGTCGCAAAGAGGAAATAGAGGATTGGAGTTAATGAATCTGTATCCTATGCCATACCAACGATGTAACTATTGATATTCTTTCACGATTTAGATGCGCGGTATATTGGATTTTGTGGCATGTCCAATGATTTACGGTTGTTTGTTGTTTAATAAGGTTGTGTTCATGTAGAACATTGGCTGCGCATCCAAAATGCCACTGGAAAAGAAGATGAAACAATCTAGACTATTGTACCTTATTTATTTTAGATTTTTTTTTTATATGTAACTTGGAGAAATACTATGCAAGCTTTACTATAATTCCGTCTTAAAAAGAGACCCTTATAGATTAAGGAAGGTAACACCTATTTGAATTCCAAGCACCTTCGGTGTTACAAATGCGGCTAGCATCTCACCGGATGTTTTAAAATATGTTTTCCTGATCATGGAGGCGTATCATTGTCTGATTGATGCTTTTCATGATTGAATGGTCCTTTCTGAACTCTTTCTCCATCCTTCCCATCATATACAAATGATACATGCAGTTGCATATATAATAATCTCTTAAATCAGATACCACGAGAAAGCATCAGAAACTTTTACAAAGGCAAGGAATAGAAAATAATATAAGCAAAGCAAAGCACTAGCCACTAGCACTACCACCTTGATATATGTACTCCTAACCTAAGTCCTAAACATGGAAATAATCAACCCAAATGGCTTTGCTTCCTTTGTCCCTGTGGCTCTCTCTACACGGTTTTCAAATAGATAACAGAAAAGAACGTGCAAATGATGGCCTCTGCACTTGCAGAGCAGAGGCTCCTTTTCTTTTTATGCCTCTGCCTATTTTATGTCCTTTATTCCGGTATTAGGTAAAGATGCAAAATGTTCTACTCAGTTTTGTGAAATCCTTTTTCGTTTAGGGCTCTTTCGGTTAGGCTTATTTTTGACTGGAATAGTTCTCATTGATGCTTGGTTGTATAAAATACAACGGTGTTCCCTTTCGGTTAGGCTTATTTCTGACCGGAATAGTTCTCATTGATGCTTGGCTGTATAAAATATAACGGTGTTTCTGGTCAGAATGGTTCCAGAACTCGACTCCCTGTGAGAATCGAACTCAGGCCTTGTTCTCTTTCACTTATTTACCTAAGTTTTTCCACTCTCTCTCCATCACATCAATTTTTACCCGCATATATAGAGTATTAAATATAAGTAAAAAATAACTAATTGCATGGTTTAGTTGTAAATCGCGAGACGAATCTTTTGAGCCTAGTTTAGCCATGATTGGACATTATTTGCCAAATACAAACGAAAGTGCTACAGTGCTTCGAATGCAGGTTTCTTGCAATCTGAACAAGGCCTCATTAAACCGAACGCGCCCTAATCTGTGACTTGCTGAATAATTATCTTCTTCTAGTAGCAAAATTTGGTAACTTCAAGTCATCTTTATACCAGAAGAAGAGAAGGACCATTTCGCAAGTGGCCGGTTTTTATATTTATATATGCAGGGAATACTAGTAGGTGGATCTCACCTAAAAAGGCAATCCGTTATTTAAAATAATAGAAGGCGAATCAAACAAATAGTTTAGGGAAATTTGATCAACATGAATACTTGCGACAGTTGTTTGTTTGTCGTTAACTCGTTATGCACAGCAAAGGGTTATATTAGGTCGTTTTGTTGCTTAATAAAGTTCATTTTTTTTAGGAAAAAGTTACTTTATACAGGCGATGAGTAGAATCATAGCTCAATACACATTTCTAGGAGCTGAGGGGTGATTACCAAATGCCTATCTTTAGAAAGTTCCTTTTATAAAACTTTTTGGAGGCTTTCTTTGTCCTTTTTTCAAAAACAAAAATCATGCCAGCCCGCGAGGATTTCAGCCTGCCCTGGCGAGCTAGTGCCACACGTCATCCACCCGACCATGGGGGGCATAGGAAAGCTCTTGGAGTCGCCATCGTGACCTCTACTCGCACGGGGGATCAAGCCCATGCAGGTAGCAGGTACATATCGATTGTCCACATGCAAGAAAAATATAACACATGCATTAAAATAAAAGAAAGTTAATATGTAAATCATACTCTGACAATTTATTACACTCCCACTGTCATACCGAAAAATACTAAGGCCATGTCATCCTTTTTACTACCTCCGTTCCTAAATACGGTAACTCCTAGAATCCGTGCTAGTTAAATTTTTTTAACTTTGACCAATTTTATAGAAAAAAATTAATATATATGATATAAAGTGAGTATCTTATAAAAATACATTGTATGATAAATCTAATGGTACTAATTTGGTACCATATATTTTAGTGTTTTTTCTAGAAATTTGGTCAAAGTTTAAAAGTTTGACTTTTAAGACAACCCAAAGTTTTGCAAAGATTCGAGGGGACGGAGGGAGTACCTCTTCAAGGTCCCTTTAGAACAAATGGTTTTCGCACAGGTCCGCACAGAAAAGCAACCAGCCAATCATAAGATCCTACAATGAAAAGCCCAAACACTCCTCGTACACTAAGGCCTTGTCTGGCTACTCACGAATACACTCCAATCCATATAATTTATGAGGGATTGAGGTATATTTTAGTTCAAATTCCACCTCAGTCCCCTACAAACCATATGGATTGAGGTGTATTTGTGTGCAGCCAAACAAGGCCTAACTGTGGCCGATCAAGGTTTCATCGTCCGATGAGCCCTCAACGGCTAGGCAGCGCCGAGCTAAATGAAGATCCAGCGTGCTTGCTTCCCGTCTGTATTTTTCGTTGTCCACGCACAATCAGAGCAAGTATTATAAAGAGCTATAAGAAGCCTATATATTGACGTAGAAGAGAAAAAAGAGAAGAGAGAAGAGAGGTGGGTTGCTTCCAGCTAACTAAAGACACAAGAATAAAAAAACTTATAAGAGACAAGAACAAAAAAAACTTATAAGAGAAAAAGATGAGCCGTAGAAAAACTAACTATTATATGAGTTAGCTAAGAAGTAAGCTGCAAAAATTTATACAGTTAAGTAAAAAATATATTACTAAATTTATTTTAAATAAAGGCTGTATTACTATAAACTTGTTCTCAGTGTAGACGGTGGTGAGTGCGGTGCCTATAGCACTAGCCGAGGAGGCGTGGTGGGGGTGGCTTGATCCCAAGGGCAGAAAGAATATAGGGGGATATCCATCCATCCATGGTGGGTCGACCCTATAAAAAGCTGCATCATTACCCTCCGTCCTCTCCTAGCTGGTCCCTGCTGCAGCACTAAGCTTAGCTTGAGAGCTTCTCCTCCATTGTGCTAACTCTCTTTTTCTCTCCCCTCCGATCCTAGCTGTTCTTCCTTTTGCTGTCCACTGCTTCAGTGCTGCTTTGTTCAGCTAATACTGTCTTTAATCCCAGTTACTGCCGTCGGTTTTTTTCCAGCAAATTAAGCCTCGCACCGCACTTGTGCCGCCTCAAGAACCTGAAGGCCTGTAGAAGAAGGCTGTAGCAAGTGATAGTGGAGAGAGTGAGTTGCAGCAGGAGATAGTCAAATCAGAGGGGAAGGAACCAAAGCTCCAAGCTCCAAGAGGGGAGCGGAGCGGCCTTCGACTCACTTCCAGTTCCAGCAGCTAGCGCCGCTCGCGGTCGTCCGCCGCTCGAGCCCCCAATCGGCGGTCCCGCAGCCGCCGCCTCCTCCTTTGGCAGCGAGAAGGACTTCCACCTTTTTTCTTTTCTTGCAAAAAAAGAGCCTTTTTTCTCTCTGTCTTCCTCATCATCCGTTTGTTGTGCTCCCTCCCCCCAAGAAGCTGGGAGCTAGCTAGCTAGCTAGCGGCCCACTGGCCGAGTACTACCGAGCCAGCAGGCGTAGCCCTTGGCAGCACTCTCTCTCTCTCTCTCTCGCCAGGCATTACAACACCTTGGCACGGCGGTGGAGGCAGGCAGCTTCCAGGGCGCCGGCGCCATGGTGCCGTCGCCGCGCCTCCTCACCCCCAACGGCGGCGCGGTGGCCGGGCCCGCGCCGAGTCGTCGGGAGGAGAAGGAGATGACGGCCAACGGCAACGGCAACAGCGGGGGCCTGCATCAGCTGGCCCTGACCTTGCCGCGCCCTGGCCCACCAACTGGCCGCGCGGGAAGCCCAGGAAGCGGGCGCCGATCTTGAACCTGCAGGCCGCCATCTTCGTCTCCGTCGTCCTCAACGTCGGCCTCCTCCTCCAGCACTACGTCAATAGCACGGCGGCTCCGTCGCACCACCACCACCAGGAGCATCTGCAGGCCTGCCCGACGCATCTGCTGGATGCTGGCGTCAGCCGCAACAGAAGGGGAAGGCAGGAGGAGCGGCCGTCGTCCGTGCCCAAGGCCGGGGCGCCGTCGACGGGCAAGCCGGCGGTGACGCCGGGCTCGGTGATTAACCTCGACCAGTGAGTATTATTCAATTCAAATCTTTCCTCCTTTTGTTGCTGCCGCGTTTGCATGCCAACTGGTTCGCGTTCCTCAACGCTCAAATACATTATGTTACCGCTTGTGTTTCAGTGGCAATACCCCCACCCCCTGATTTGAGAGCCATCTCAGTCTAAGTGGGTACCGTCTCAAAAATCATCTCTTCAAATTTCTCGTATTAATATTAATTATGAACTTATGAGAAATATAAGATTGTTTTTTCATAAACCAAACAAAAAAAAAAGAGTGATTAAAGCAGAAAGAAAAGTGAACCAAAATAAAAGGAGTAATAAAATACATCTTAATGTATATCACATATAATGTATATCTAGATGTGTAAAAAACAGAACAATTTATAATTTGTAGACAAACTATGGAGTTCGAAGAACTTGAGCTAAAAAGAGTACATCATTTCTCGTTTTCATATCAAACATCCTGTTAATAATTTAAAACAAACCATTAAACCACACAGCACACTCGAGAGTCGAGACTCCAGCACCCCCTACTATATTTGCAATTTGCGGCAGCGGGGAGGTTTTCGGCGTTCTTCCCCACGGGTGAGGCATGTCCCCTGTGCAATGCTGGTGTCAATGGAGAATGAACTCCGGTGCGCGGATCAAATCTACCTATCCCGAGACCCCGGATTTGCTGGCGATTCATGCACCTTGCTAGCTTCTGTTGATTAATGCTTCATTTTGTAGTATTAGTGTTGCCACTGCTGCGAATTTGCACTCTTAATTAATTATATATATACTTGAAGCTATGGCTTTGACATTCGCGTTGTCGGGTGCAGCGGCGACCCAACCATGTTCGAGGAGTTCTGGCGGGGGACGGGGTCCGCCGCCGAGATCGTCATCCCGGGGTGGCAGACCATGAGCTACTTCTCTGACGTCGGCAACGTGTGCTGGTTCCTGGAGCCCGGCCTGGACCACGAGGTGCGCCGGCTCCACCGCCTGGTCGGCAACGCCGCCGTCGACGGCTACCACGTCCTCGTCGGCACCGGCTCCACGCAGCTCTTCATGGCCGCGCTCTACGCGCTGTCGCCGCCCGCGGCCGCCGGCGCCGCGCCCATGAGCGTCGTGTCCACGGCGCCCTACTACTCGGTAAGCTCCCCGTCATCGGCCCGTCCCCAAACAAAACCATGGATCGGAGCGACGAGACGCATCGCTGTCTGTCGCTCGCTGTGGCGCGTGCGCTTGCTCTGCATTGGTAAGCCTAATTAACAACGCATCGTGCTGCACTGCTGCTGAATTGTCGCGTGACAGGGAAGGCAGACCACCTGTCATTATCTTATCATTCTGCCACCTTCCCCACTTAATGATGAGGAGATAGAGCAGAATTCAAAGCCGTAGAGGACTAGAGGGGGACACTGATGGCGCCACTCAGCTTTGTTCCCTCCCCCTTGTCCCAGACACTCCACCATGCTGGCTGACTTCCTTGATCTGATCTGAGACGCTCGATCTCTGCTCATTCATGTGATGAAGCATATGGCCTGCTGGATGCTCATGTCTCCTCCTCCTCCTCCGGTCCCCTGGCCCTGATGGGGATGGCGTCCATCTATTCTCTCCCCCTCGTCGTAGGGCCGGGCCGGCATTACTGTGTGCTGTGATTGCTGATCCGATTTGTGGGTAGCCGACATGTCTCTTTAAACAATCATCCATCATTAGCAGCTCCCCCTTCTAGAATCAGATCAGAATCTTAGTAGTATGTACTTTGTGGTTAGGTTAGCATAGCATTAGCATGTTAGGCGCGCGGGAGGCCTGTCCTTCTTCAAAATTGAGCTCCACGCCTCCACCCCATCTCCATGTGCAAAGCCGGCGCCGGCAGGAATATTGCTTGCTCACCACATGCCGGACCGGCGGCATGCATATGATTGATTTCCGGTTATGTTCATCAGTTCATGTGCCATGATCTGTCTCTGCTAACCTGGGAGGGAGAAGAGGGGGAGCACAGGCCACAGCGATTCCATTCCATTTCTATGTTTTCAGTTAAGCATGTGCCTGCACCATATCTAGTGCTAAATCATGTGTTCAGTAATGGGAGTCGGCGGCGTCAGAGTCGACAGTCGACAGTCTTAAATTTCCCATGCCCAGAATTCTGATCTCAACCATACTTGCAGTACTGCACATAATAGTAGTAATAATTTCATAAGAAAACAGATCCAACTGTCCGGTAGCGAGTCAATGCACTGACGACCCCATCTGATCTGTGTGCTGCGTTGCACCGTGCAGTCCTACCCTGCCGTGACGGACTTCCTCCAGTCGGGTCTCTTCCGCTGGGCCGGCGACGCCAGCTCGTTCAAGGGCGACAAGTACATCGAGCTGGTGTGCTCGCCGAACAACCCCGACGGCGCCATCCGCGAGGCCGTCCTGTCCTCGGACTCCGGCATCGCGGTCCACGACTTGGCCTACTACTGGCCGCAGTACACGGCGATCACCAGACGCGCTGACCACGACATCATGCTCTTCACCGTGTCCAAGAGCACAGGGCACGCCGGGACGAGGATCGGGTAAGTCGGTCGGTCGATCGATCGATCAAGCTCGCCGGTGCAGATTACGGCATGCCTGCATGAATCTGAATGTGTCAATGGCTGATTGATTGCTCCGGTGAAACGTTTCGGCGTGTGCAGGTGGGCGCTGGTGAAGGACCGCGAGGTTGCCAAGAAGATGACCAAGTTTATTGAGCTCAACACGATCGGGGTCTCCAAGGACTCGCAGCTGCGCGCCGCCAAGGTGCTCAGGGCGGTCTCCGACGCCTACGAGCTCCCGGCGGCGAAAGAGGCTCCCCGCCTGTTCGACTACGGCCGGCGCAAGATGGTGGAGCGCTGGACCATGCTGCGTGAAGCGGCCGCCGCGTCCGGCATCTTCAGCCTCCCCGACGAGACCTCGGGCTTCTGCAACTTCACCAAAGAAATGGCGGTGACAAACCCTGGTACGTATTGATGTACATGTACCCCCATTGCTTCTGAACCGACAGACAACGAAGGCACTGCTCAGTGGTCACCGTGCGTGCATCTCGCTTAACGCCCATGGCGTGCGTGTGCTTGTGCTTGTGCTTGCAGCGTTCGCGTGGCTGCGCTGCGACAGGGAGGACGTGGAGGACTGCGCGAGCTTCCTGCGCGGCCACAAGATCCTGACGCGGAGCGGGAGCCAGTTCGGGGCGGACCCGAGGTACGTCCGGGTCAGCATGCTCGACAGGGACGACGCCTACGACATCTTCGTGAAGCGCCTCTCCTCTCTGCGTTGAAGATGATCGATAGATCGGCCACGCATGGAGATGGAGGAGGGTCGATGCCACCCGGCCGGCGGCGTCGGCATGCCAGTCCGT
This sequence comes from Chrysopogon serrulatus, assembly GCA_015844335.1. Lineage (NCBI taxonomy): Eukaryota > Viridiplantae > Streptophyta > Magnoliopsida > Poales > Poaceae > Chrysopogon > Chrysopogon serrulatus. Next base: position 166,567 of record JADLZL010004171.1, read on the forward strand.
GGGACTGAGGGCATGCGTAGGGCAGGCAGTGTTCAGTAGGAAGTAGCGCAGGAGGAGCAACGTTTTGTTTTGCTCTTCTCTGCTGTACGTTTTGTGTTGTTTTCGGGATGTCGCATCATCTCAAAAATTCTTATAAAAGGTCTCATTTTTCTTTGCATTTTCTAATTGTTACTGTGTGAGACTGAACTGACGTAACAAAAAAAAATCAACATAAATTCGACAGAGGACATTAAAAGATTGTTAAGACATCACTATTAAAAAATGGTACTCTGCTCGTAATGCTTGGCGTTCTGGCTAGTGGGTTTTAGCCTACTGTTAATGTATGGTGGTCCCTAATGCTACTGTTGGAACAATGGGCTTGGCCCATATAAATTTATACTGCCACTGCTGTTGGAACAATGGGCTTAGCCCATATAATTTTCTCCAACTATTTCAAACAAATCTTAGATGTCTATTTCATGTGCGCAAGAGGTTTGATAATTGGCTTAATGCCGAACCCCTATCATCTCTTTATCCCGCCCTCTTCTCTCACTGTCGCCGGCCTCATTGCAGTGTGAGGGGGGCCCTCACCCATGGCATTGAATCAACTCTTCAGCCTCGAATATCCACCCATGTACAGTCTGAGTTGGTGCTCCTTCACTCCTCCATTGTCGCGGTGTCACTTGTTGACACAGTTTTTTTTTTTTTTTTAACAATTACACAAGACAACGCAGACGCTCACAACACGCACTGATTGCAGGTTCATGAACACTCCCGGGAACCAGCCCTTCTCCTCTCAGGGGGCTTACAAGGCCCTCCATGCTAGCGACCCCATCCTCCCTGGCCCGCAGCTTATCTGGGGTAGCAGGCTTCCGAGGAAATTGAAATTCTTTTGTTGGCTGGTCCATTTTGACAGAATTAACTCTCGGGCAAATTTGTTTTGGAAGAACATTCGTCCTCTTGAAGAATCCTTCTGCCCACACTGCCATGGCACTCTGGAAACTAGTGATCACATCTTTGTTGCGTGCCCCAACGCTGCTGAGGTTTGGAGAAGACTTCACGTCTCAGTTCGTGTCGGCGACCAATCTACTCCCTGGGTTATTGGGCAGGACCTCAGCTTGCCACCAAAGATCCGTTTTGACATGATGCTCATCATCCTCTGGCAAATCTGGAAAGCTAGGAATTCGGCAATCTTCGACTCCACCGTTACTACCTCAACTGGTGTCATCAGAGCAGCAATCAAAGACGCCGGTGATTGGGCGTGCAGATATAGAAAGGATAGGACTTTGGTGTCAGTCTGGATTGCTTACTTCCGTTCATGCTGTAACGGTGTCTGATCTGCTCCCTCTGCTCTTCTGTACTCCCCCCTTTACACACGATGCTGTAACCCTCCCGGTATGCCGGATGTATGCTGTACTTGTGCGAGCTCTTAGCTCCTTCGATTCAATATAGTAGGTGGGAACTCCCCCCGAATTGGTCGAAAAAAAAAAATGTGCGCAAGAGGTGAAAGTGGTGCAACCTTTTGTTCCACCTTGCTTGTGGAAGAGAAGGGAAAACCACAGGAGAACGTGGTACATGTAAAATGATGATCACGCACCAAAATCAACTATGGCATGTATATTTCGAGAAGCGAGTAAATTCTAACCTCGTTGACAGAAGGTCTGACCCATTAATCTCTACAACTAAAAAGAGTGAAATGACATCGTTTTCGCCCCGCTAATGACTCTCGCCCGCGCTAAATCATCCGCCCCGCTCCCTCTATCGCTCCTGCACCTGCTCCCTCTGCCGCTGCGGAACTGCCACCCGCGCACGACGCCCAGCTCCTTCCCTCCCGCCCGCACCAACTGCAGCTGCTTCACCCGATCCGAATCCACACCTCCCACGTCTCTCGTGCAGCTGGAGAAGCAAGGGGAAGCGGTGGCGGTGGCGGGGCTCCCGTGCTGCTGGGGATCGTCGTCGTCCGTTGCTGCGTCGGCCAGCACCCTCGTCATGCCAGCCCGCCGTCCTCGTCGTCGACCCGTGCTTCTCCGGCACACTGCCGTCGCGATTCGCCGTCGCCTTGGTGCGCCGCCGTCAGCGTCTTCGCCATGCCAGCCCGTCGTCAGCCGTCAGCGCCCTCGCCCTGCCAGCCCGCCGTCCTCGCCGTCGAGCGCCGCCCTTCAGGACTCGCAGGGGCGCGCCTTCGCGGTGGTGGAGTCCTCTCCTCAGCCTGCTTCTCCGTATCCACATCCCCTTCCTTGAGTCCAGGTATTTCCCCTTCCTCCAGTCCAGGTATTCCACAAAGGAATTGACTGATATCTCTCTGTTATTGTTCTTGGCCTGGATCTTCATGTATACCTCTCCTCTCATTGACTACAGCCTCTGTATCTTGTGGATTTGTGGTTGGATGAATGTGATTTCAGATATTCTTAGATTTTCCTTCAGAGTTTGAGGGCATTAAATTCTTAGATGTTTTGTTCAGAGTTTCAGGACATTAGATGTTCAGAGTTTCAGGACATTAGATTAGTAATAGTGGGAGCAGCAACCATGACAAATTAGCAAAATTGCTATCACTTACATTACAGTAGATGTCAGTTTTCTGAAATGTCAAGGAAAACAACTACACTTCAGCTGTAGGAATGCACCAGTGTAGCTGAAACTGAAAAGTGATAAACAGAAAATAGGGCAAGAGCTTAGTGATCATGCTCAGTAATTTGAAGGACACAAGGATATCAAGCAGGCAAACTAAAGGCAATGATATTGAGTGGTAACAGTAGGCAATCAAGGTTCGAAATGCTGAGCTACAGTGTATAATGCATTCCCCCTATTTAAGATGGAATAAGTACCTGGAGTCATCTTTTATAACATTAGATGATGCTAATCTCAGTTTCAAAAAAAAAAGATGATATATTTCTCTTTACTTAGTTGGTGTGAGATGCCTGGGGTCATCTCTGTTATTCCAGAATGTCTTCAGCTTTATCTATCCCTTCATGTACAAGCATAGGCTAAACATGACAATGTCAATTAGCTCACAAAATTTGTTGAAGAGGAATGTGTTTTTGTATGACAGAAAAACTACACGTGTACTTTCCCCTTTTTCCTTTGGGCCTTGATGCCTTGTAACCGCATTGTACTCTCTATTCTTTCATTAATTGAAAAACCAAAAAAAAAAGTTAGGGGACTCCCTAGCTCCTCCATCATACTATTAGGCTACAATGGTTCCATCTGACTAGGTGAAAAAAAAAAGTTAGGGGGCTCCCTAGCTCCTCCATCATACTATTAGGCTACAATGGTTCCATCTGACTAGGTGTTCAAGTACAGCTTATGTTGACTGCATGCACTTTCATTTATTTGGTGATTTATCAGTCCTCAGGCTAGGTATAGGTATTGCATAATTAGTATATATTTTTATTCATATTATGCAGGGACAGAGCTATAAATAAAGCTTGCACTGTGGCATGAGAAATTAGGCGTAGGTTTCCTCTTGCAACCTTGTTTTCTGAATGCTCAACTCATCCATAATGGTCCTGTCACACGAATTTCTATTGCTTCTCTTTTTCTGAATGCTGACTACATGTGTGCATCCATTAGAGTGTGTTGTATGTTTGTTTAAACTCTTCTTCTTAATACAATGATACACAAATCTTTTGCATATTCGAGGAAAAAAATTTGTGCTTCCATTACTTTGGTTGATTTCAGGCGTACCTGTTCGTTCATAGTTCCCATCATCTTCATTGGGTGTGTCATAGTGTGCAACCAAATTTTCTTACACTATTGTAACTTTGAAAGCACACAGTACTACTAGAAAAAATCATTAATGAATGGATGGGTGTAAACTCGGAGACAGCATATTGCTTCTTGGATAATTCGATTGCAAATACTATCTCTATTCACAGGTGGTTCAGACAAGGCGAATAATTAAATCTGAAACACAATAGGATCTAGCATGACAAAAATGTGTAAGGTGCTTGCTCGAGCTTGACCTGGTGAACTCACGTTTTTTAATCATCTTATCTTGTTGCTTGTAGGATATTCCAGGACTATGTTTGAAGGAAATCAAGACAATCAGATGGCACGAGTCATTTGGAGTTGAACACTTGAGAGCTTCCAGAATAGGTGATAATCTCATGTGTCATGAGTTCTACTGTCAAGATATTTGTTTTGATAGCTTAGAAGTTCACATGCTCCACAGGGCTATGCAGGGTTCTCTTACTGATACTGAAGATGATGCTTGCATTTATGTTTTGTGACATTAATCCAAACATGTTAAGCGTTGGAAAGAAGCGTGCTGTAGAAAGAGGTCTCAAACATGAACTTTTTAACATATTTGACACCTAAGCATGGGTTCTTTGACTCTTACTTTCAGGCTACAGCGAAGAACATTCTCTATGCAGAAGCTCTAAGTTTTGAGGATGGATCTATGGATGGCTATACTATTGCATTTGGGATAAAAAAAATATGATGCACATTGAGAAAGCTCTATCAGAAGCTTACAGGTTGGCTAATTTCTTTAGAAATCTCAAACAAAGAACTATTAGTGCTCATGTCTTGAATATATTGTGAGCTGATACACATCAGTATGCTGTAGCGATTTCTTTCTATTTCTTCCATATTTTGGATATTTGCAAACTTTTAACCATTGTCAGTTAGATTATTTAGCCTGTGCTTTTATTTACAAGTTTGGAAATGATGGTGCTTGTTTCACCAGCCTTGTAGAAATTCAGAACAGGGATAGCACACTGGTGCTTGTTTCACCACCTTTATAGAAATTCATAGTTCCCATCGTCACCCACATCGACATTGATAGCACATAGGAGGTGTTTGACAGAATGCCTATGAGGTAAAGAGTGCATCTTTGGCTATCTAGGCTTTTGTTCTGATCTTTTGCCCACAAGATCACTGGCTAATTTCTCAGATTATAGATTCAATTTATCCCATGTAGCAGCAGCCGTCCTAGATTTGATCGATGGGCAATAATGCAGGGGCTCTGCATAGCTGTAAAACGTGAATGACCTCACAGCTATAATAATCCCTGAAGCGGCGTAGCTCACTGACCAATATAGAACTCTGATAATCAGATTCACCTGTTTTGAATTGCTGCTACCAACTGATGGTAGAAAACTAATTTTTGGGGACCTCGGGACATGTACTGCAGATGGAACTCAACATTAGCCTTTTCTGACAAATGTTTTGATAGTTTCTGGTTCAGATCCTTTTCGCGAACTATTAGTACTCATGTGTTGATTGACATAAGCTTATATAAATGATCACCATCTATGTCAGGAGCTAATAACTTTGGGCTGTCTTACGCTACCTTCTATGGCATCAATATCTGATCAACTAATAAATGAGTTGAATGTCAAATAAAGATATCTGTTTTTGGTATCTTCATTGCAATATGATGAGCCTATTTTCAATGCAACGAGATTTTTCTAGGATTGGCTTATTATTGTATACTATGGATGTATCAACATCTTATCATTCCATAGTGACTTTCACTTCTGTGTTACTAATAAAGATTTATTTATGCAGCTGATATGGAGGTCGGCTTCTGGGATGATTGTTGCTGGAGCAGTCGTGTTCCCCTCAAAGGAAGCGTGTTCCCCTCAAAGGAAGCAGATGGCACAGTGACGGTGGCGACCGTGGTGGCTTCCATCAATGGCCACCCATTCCATTGCCAGCAGTCACGCCATGCTCTAGCATGGTCAATAGTAGTTTTGGTATTTTCTTCACTTGGTTTTTCTTTCTGATTTGGCTTGTTTGGGACAAAGGATATGGGTGAAGAGTAACAAGAATATAGCAGTCAAGGCTTAAAATACCATGTTTGGTTTGTTTGCAGGAAACTCATATGTTTGATGCGCAACAGAATGTGTTCTAAAAAACACAGTTAGGTTTTGAATTTTGCTGGCTGGTAAATGAAGATATAAATATTTTTTATAGAACAATGGAGAGGGCATGCATATTGAGTTGGAGAGAGCTACTCTCTCCGTTCCATAGACTTTGTCGTTAAAAAACCGTGCCCCCCTCACAGACAAGATTTTCAAGTGACAAACTCTATGGGACAGAGGGAGTATGTCACAGCAACTTGTGAAACAGAAAAGATCATTTGGTTTATATAGCTATATCTATCTTACTGAAACAGTTTTGTTTCTCCCATGTTGCTGATATCATGACTTATTTGAAATTAGTTTCATATTTTCAAAGCCAAACATGCTCTTATATTGCTTGCAATCTCCATTGGTTGTTGACTCACAAGTTTCACTATGTAACAAACAACCCTCGTTACGAAGGAATATTTGTGATGATTTGTTTTGTTTGGGGTGTTATTTGATTGTTGCATGGAAGTGGCTCCGTGTTATCTTATCATACGATCTATATATTTTTATTATAAAAGTTTGGTTGTTAAAGAACGCACGCATACGTTACCTAGTAAATAGAAGAAACTATAGAGTATTGGGCCGAGGTCCCCGATGGCTAGAGGTGTTGTTGGGCTGGGATCCTAGCAGGGGATGAAGAGACGGCCTCCCAAAAAGGCCCAACGCTACAAATACCTGCCCCCTGCTCTCTTCTCTCCTGGGTTCGACGGTGTTCGCCCAACCCACCCGAGTTCGATTCCTGGAATCGGCAGGGTGTCTCACCTGGGAACAGTGTTCCCTTAATAAATCTCGTTGCCTCGCACGGATGTACCACAACTGTCATATCTCTCAGCCGTGTTTCAGAACCTTGGTATAGGAGGTAGATCTAGCTTGTGCACTAGGGTGTGAGTGAGTTGTGTGCGTGTGTGTGTGGTGTGCGTTAGTGTACAAGTTCAGATACTACAACTTGTACTGTAAGGTTGATAAAAAAAAAAAAAAAAAAAAAAAAAAACTGGCCACTGCCGTCTCCGGCCACCGCCCATGGCCATGGCTTCCTCCACCGCCTCCAACACGGCGGCGCTCTCCCGCCTCGTCGACCGCACCCGGGTCCCGGACCCCACACTGCAGCGCCATGCGGTGGCGGCCTTCTTCCGCCACCTCCTCTCCCTACCCGCGCCCCTCCCCGCGGCCGCCCACGACGCCGCCTCAGCCCTCCTCGCTTCGCCCCACCCTGCAGTCGCCGCGCATGCTGCGGCCTCCCTCGCCCGTCTCACCGCCTCCCGCCCGGACCTCCTCCCCTCAGACCTCGCCCTCCCGCTCCTCATCGCGCCCCTCGCGGCCTCCCCGTCCCCCGGCTCGCCTCCTGCCTCGTCAAGGCAGTCTCCGCGCTCGCAGCCTGCGCCCTCCGCTCCGGCTCTCGCTTCCCGCCCCACGACCACCCCTTCGTCCAGGCGCTCGCGTCGGGGGCTGACGGCGCGCGCGCGGAGCTGACGCGGCAGGCAGCCAGGATGGTTGCCGAGGGGGCGGATTGGGTGGTCGGGTTTTTGAGGCCGTTCGTGATGTTCTCCGTGGTGAGGAAAGGGGACGCCGCATTTGCGAGGGATTTGATCGGCGCATTGGCCGCAGCAGCTGTAGCAGCAGGGAAGGCTGGTGTCGCGATCCCGGTTCTGAAGATGCTCGAAGACAGCATGCTGCATTTTGGCCGCGGGGATGATCAGGTATTTGTGCGGTCTATTACTCAAGGATGTATCTGTTCTCTTACTCTCAGATGCTGTAGCTGGCAATGCCGCGAGCGGTTGTGCAAATAGGAGCCCACCGATGTGTATTGTGATGTTTTGGACTAATCCTGATAGCAGTTTTGGTGTTCATAACATCATGGAAGTGATGGCGTCATCAATGATTCCACTGTAGTCCAGATTAGTCCATAGATCACATTGTAGCAAGAAACAAAAAGTAGGGAAAAAAAGTTGTAGGTTTGAGAGCATATTATGTATGTTATATCTGGAGATGTGTTACATTGTGGTATGCTGTTCACAATAAAATTATCTTCATCTGTGATTTTTAATTACTTTTTTTTTTTTCAGGAAGTGCGACTATGGCTTAGTTCTGCAGAGTGCTTGGTTGATGCTTATGTGGTGCTACTGAGGAAGTTAGCTCATGCTCAAATGGTACCACTCTCTGCCTTTTGCTTAATTTGTGCAATGAAATATTGGAGTTACTAATGGCTGTGAATTAGCCAATGAGATGTTTGGATGACCTCTACACTGCGTTATTCTTCTTATTATGACCATAAAATTTGTTTCTGCTCTTAATAGAGATTATATCTGCTGGTATCTGGAACTTTTTAAATGGATTGAAGATGGTCATTTAGTGGAATCTTTATCACTTGATGAAAATTTAATACTGCTATGGACTTATCCATTTGGTGCATTCTGTCGACATATATACCTATCATTATACCTCTCCACATGACTTATCATGATGTATGAAACAACAGCGTATAATGAAAAAAAAAATTACATGCAATATTTTCTGAAATTTGGTAGATTTGCGGTGTGTATACTCCTGCATGGTTTGATGTTATGCTGTTATTACATCATTTCTTTGGTGCGTGGACTATTCTGTAATTGTTATGAACAGATTCCTTGCTTTAGAAGTACCCATCGTATAAGTATTCCTGTGACGCATTAACAGTATACATTAGTTTTTCTTGTGGATTTGTTTTGACATATGAACTTCTATTGTTTTTATTACTTAATTAGGTTGACTTGACATGTGAACTTCTCCCTTGTTTTATTACTTGTCGATGAGGTGCAACTAATTGATGTTTGTTTTCTTGCGATTATTTGAATTCAAGCTCTTATATAGTTGATGTGCATCATATCATCTATATAACATACTGGTGACTTTCTTTGTTTAACAGCCAACATATGATGCTCAAGCAAGTAGTGTGGCATTGATGGAAACACTTGTAACACAGTGTTCATTTCATCAAAAGTTTCTGGGAATTGGTTCAACAGTTTTTGGGTTATCAAAACATCTATTCTCGGTGCAAAAGGACCTTGGATTATGCTATCTACCTGAGATTTCTGTTGTACTTAGCTCTCTTTCTTACTCTCTCACTGGGCTAGAGTTTGAACATGAACAGCTAGCTGGCTTGAAACTTCTGAGCTTTTTGATTGATTGGAAATATGAAAATGGTATGTTCCCAAATATTTATAATCACAGGCCCTGCTTCTCTGTAAATTTCTATAACCAACTACTGGAGGGACTAGGAACTTGGTTCTCTTATTTTTCAAATCTTAAGAAACTGTATTTTGCTTGAATGAAAAATGAATTGGGAAGCATGTAATGGGTATCATCTTTCTCTTCTCTAAATTTGACGAGAAATTTGCTTTGCTTTTCATGTAATAGTCCTCATGGAGGTTTGCAGCATACAAATCACTTGGGCTGAATAAAATCACCATTTTTAGTGGGTTATCTATCTATATTTTCAATGAAAACCCAGTCCATATCGTTCATATATTTGTCAGTTCATGTTTTCATGTATGTGTTTCTTGTGGGCTGGACAAAAATCAATGAAACTCAATGTAAACTGGGTGCACAGTGCACACTGATATGATAGATAAGCTAGACAAAAATCTCTCCAGCGATAAAATAGTAATATTACTGTTTTACTTGTTAGAAGTAAATTTTTAGATTTTCATGACAAACATTGAAACATACCATGGCCATTAACATTTGGAAACAAAGGGCATATTTGAATACATAGTAAGTGATGTTTAGTTCAATCTTTTTATAGGGTGTGTACAGTCAATCTAAACTTACTTTTGTTACCATTGACATGGCATGCAATGCTTGTTTCTTGTTATCTTTGGAAAGTTTCATATATGTGTATGGCTGCAGTGCTTGACAGTAAAGAACAAATACAAAACGTCAGTGTGGAGCTTCTTTGTGTTCTGGCAGTTATCAACCTTACGATTTCGCCATCCAAATCTGTGAAAGCAGTGGCATATCATGTTCTGTCAAGGTTCAGTTTGTTTATTTTAGACTTGCCGGCTTCTCATTCATCAGAGGAACAAGATATTTCAACGAGTCACCACATAAGCAAACCTGCACTCCTTCTTCCTAAACTTCTGCATCATCTGTGGTCTAAGGTGATCTTTTTGTCCTTAGTCCATTGTGTCTGGTTTCTCCTGCATTTTTTGGGTTTTTTTTTTTTTTTTTTTTTTTTTTTGCATCACATTAGATGATAGTGATTACATCTTGGCGTTGGCAGTCCAATACTTTGCGGCCTTACTAATGATTGTAGATGGTGATGTTTTGTACGTATGTGGATGCGGTTAACCCATTCCAGCAATCCTGTTTTGAATTTCTTGTGTAGTATGTACTCATTTTAGTTTATCCAATTTCTGCTTCCTGTTCACAGCCATCTTCATCAGGCTTCTACACAGCTACCAAGGCTTCACCTGATTCTGGTCAGAGTGACTTGGAAGCAAGTTGTTGGACTCATCAAATAAATGGCTATCTGACAGTCCTTCGCAGAGAAAAGCATACATTAGATGTCTTGTCTTCAACAAAGACATCTTCAGGTTGAGGTCTTTAGTTGTGCTTTCTATAAGCTGCCTATCTGTTTATCTTTATATGATCCTCTAACTTATTGCTCCATCTAATTTCCTGCAGTAGCCATATCATCTTTGATAAGCTCTGTAGCATCTGTTTTGGTAATGCATCCAAAACTTGGTACTTCTGCAGCAGAATCTTTGGCCATGCTTGGCGCATCAGACCCAAGATTGGGTATGCCACTGTTTGTAGCTATCCTCTACTATAGCAAGATTCTATGCAGCAGCAGTAGTTTTTCACCGGAAATCTCGGTGAGTAAGTTCGTGTTTCTTCCATATTTGAATGCAAATAATGAGGAACCAAAGCGCACTAGGATGAGCTTCTAATAACCAAATCTAAACTGAAGGACACTAGTTAAAAAAATAGATTTTTGATATCCATACTGTGGCCTTGCAAATTGAGAATCCATGTTTGTTAAGGAAATGGGATATGGACATCAGTTTGTAGAAGGGGTCACAGTTACTTATTTCTATGAACCAGAAGTAGGAAACTTAAAAACTACTAGTGCATACATACTTGTGATGGAGGAGGCTCTGGTGACATGGAAGGGTACCTATGTTCAATCCCCTACTGCTGCCTCACCCTGTTCATCGGTTTGCTCAACCCGGGAACCGATCCGTACCCAATCCATGCAAGACCGGGACAACTATCCTCGGCACGGGCTGGGTTGGTTTCCACCAAAACTGGCTTCATGGAAAAGTAGCTCTGACGGGTCACGGGTAGAACCCACGAAACCCATGCGACCCGTCCTCTTCTTCGCGATGCCGATGTAGATAAGCATTGCGGCGGCGACAATGCCGAGCGGCATGACAACAGCCCAGGCTGTAGTCCTGCTTCTATGCAAACGAATCGACCCAGCTTCACCTACACCACGACCGTGCCCTGTTGCCGCTGCCGCCGCCGTGAGGGCTGAGGTTGTGCAGCAGCAGCATGTCGCTGTCATCACCCTCGGCGCGATTGAGTCCTTGATATTTGCGACGCGTACCTCGCGACTTGCATTCATGATCCGCCTTGGCCTGTTCCAGTCCCGTGGCAGCGTCCTTCTCTGCTGAGCGGTGGCCGTGGCAGCCCGGCGCGTCCATCGTCTGCGTACGCCATTCTTGGAGCGTAGAGGCAGCCTGCTGCTGCACTGCTCGACTCCTCTGCTTTAGTAGTGGCAAGCACGTGGAAGGAACAAGGTTGGACTTAGCGTTGTCCGCATCGGCATCGGGATTGCCTGTGCAGCCGGCGTTGTCGGCGAGCTCGGGGCCGTCAGAGGAAGGCCATTGCGCTAGGCACAAGAAGGCAGCAACCGGCGAGAGTGAAGACGGAGTTCACATATTCACGATGTCGTCCGGCGCGATGTGGATGCTAGTGCACCGGCTTCCGCCGCCGGCCCGCCGCGGCCACGATGTCGCTCTCCCAGCGGAACCCGGTGAAACCACGAAACCAACCCAACCCAGAGATTCACCGAGCCAGCAATGAAACTGCCGGAACCCAACCCAGCCTGTTCCATACGCTATACACGCGGGTTGGGTTGGAAATTAACCGTAACCAGAGAAACCCGGACCATGTACAGGGTTACTGCTGCCTGGTGGCACCACATTGTTGGCAGCCCTCACCTCCACTAGGCTCAGCCTCTTCTCCACAAACCGCCTTCTCACATTGTTGATTGTCCCAGCCATGTTGTCTCCAAATCCAAGATGAGCAATAGTTGCTTGCTCTTGTTTCCATTAATCACCAGTGGCACAAGTGGTTGGGCATATTGAATTGTGGTTACAGTTATGTGATATATACTTAACTGCAAGTGCTGATGCTATTTTTATTTTTGGAACATGCTATATTTCTATTTTGCCTCAACTGCAAAAGCAAAACAGACATCATCACATATTGCAAAAAGATAGTGCATCTGACATTTGTTTCACTTATGATTTGCAGCTCAGTTTTCTAGAGTCATTGCCATCACTTGCTATACATGGTTTTGTGCTTCCACTAGCTCTGCAATGGATAGCGCCAATGCTTAAAAGGGACTCAAATTCGTAAGTTAAATACACTAATGACAAGTGAGCCCAACTTCAGTTTCTTTTTGGGTTCTTTCTTATTTGCTTGGCCTAATGGGCATAGTTGCCTTGTTCTGAGATATACTCCTATAGATTGTCTGGTCTTTGGTTTCATTTCTCGCTTCATATCTGAACACGAGTAAAATCTATCCCTTTATTTGGTAATGGAGAAAAAGTAGAGCTTAGCATTCAGATATTATAAAAAACACATGAAGTGGACAAATGTGAAAAGTTAAGAACAAACAAGAGTCAATATACATTGGTGCAGGTTACATTTATTTTATGGAAAAATATAACATCTGTATTTCAATCACAGGTGTAGATTTGTTTTTTTTTTTTTTTTTTTCTAAGAAAGCTGGCAGTGCTCTAATGTAGAGCCTGAGAGTTATCAGGATTCGGAAACTATCTACATTGAGATACAAAAATTTGTACAGAATTGTCGACATATAAGATGAAAAAATTGTGAGTATTTGGCTGAATAGTGTTTAGCTTCTGGATGTTGCTTTAGTTAATTTGATTCTGATCATCGCATTTGGAAATAAGTATCAGTATATATTACTGCAGATGCTTTGTAAATGAAGTAAGGGGACAAATATTGTATGACTTTGGTTGCTATTTTTATATTACATGAGTTTCATGCAGGGTTCTGTATGCTATAGCTGTTCGATTACTCTGCAAGATATGGGCTATAACTGATTGGGCATTTCCAAACTTACAAGTAAGAATGGATTTTCAATTGGATGTTAAAACATTTTTTCTAATGCTGAGTACAAAAACTAAAGTGAACTGTTAAAATGTTTGTTCCAAAACTATATATGATCTGTTATGTTGAAAAAATTGTTCGTTTGTTTTCAAACATGATGTACTTTATAAGAAGATAATCATGCCGTCTCTCACTAGAGTTTGCTATGTACTCAATTTCACAACATAAGTTGAAACCTTGCGTTAGGCACCAAAATGAATATGTAGGCCATGAACCTTGCATACCCCCTTTTGAGTAACGTGCTACAATAGTACAACTAATCTCATTCATATCCTAAAAGCTGCGTATCATATTAATCATTAAGAATTAGTCTGTCCTCACGGGGCTTACATTTTTTTGAGTATAGCTCTTTGTTATCTTAGATTAAATTTGAGTGATCTTTTTCATATACCAGAATTTTTTGAGTGAAAACTGTATGATTCTATTTATATTAAATAGAACTATACCAGATTTTTAGTTAGTTGTCCTTGTTGGTGTACCAGATTAAATTTGAGCATGACTTCAAATGATGTTTACTAACTATTATTGATGGTGAAACCACTGTCACAATATATATATTTTTTTAATCTCCACTGTCACAATATTTGAAGTCAGGGTTTTCATGTAACTCTACTGAAAAGTGGAAATCATCATATGATAGTTGATAATTTCTGACTTTTTAGTTTTGCTGGCAATTGTTACAAACAAAATTGCTACTAACTTTGCCTTCTAACATAGGTAGTTCTGGATCCTGAGAATTTTTCCAATTTCATCTCTGACAGAGAGATCTCTGCAAGTATTGCCACATCAATACGCGATGTTTGCAAGCAGAACCCAGATAGAGGTGTTGATCTTATATTATCTGTCTCTGTGAGTGTTCTCTCTCTTTTTTTCTGGCCTCTATTATTTAATCGGTCTGCTTTCTAACATGTAGTCAAATACCTTTAGTTTTGTATCGAGAGTCATGATTCTGTGGTTCAAGCTCTTGGCCTGGAGAGCCTCTCATACCTTTGTGAAGCAGATGTGGTTGGTAAGTTTAACTTTCTGACTTTCCATTAACCTAATTATATAGTTTTCAGAACCCATGTGTTCTGAAAACTAGCAAGGAAGTAATTTTTATGTAAGAAGTCATATTTGCTGGACCTCGCACCTGAAGTTAGCTCCTCACTTGTATGTTAGATTTCTACACGGCATGGAAAGTTATATCAAAGCAGGTGCTTGATTATTACGTTGAGCCTGATGTTGCTCACAGGTAAGAATGCTGACAAACATTTCACTGAATGCATAGATGTGTCTGGTCTGGTGGACTGTTACCAACACTGTTCAGGTGTGTATTGATATTTGCTTCTCACTCTATGTTTTCTTGTTGCTTTTTGTAGTTTGTGTGTTCTATTGAGGTGTGGAGCAATGGATGCTGAGGCATATTCTGGAATATCTAGTAACCTGATAAGAACATTATGGAGAATTGGAACATCCAAGAAAAATAATCCCGAACCTCTCTGGGATAAAGCAAGAGGAACTGCTTTTCACTCCTTGTCCAACTACAAGGTTATACTATGATTCTTTGTTCTATCTTATGTGTTTAACTGCTAATTTTTGGTTGAAATCCTATTTCAATTTTTCATTTTTTTTAACAATGGGTACTTTACAGGTCTCACTTATTCAAGATGCTATTCCTGATTTCTGGAAAATAAACTATGAGTTCTTTACGAATGAATATAATCCGGCAGTTCTCAAGGCCATGGAGCACCTTGAAGATGAGATCATCAAATATGAGCACATGTTAGTATATTTATTGTCTTTCTTCTGAATTCAGATGCTTAGTGACACTCTTAACTAATGAACCACGTTCACATAGAAATCGTCGTCGAGTGACTACCGATAAAAGAGCTGCAGTGCATAAATTTGAGAAGCTACTGGAGGTTTTCCCTCAGGCTGTATTTAAAGGTAAGCTAGTGATCTAGTTGGACAATTAGTTGATGACTGGAGTATTGAATACTTGAATGCGTTCTATTTTGTCCATTCATATGTTAGAGCAAATACTTGAGCCTTTTTTTTAATCCTGGTGTTCTATATGAGAAATGCATAGTTTGTTCTGTTCTGTCTTTAAAAGAATATGGTGTCAGTTTCATCTTTTAGATTCCATTTGACTACTGCTTTTCGAATTGCAGGGATGTCATCTCATCATCAGTTGCCCGGTGCTGCTCTTTTAACTCTCAATTTTACTCCAAAGGACATACTTAATGAAGGGAAACCTAAGGTTAGAAATCTTTAATGACAGTTTCTTTGGTGCTGCTATTTTATCTTAGTCACCACTCATTGAAAAAGCTGAATCCTTCTCATGTTATATGTTATTTGTGTTTCCTGATCTCATTCGCAGGATTTGCCTAGAGTTCATTCTGCTTTTGAGCAAGCTTTTGTGGAAATTGCTAAGTCTATGTATGTGTCAAGAAACATAGCGGTAGCTCTTCTTGCCTTGCAGTCATGGAAGACATTTGTTTCCAACTGGATGCAAGCAATTGTGGCATTGCTTGACATTAAAGAATCGTCGAAGTTGAACAAAGCAATGAAAGCCTCTAATGATATATTTAAGGTTTATATTTATATCTTTAGCGTATTCCTTGTTTCCTTTGTATCTGTTTGTTCCGCGCTAAGTGATAGTACTCTTATTGAAACAACAGTTTCCAGGTTTTATGTGTATCAGCTGTTTTATTACAGGAGCACAGTTTCAAGGTGCATACTGTGCCTCATAGTTTTCAAAAAAAAAAAAAAAAAATGACTCTTTTTAGTAATCTAATTTTCAAGGTGCTGAACTGAAAGAATTATGGACACCTGAATATTTTTTTTTTGCGACATGGGACAAATATTATTATTGTGTATGGATTTGGTTTATTTAACACATTCTTGATTGTGCTCCTTTATTCTCCCTTTTACTTGTCCCCTGCACTAACTTCCTTAATACTTAGCATGTTAGCACTAAATTTCCATATATTTTCCTAATTGTGATTGCAGATTCTGTGTGATCAAGTTCCAGTATCTACTCCTCAAGTTGATGTTAACATAGCTCTTGTTATTGGAGCACTGTGCTTGGTAAGGGGTCTTTATCCACATTTTATTAGTTCCTTAGTATATACAGATTATATGGTATGATATAATTGATTTTTATGCCTATCATTTTATCAATTCTCTCCTTCCACCTGTGAACACATTTTGAGTATCTTTTTTTTTTTGTCTCTAGTCTAGACCATATAAGCTCTGATGTATTCTTATGAATTTACCGGTGGTTGAGGGATGTTTTACTAATCCTGGTTTATTCGATTTTATCTTATTTCTAGATTGTTCCGCCAACTGCTCATTTGGTAGTATCTTCGGCATCAGATTTTCTTTTAAAATGGTTGCTTCAATACAAGCATGAGCACCAGCAATGGTCAGCAGCTCTCTCTCTTGGACTAATATTCAATTGTTTTCATCCTACGGACAAAAAGAGCAGACTTCAGGTTATCAATGGATTTCTTGAGGTATCAAATGCTGTCTCCACTTATATTGCATTTCTATTTTCCCCCTAAAAAGTGATAGATTGCTAGATGCCTAGATGTTAGCAATTTGTTGCTCTATGTTGACTAGCGCCTTAACATATTTGCAATAACCTCATAGACCGAAGACCGTGTAACACCATATCATCATTATAAACATGTGAGATCTTGGAGATACCACTGCTATCTAAGTTGTAGGCTCATAGTAACTAGTCGCTCTCATACTGTCATGTACTCCTTTGTCGCTATGCGTAATGATTGGTATACTGAACCAGATCAGAATTCAATGTGATTGGATCATTTAGGATCTTATTATGCCTTGCTTCATGCCTCATCCCAGCGAAAAAATGTTCATGATGCTGGAAGCTGGAGCAGGACCAGTCCATGTTGCCACTGGCTACGGCTGCTGGCAGCTTATTTTAAAATACAATTTCTCATTCAATGAATGCTACACAGTGTAGCCGCACCCATTCATTTTTTTTCCTACATTTTGTGCTTGTTGGGTATGATATGCAAACTAATGTATAGTTGTTTGGATGATACATTCAGGGTACTTTGATGTTTAAACTTGTGTGGTGTATACTTTCTCATTATGTCTTATGCATTTGCACATTTAGGTTATCTCAAAAACTGAAAGCTGTCTTGTAAAAGGAGCTTGTGGACTGGCATTAGGCTATGCTTGCCACGGTCTTTTGACAAGAGCACATAATGCTACTGATTCAGAAGTAGAGGCTATTACACAACTCAATGAGCATGCATCCGTTGAGGATATTCTTCATGCTTTAGTTACTTCGTTAATTCAACTATGTCCATCCTCATGTTATTCCCTGAAGAAGCTTAGTATATATGGAATATCCTCCATGGGAGGGATGGAAGAAAATATTCATAGCTTCAGCGATGATCCTTGGGCTGTCGCTGGACTTGTTATTGGTCTGGGATACTCTGTTGTTGCTCTGTATAGACTTGGAGCTTATGAAGCAGTTACTGAAATCAAGGACATATTGATATCATGGATACCAAATGTTGATTCAAACTCTGCATTATTTGATGAAATAGATTCAGTATCACTATGTATGGGTTCATGTATTGCTCTTCCATCTGTCGTGGCTTTTTGCCAAAGAGTGGAGATGTTGAATGACGACTTGGATGCATTGTTCAATCGCTACACTTCTTTAGCCTCTGGGCTCCTGAACCTGAATAAATCTGGGATTATCTTTCAGAATTTGTTAATGGCAGTCTGTATTGGTGCTGGATCTCTCCTGTCTTCTATATTGGATGATGGGGTGCATGCTATGGAATTTAATGGTGTTAAAAGCCTTCTGGACACTCTCAGACATATATATACCCACCCTTTTCCTCCCCTTGTTCATTTGGGAGGCATGTTTGGTGTAGTCAACGCTTTTGGTGCAGGCGCAGGGGATCTTACTGGGGTGTTTTCAAAGCCTATGACTTCTCAAATCAAACATGAGGTCTCCTTCCTCCATAAATCTTAACACTTAATCTTCTATAAAATTGTTAGAATAATCTATTTAGTTGTGTGCACAGGAGTCATCTTTTGTGCGAGGCTCATTACTGATAAGCCCTGTTGGTAAGACCCTGTCAACATCAATGCTTCAGGAAATATTTCTTCTTGCTAAGGATGCTAAGGATAAGCACATACAAGATTATGCTGCATGGGCTATTTCATTTCTCAGAAACAGGTGGTCAAAGAATCAGAATCAGATTCTTTATGAGGACAATGGTTCTAATAGAAGTTCTGGTGATCGTGGTCAAACTTCAAGTTTTTCTGAACAAAGCTTAGTTTGGAACTTAAGTCTCTGGTTGAATGATCTAAAATTTGAAAAGGTCTGATCTGAATCTTTAAAAGAATGACTACAATGCTCTCATCTGTTAAAATATATAGCTTAGCTTTTTTATGTCAAATGTACATCTTTGTTTCAAGGAACAAATATATATTTTTTAAAAGATTTCTTTTATTTGCCATAGATGAACTAAGCTATGCATATTTACATGCTGAATTTAAGAACCTAAATTAGTATATGAATATGCGTATCATTATTTCTGACCTAGGCATAAATGCTAAACTTGAAATACGAAGCGAACTATGAGCTGTGCCTCTAAAGCATTTTAGCTGTCTTCTAATGCTCCTTCCCGACACTTGCATGCCTTTTACTGCTGCAGTTGGTAAACTGATGTTTTACTTGCAAAGAATCTCTACTAATGCATACTCATCTATCTATATGCATTATTTTATTGGATTTGATGCAAAGGTTAATATTGTATATACCCTGAAAAATGTTTGCAAGTCATAACTGGATAAGACAACTGTAGACATTAGTTTTAGTGTGGCTATTAAGTTGTAACTAGTTACAATTTTTTCACTATGGTCGGTATCACTTTTGATTTTGTTGGGTTGGAGAAGAAAATCATATTTCATTTTTTTTTTCTATTGACAGTCTGGTGATGTGGTGCCAATAAGTACAGTCGGAACAGTTTTAAAATGCCTTTCCAAAGCTCCTCGACTGCCAACTACAGACTGGGGAGCTATTGTACGGCGGTGCCTTAAAGTTGAGGCGCAGATTCCTCATAAGTTAACCAATCAGGAAGATCCTAAGTTACTAAAGGAAGCATGCTTATATTTGACTCTAGCTCATGCTGCTCATATAAGTCCCCTTCTGCAGTTTTTGGATGACCTGACTGACATACTCAGATTCCAGAGATTGGATATAAATGTTCAGTCTATTTTGCTCCAACATTTGTTAGACCTAATGAAGCTCTTCTCTGATTCAAGATTGGATAAACTTTATGAGGGTTTTACTGAATACTTGTATTCCCCCACCTCTTCATACTTGAATTACTCATCTGAACAGAGAAGCATGCTAAGAATGTCGTTCTGGGAAGGCATTTATATGTGCCTGGTGGAGGTTTCTGAAGAATTTAGTGGTTTTTCATTCATTAAAAAATGCATTGAATGCTTGTTGCCTCTTTTAACACTCAACAGTGATGGTCAACCTGAATTCATGAAAGAGTGGTCTGCTGCTACCAGATGTCTTACCAACGCCCAGAAAAATTGGCTGGGTGATATGCTACAGGTTCTGAACTGCACAGATCTGTTCTTTACAAACCATTCTCCATGAATGGTTTATTATAGTAGTTTTTTCTTGGTACGTTTCACAGTTCTATGTTAACCTTTCCTTTCAGATTCGCAATACTGCCTTAATCAATGAAGAAGGACATGTTGATGTGGCAAAAAAGATTATTCTCAGAGCAAGGTTGTGTGCAACTGGTTGTGGTTCAGCACATGAGCTGGGAAATATAAAGACAGCAATATTGTGTACAAAAGCTGATGGTAACTGGATTCCTTTTGCTGTGGTTTATGGATGCCTTCGATTTTCCATTGAATTCTGATATCTTTTCTCACCCATCCTACGATAGTTGTAGGCGATCTATATATTATTTTGAAAGGCTAATGAATATGCTATTTCAGGTGCCTGGTGGAGTGTCCTTGTTGAGATAACTGCAGCCTTAAACTCAGCTGAAAACAGCATCAAAAGGCAGTGGCTTCTGGATGCATTAGACATTGGCTGTGTTACAGCTCATCCCTCAACGGTAATTATTGAAGATGCTATGTTGGAATGTGTGGATGGGTTGCTTATTCTCAAAAGTTGCTTCCCTGCAAAAACATTCTTAAAATTTCTCGTTCTAATATTTCAGGTTCTGCGTTTTGTTGGCTTGTTATGTGGCAGCTGCTGCATCTATATGCCGCTTCTCGTTGTTAGTTCGATAAATGTACTGAGCGACTTGCCTGTCACCCTGCCTTCCTTTCTCTCCACCAGCGTTTCGGATGATTTCAGGAACTCCGTGGCAGACAGGCTATGGTTGTTGACCACTAACATCTATACTTGGGCTGAAGAATTGGCCCATGGACATGGCCAACCTGGACATGATCATATTCATAGAAGTGAAGCTGAGATTGCGACTTTTTTGGCCAATATTCTGCGCTCTACATGCATTGCAGTCGAGGACTACCTGTCTGTTGATAAGCGGCTAAAGCTTGCAAATCTTGAGGCCCTCTAATTAAAGGGAGACGTGTTTTCTTTTCTATTTTATGTATGTATTTGTGTACAGTATCAATCATGTTTCACTAGTTGATGTACCTTCTGATATGTTTCACTAGTTGATGTACCTTCTGATATGTTTCACTAGTTGATGTACCTTCTGATAATTCAGCAATGTTTTTTTTCATGTATATAATTAGTTTAACTATCTCATCTTATGCACTGGAAAAAAACTATTGTTCAAATATTGAAGTATGACCTATGAAATAATACTGTGTGTACACTATGTCATACTGCCACTGAGCAATTTAAGAGCATTTTATTGGTGCCTAAAAATTTGATGGGAGCAAACTTTTGAGGTAGCAAGAGTTTATCAGACTATAGCTGAGATGTAAAGGCTCACATGCAAGTTTACTTGGATTATGCCATAACCATAAATGAGTCCAATCGCAATATTACATTTGCCTTGAGCTCAGAGATCCTGTTTTCTGCATCTTTCTAGAACAATGTTTCTCTAATTGTGTTGCATTGATATGATACAGGGTGTCTTGCGTTCAGAGTCAGGACCGGAATTGAACATGCTTACCCTTCTGTTGAAGAAAATTGTCATTGTGAAGTGCAGTGTGCATCACAATTTTCGGTTGGTAACCCAGCTGCTCTAGAGGTCAAATTTCAAATGAAACCACCTGCACTCGAAAGGTTGGTTAGGGTAATATCTTTAATATTCATAATTGTTTCAGGTGCACCTCTAACCAATTCTTGCTTAAGTCACAATCCGATTATATTTTAGAAAGGAAAAAGTCTACTTCACCCCCCCAAGTATGGGGGGTGGATTACATAACCCCCCCAACTATGAAACCGTCGATTTACCCCTGAACTTTTTCAAAACCGTCTATTTTACCCTTCAGGCGGGTTTTCAACGGCGGTATTGCTACAGTAACCCCGGGATTGCTACAGTGCCCGGCGGTTTGTCTTTTTCTTTTTATTTATTTCGGCTGAATTTTAAAAAATCATAATAAATCACAGAAAAATCATAAAATAGAAAATTCAATTTTATTGGGCTCTACATGAGTAGATCTACACAGTGAACATATAATATGGTATACTTTAGTACAAAATTTTTGCTAGTTTTTTTCTTTTCTATTTATGTGAACATATAATATGGTATACTAGCAAAAATTTTATACTAAAGTATACCATATTATATGTTCGTAGATCTACTCATGTGGAGTTCAACAAAATTAGATTTTCTATTTTATGATTTTTCTGTGATTTATTATGATTTTTCAAAAATTCATCCGAAATAAATAAAAAGAAAAAGACAAACCGCGGGCACGGTAGCAATCTCGGGGTTACTGTAGCAAAGCCCTGGTTACTGTAGCAATACCGCCGTTGAAAATCCGCTTGGGGGTAAAATAGACGGTTTTGGAAAGTTCGTAGGGTAAATCGAACCGTTTCATAGTTGGGGTTTATTAGTCCACCCCCCATAGTTGGGGGGGTGAAGTAGACTTTTTCCATTTTAGAAATGTTCCACACAAAAAGCCGTCACTAATAATGATTCTCATTCTTTCAGAAAGAAGCCCATAATAAGCATCGTATTTGATTCTTCAATTCCCACATACTTCTTTCATTGACTTTTTTTGGGTGGGACCTTGTCATAAGAACTTACCGGTATTTCTAAAAATAGAAAAGGAACTAAACGAGAATGTCTAGAAGGCTTCTTTAAATATACAACCATTGGCTTTTGTGTGTGATAGTGTCCCATTTACAAGTTGCCTGGGGAAGCTAGCCCTGATCTGCCTACAAGTAAAAATAAAAACAACATCATGAAGAAAAGGTACTCTGTTATGCATTACATTACTTTGGGAGATCAATTGCAAACCGGAAAATTTTCTATCTCGGCCTTGTTCTCTTTTCCTCAAAGTTTCAAGTTTTTTCACTCTCTCTATCATATCAATTTTTACCCGTATGCATGGAGCATTAAATGTTAGTAAAAAAAATAACTAATTACACAGTTTAGTTGTAAATTTACGAGGCGAATCTTTTGAGCTTAATTAATACATGATTGGATAATAATTATCAAATACAAATGAAAGTGCTACAGGAGTTTGAATTGCAAAAACTTGCAATTTAAACAAGACCCTCGTCCTGAAAAGTAAAAATAAACCGAATAGACAATGTCAAATCCAAGGCATAGAGTAGATGTGGCTGGATGTGGCTGGATGTCGCTTTTGGATATAGGTAGCTTCCATCCTGCCCACAGCCCTTGTACGGACGAATGAAATATAGATGGAAAGCTAACGGAATCAATATCTAGTATTCTACTCCCTCCGTCCCTTTTTATTTGTCGCCGTGGGATGCGTGCCACAAGTTTAACTTGATTTATAGAAAATACGTACAATATTTATATCTCCAAATAATTTTGTTAAAAAAACTAGATCCAAAGATCTTTTCGATGATATTAATTATGATACTAATCGATGATATTTATTATTTATTAAAATTGCCGGTATTTGTGTCTCGGGAAGCGAAACAACAAATAAAAAGGTACGGAGGGAGTAGTTCCTTGGCTGCTGATATAGTAGCGTGCCCTTCCAGTCACCCAAGGGGCTTTAGCAAATTAGCATGGCTAAACCTCATATGCTTTCTCCTAGATTCTCCTATCGTGATCAATCCCCCCTTAATATATTGCGATAAGATATGCTGTCAACTGCACACCTCTCTGAAGCTGTTCCAATGAAAGAACCAACTAGACGATGTGTCTCTTGTCAAAAAAAAAAAAAAAAAAACTAGTAGACGATGTGTCCAGAAACCTTGCTTGGTTATACTTTCGAGTATGATATCTCTGATGTACATCTAATTAACGGATTCTGCCAAACATTCTAATTATCAAAGCCATGTCCTTTCGCTTTCGCTTTATTTTTATCCTCCAAGTATTACATTGCATGGACCAATCATAGCACCTGGGCCCAGAGACGCAACCAATCACATGGCTGCGTGTCCGCTTGCTGATAGATCACTTAAAGGCTCAATAGTTTATCCTTGTGTGTGGCTGTCAAGGTTTTGGGGCATTTATACGACTGTGCTACTGTACTGGACTACTGGTGGTCATGAGTTGCAGAAAATACTTTTCATAGATATATTATTAAAGGAGTTTATTATTGAGGTAAATGATTTGTATAATTTTGTTTGCTGAAATGAAATTGAAGGATGGTAATACGAGTGTAAGGATAAATATAGAGACAGGGATCTAATTACATGGTCACATGAACCACTTTTGCTTGGGCACTTGAAGATTCTTTGGGCTCCATATTAGCAGAAACAACTGCATGCATTCTTAATTATTCTTTCCCCTTGTTACAAATTACGTACGAGGCCCTTAAGCTGATCTGATGATGTTGCTGTTTTACTGGACCCTTTGAACTGACTTGTGAATTCTGGTAGGACTTGAACTGCTCTGATGTAAATAGTACGTCCTGGCCCCACACACAACGCAAGCGGCCGGGATGCATGGAGCCAAAGCTAGCTGTTTGTCAAGGTGGCATATATCAGATGATCATGTCATGGGAGGATCAGCATGCAGTGCAGTTAGCCGGCCGGCCTGCTCCAATAATATGCTTCGTTCGACAATCAACGTGCAGCTCTGCAGGCGGAAGGTCAGTACCGTGATGCTATATTTGGTAACTATTATCTGCATAATGCACCACACTAACAAAACAAAACCACCTGCAAAATGTCTTGTGATCGAGAAGGGTTTGAACGCATGCGCGTGCATGGCTCTGAACAATAGCCAGGCCAGGCCGGGTAGCCCCATGCATGCATGGGCTGGCCAGACCCAGACAGACAGGATTCTCTAGCTAAGGGTACGGTTCCATGCACGCCCGTGCACAACCACTCCACCCCCACCCCACCCCACCCTGCAGCACGCCCCTTGTGACCAGAATTCAAAGGAACTGTTCCCTCCCACTGTGAAGTGTAACCTTGAATCTGTACCACAAGGACCCATCAGCTCAGCTCAGCTCACCCCAGTCACCACACAATATATTTCCCTCCCATACTGCACACAGCCCTAGCCCGTAGATATGTATGCATCAGCTTTCACCAATGTTCACACGCTAGCTAGTTGGTACTTTTTCATGAATGCATCACCTCCACCCTTCCTCTTCTCTCTTCCTTTTCTTTTTTTTTTTTAAAAAAAACTAAGCTACTTGTGTGATTGAAGGGAGGGAACTAGTCTTGTCCTAACTTATTAAATTTCATTCAGGATTAGCTCAAACGGTCAGAAGTTTGAACCTTTAATAACCTATATAAATAAATAAATAAATAAATAAATAAATAAATAATTTTTGCTTTTTTCTCAAACATGTAAAAGGTTTATGTGTCTTTATATTAAGATAGAGGGAAAGTTCAATACAATATGTCTGAGCAACGTCTTAGGAGGGTGAATAAGTTTTGCACGAATGATTGGACCCTTATAATGCAAGCTATGTAATTAAGATTATTGTTTTTTATCTGTATAAAACCGGAGTCCACCGTATTTCTTTTCAAATTCAAAGGATCGGAACTGATTCATAAGAAAGCCGAGCTACACATTTTCAAAAAAGAAAAAAAAAGAAAAAAAAGCCGAGCCATCCCAAACATGCCTATGGGCTATGTCATGGGCTATGGTCTGGCAAGCTACAGACAACTACTAGCTGCTGTTTCCACTGAAAGATTTGCGATTTTGTTGGCGACGACTGACGAGCGTGAGGTTTTAGCACTTGGATGCAAGTTGCTAGAGGATGCAGCTCAAAAGGACAGGCAGGCATGCTAGGTCGTGAACCTGGGGAAAGGCTGCCGCCGGCCATGCATGCATATGCAGACACGAAGCGTAGGGACTAACTAGCCCTAGCTAGCTTAGCTCAGTACCTCGGCCCTCCTCTCTTCTCGATCGGCCCCCTCCCTTACTAGTAGTAGCGCTAGGTCCAACGATTTGATGTCTGTGGATTTCAGGATCGAATTAATGTTGGTGTACTATGATAGTGGCTTGCACACCAGATCTTGTGTGTTTTTATGGGGGGATCTTAGGAAGATCTGTTGGCCCTTTTGTAAATTGCATTTTCTTAACATAATTATCTTTACGGCGGCAAATATTTAGTTGGTGCTGATGGGTGTGTGTTGCTAGCTGTCACCCTTTCTTCAATCAACTTCCCTAACACTTATTGTCGCAAAAAAAAAGACATGAAAAGAAATCACCTCCCCCAAATAAAAGGATTCACATGCCTACTCCCTCCGTCCCCCAAAGGAGGTAAAAAGTGTCTACATTCATTTCATCTGCCTGGAACCTGTACTACTACTCCGTCCACGTGAGTCCAGTCAATGCTGGATGCGGAGGAAAGCTAAAACGACAGAGACAGCGGGACAGAGGGAGTATGTTCTTAGACATGCTTTCCCTACGTTCATTTATACTTTTATGGTCCTTTATTTGGAACACACAGATCCCAATTTCAATTATGGGATTTTGATGATTGATAAACACAAATGCTTTATTAACATGTGTTTTTTGTGGTTTTTACGTCACATCAAGTTAGTCATGTAAGGATATTCACGGAATTATTAAGGACACCGCAGAGTTCAAGTGCAAATTTGGTGTTCGGATGCACTTGATGTAACATGGTGCATCCTCCCAAGTTAGTTTAAGAGTGGTTTCATTGGATAGGTTTTAACTCAAATATCTCAAGAAATATAATTAGACAAGACTAGATTTTGAGTAAGAAATATACATTGAACATGCACCGCATAATTGAAACTTGCCTGGCGGATCATCCCGTACCATTGCATTGTGCATAGTTCATATTTGATTTGGCCACAGTAGTCATCGTATGGTCTAGTATGCCTTGGTGGCACTTGGTGGATCATCCATTGAGGCTATGTTTTGATCATGTCAAGCCAGTGGCCATGGTACTAGACTTCACTGTAAGATCTGTTGTGCCTAGGTGGCACTCGATGGATCAGCGATCGGATTGAGTAGTAATTTGATTGTGTGTCAAGTGGCTGAGTTACTTAATGGTGCCATATGATCCTGTGGTGCTTGCCTGGACAACTGTATTCCTCTATAACCATTGTAAAACATGGTTGAATAGGATTACCATGTGGTCTGGCGGACCTGTGTATTTAGTAGCTCTCGACGGATCATTTAGTGATGTTTGCGTATGTGAACTTTTTCTTATGGTTGCAGGCTCTTCACACCTTATATATATGTTCACTTGCTCATTTTGAGTTGTTTTTACTTAGGATGTGACACAAATATAGAGGGAGTTTGTGAAAGGTTTTGTGCCATCCAAGGCAAGATTGCTAGTTGTGAGTGTGAGTGTGCTTATTATGCATCTAGAGTTCTTGGCTTCGTTTCGATCTAGTGAAGGTTAAAGACTTTTGCCAGCAAACCTAGATAGTTCGGCAATGACCTAGGTGACCTTCCTATTAGAGTTTCTTGTGGGGAAGCTCGTATTGGTGTGCTCGTTTTCAAAACCACCTGTCCGGAGAGGATAAGAGGTATTCACTAATGGATACTTATTAAGTCCTAGTGAGTCAAAGGAGCACAAATGAGTCTCAGTGACTCTTTGGTGGTACTACTATGTGGATTAGGGGTAGTGGCAATGACTATCTGAGACTTCAGGGAAAAAACCTAGTTCTTTGTTGTTTTGTTTTTGTGTTTACATTAATTTCATGACTTAACTTTATACTTTGCTCTTTATTAAGTGCAAGAATCAGTGTGACAACTAGATTTCTCTATGCTAGAGTCTGCTTAGTCACAGGTTTAATTCTGCAACTAAGAACCCTTTTAGTGTAAAAACATGTTCAATTTGTGATCTTTTTGGCTCTAGGATCCAACTATGCAAGTAGGTGGGTAGATTTTGCATAGGTCAAGATTTGTCGCTTTAAACTTTGAGAGACCAATTCACCATCCATTGTGTCATTTGATCTTTTGAATGTAGAAATTTTATAGGACTCGTATATACTTTTCACATGAATCAGTTTATTTTAATAGAAAATAAAAAAAATATGGGGAACATTTCGTATTCTAAATAGGACCTTATTAATAGTAAGGCTGCCTGGTTCACCTCACTATGCTGACCCATACCAAACTAGTTCTACCATGCATGCAAGGCTAGCCATTGTAGCCTACTACAAGTCGTCAAGGCGATATGTAACAAATGTAAGTAGATGTATCTCATCGTTGTCAGATGAGGTCTTCTATAACCATTATAAGCTTATCTCTAGTCATAGAAGACTAGTCATTAAAGACTTTCTATGACCATTTTTTGAAAAATTTTGATCTGTAACCATTTTTATGACAATTTATAGCAGTTATAATGGTCATAGATAAAAAATTGTCACAAAAATGGTCACAGAATGTCTTTAATGACTAGCCTAATGGTCACATAAGGTCTTTAATGATTAGCCTTCTATGACTAGAGATGAGCTTATAATGGTCATAGAAGGCCTCATCTCTTGTAGTTCCCTCCAAGATCCAACAACATACACTAATTAAACAATAACCTCGCCATCTCAATGCGGATGACAATAGAAATGTCATGCAGTACCTTTAGCTATCATCAAAAGGCCTCGTCGCACAAAACAGTCAACCACAATGCAGGACTGCCATACTTCGCAGGAAGCGCCTCCATATCGCCATGGAACCATGACACCTTATTGCCTCCCATTGTGCACGCATGCAGTGGCCCCTCCACTACAAGTCATCACAAACCATACCAACATAAATCTGGCCCGGATTTTTGGACCGCCAATGAAGCCACCGGATCTAGAAGCTGGCCATTGGAAGGTGAAGTATCGTGATGGAAAATAAACATGACGATTGCGCTGATGAGCTTGAGTTGGGAAGAAAAGAAGAGAAAGTCTCATTGTCACCTCAATTCCTTGTGTCCCCGTGGAGCGTCACGCTCCGGTGACGGCGGGTAGCGGTGGAGTAGCGGTGGAGGAAGGTGTGGCGGTCCAGATATATCTAGATTTTGTGTCGCGCGAGGGACAAAGGGAGCGGTTGTGTTGTAGCAAGACAAATTCTGATGTGGCCACATTCAACTTTATTAAAATGATAATTCCATAGCCATCTCAATGCGTCGCCGTCAGGTGATGCCCCTCTCGTGCCGGCAGGACCAAGGGTCCGGGGCAGCCAGGTGTGGCAGTGGCCAGCCCACGACGATATAGGCCGAGCATAGTAGTGGAGGTATAGTAGTGATGAATGAAGGTATGGCCGGGGCTGCCGCTGAAGGATGCTCCACAATGCATGGCGCCACTACTCCTAGAACTAGAATATTATGATAATATATATTCCATCTTTCTTATTCGTAGAGAAAAGGCACAATCTAGCGCTAAATTATATATATAATAGCACATGACAGCCTTTATGCATGGCTTCCAGAGAGAGGAGATGATGGCAAATCTTGCTAGTTTATTTGGTTACACACTTACACGGCATGCATTGGCTGGGGCCTGCTTTTTCATTCCATGCATATATATGCTGTCATGCGGCATCATTGTACATGTTGATTTCAACAAAACTAATGGCGGCCTAGCTAGGCAATTGTGGGGCCTCCCTCGTCTTAGGGCTCTCCTGTTACCACGTAGTATACTAGTACTGTAAAAGAGAGCTTAGTGTGTAAGGCTATACTTGTCTGTTCTTGCCTTCTTGGAGACCGTGTGAGCTCGCTCTCTTTCTTGCGGAGCTTTTACATGTTTGCTCTGTTGACTACTCGAATTGACTTGGCTTTTCTCCTTTAGGAAAGTTTAAATTGACCTACAGCTATATAATTCTGGTTCAGCCACACTATAATTAATTGTTACAGTGGTCGTGTTTTATTAACTCCTGTGTTGTAGTACTTGTACAGTTTCATAATTTTATCAAATTAGTAATGATCAATCTCATATACGATGCAACCACCGTAGTAATTTCTTTTAAGCTGAAAGATGCATGGCACCTTTTTTTTTTGCTTGTTGTTTTTTGGGAAATAAAGAGCTGCCTGGGGTATGAACACACTGTACTGTCACTTGGTCTCAGTGACCTGCATGATTGTTGGCCAGACTGGACTGTGGATGCCTTTTGCAACTTTTTTAGTTTTGAAAACTTTGCTGCAACTAGCTAGTAATTACGCTGTGTTGAGATGCATGTATGTAGACCATGTTGATATGATACTAATTATATATAAGCTTCAGCTACGTACCTATAAATGACAAAGATGACAAAATCTAAGCGAAAGTTATCATTCTGTAACAGTGGCCATCATTGAAGGCCACATGTACTTTGAATTATTTTATGGGGCCTGTTCGTCGACCTGCAAAGTAATCTCTGTTACGACTTGTTACACATGACGGTCGATCTAACCTCTGCTGTATACCTTCATCAGTTAACTGTGTGAAGGGCCAGTCCGTGTCTGGATCATCGGTTGATACAAATTTCTCTATTTTCAGCAATAACGGTCATGAGATTTTTTCCTTACCTACTGTATGGATAGTGTAAATTTATCATAACGTTGACGTAGCATGTCATGTGCCCATTTTTAGTTTCCCATATATTCGGATTGCCGTAGCTCATGGGTTGATTCATGGATTACAATTTCTTTTAAGTTAATTGGGTGCAGTACATACCATCAAATTAAAACCAGTGAGTCTACTAACGTGTGTAAACTTAAAACTTTTTTGTATTAATATAATTGTACACATGATCTGAGTATTTAAATATTGCATTGTCGTCCATAAAAATCTAATAAGGTCATTTTCACGAGAACAATATACACAGTTAAATATGTAGTTATTTATTTATTAGTGGGAGTGGTTTTTTAAAGGATTGTTTGTACGCAATATCTAAACTAATGTCATTTTTTTTTGAAGCGGCGACAGTTATCATGTGTGCAAAGTGTGATACTGCGCTGATGTAGGTAGCGTGAGCCCAAAATTAATCATATAAGCAGAGAACATCTGTAGGCTAACCCTAATTAAGAATATTAGTGTATTTAATCCCCCTAGCTAGGTATATAAATAATGGGTCATGACAGTGCATGCCGATAACTTGCACTGATATCAGTTCGTCACTAATGATTGCCAATTATACTGCGGCTCTTTTAATTATGAGATGGAAGCAGCACACACGCTGCTTCAATTGGTTGTTAAACCGCATTGCACAAGCGCCCTGTGCTCCTGTGTGCGCCATTGATCACCACACGGTGTGCCAGTCTACATCGCCGGCTTCTTTATGATTGTGCTGCTTAGGCAAAGTTCAATTAAGCTAAGCCAGTTCATGCATAAAAAGGGCATGATTACTCTTAAACCGGACGCACTGACGAAGGCTATATATGGCTTTTTACCTTCTTTTTATATTATATTACTAGGAATGCCATGAAAATAGCATATACGGCGGACTACACGTATATCAGGTTTTTTTTACGAGGATACTATACGTATATGTACTGCTACGACTTTCTTCTGCCACAATGCAAATCCATGATTTTGCTTTCGACGAGATCCTAATCAAACTTTTGAAACTTAGTTGTCTATCTTTATTGCGAATAGGCTAGTTATTGCGATTGAATAATAATTTGTACGTACATATATACACACTTCAGCTATACTACTCCCATGGGCCATGGGCAACGGGAACTGTTCGTGAAAAGTGACGAGATGAGGCAGCACTGTGGTAGATATTCTTGCGAGTAGTGGCAATGTCGCCCTCACACTTTTTCTTGTACTGCCATTAATCTCGATTTGTCCTTATTTATCTGTTTACTCTCTCTCTCTCTCTCTCTCTCTCTCTCTCTCTCCTCGCTACCAAGGCCGGGCCCTTTTTTCTTTGCAACATACACCCCCACAATATTCTTCAACACTCTCACTTCCTCTCATTGAATACTGGTCTCTCTGCCTTTTTTTCATAGTGTGCCGTCGATCTATGCACCTCACCTTTCCCTTGCTGCAGTTGGAGGGAGTGCTGAGGTGGAAGAGGAGAGGAGCTGGTTTCCCTCTCCATATCTCTCCTCCAGCTCCCTCCTCTTCCTCCCCCATAGATTGATCACAGCCAGCCAGAGACAAGAGTTAGGCTGATCATATCACCCTCCAGCAATTCTTCCATCCACTCACAAACTGAAGCAAGAATTGCTTACACATATCTTGCTTGTTTGTCCTTTTTCTCTATTTTTTCCTCCTCTTGTATTCCATTGTGCAGCTCCTGTTAGTAGATAGCAGTGGTGGATCGATGTATCATGGAGGAAACAAGCTTGCTAGCTAGCAGCTGAAGCAGCAGAGAGACGGATAGAGAGACAAAAATCATCCTTCATAGTCTCGCTCGGCCCTTCTTCACGAGGTCATCTGCAGATCTGTCGCCTGTGACCTTACAGAGGTGAGGATGAGCAGGTCTCTCACTGCAACATGCCCCAGCATGTATGAGAAATTTTACAAGACAAAAGCTTTGATTTGCAGTCTTCGTTCTGGCCTTCGATCTCTTGGTACTAGTATTATATTAAATCTATGGTTCTTGAGATTTGAGCGCAAAGATCGCCTTTTTTTCTTGGAAATTTGTGCTTCTTGTGCCATATCATCATATATGCACACCCACGCATTTGTACAGTGCATCATGCATCCTCCATTTGTATTCATGATCATGCTGTTGATTTTCACTGCTCCCCTTTATCAAATAATTTTCGCAGATAAGAATTGTACAGTCTCATTGTCCCTCTTTCTTTGTCCCTAGGTAAAAAGGGAAGAACATTATTTCCTCATTTTCCCCAAAGGTTGCACATGCATAGCTGGATCAGAACACCGTCAATAAAAGCTCCAAAACCCTAATCTTCTCCATCGATTCTCCTGTCATCCCAGAACAACAATCCTCAGTCCAAGAAAACCCTAACCCTAAGATTATACACTAGTATCGAAAGATGCATATCCACAGTTCATCATATTTATTTTTGGGAAAAAGAAAAACCGATAATAATCCAACTAATATGTGTAACGCCTTTCAATTTTCCATTGATTTATTCGCAGGGCAGGAAGGGATTGAAATGGCGTCTCCGTCGAGCACCAGCAACAACTCGGCGCTCTCCCCGTGGTGGCGTCGACGCCCGGCGCCGGGGCGCCGTGCGCGGCGTGCAAGTTCCTGCGGCGCAAGTGCCTGCCGGGGTGCGTGTTCGCGCCCTACTTCCCGCCGGAGGAGCCGCAGAAGTTCGCCAACGTGCACAAGGTGTTCGGCGCCAGCAACGTGACCAAGCTGCTGAACGAGCTGCTGCCGCACCAGCGGGAGGACGCCGTGAGCTCGCTCGCCTACGAGGCCGAGGCGCGCGTCAAGGACCCCGTCTACGGCTGCGTCGGCGCCATATCCGTGCTCCAGCGCCAGGTCCACCGCCTCCAGAAGGAGCTGGACGCAGCGCACGCCGAGCTCCTCCGCTACGCCTGCGGCGACGTCGCCGCCGGCATCCCCACCGCGCTCCCGGTCAGCGCCGCGCCCAGGCTCTCCACGGCAATGACGACGTCGAGCCCCGGGCAGTTCGCAGCGGTAGCCACTGCGCATGCCGCCGCCACCGCCGGTATGTACAGCAGCAGCAGCCGGAGGCTCGGGGTCTTGGACGGCTGCGTAGCGGCGCCACCACCGCCACCGCCAGCGGGCAGCTGCTACTTCATGCGGAACCACAGCAACGTCATTAGTAGCAGCTCCCCGGGCGCTGACGTGGCGCCCGTCCTGCCTTACGCTTCCGTGGCTAATTGGGCGGTGAATGCCATCAGCGCCTCGACGACCACCACTTCCGGATCAGAGAGCATTGGGTTGGATCACAAGGAGGGGGGAGACAGCAGCATGTGAAGTGAAGGGAGCGCGCGCCGCCGTGAATGGTAAGCTGTTCAGTATTTCTTTTGAGTAATTTTCTGCACGGCAGCCATGCCCATGCATGATGTAGTAACTATTACTACCATGTATATATACTGTATGTGCATGTAGTGCTAGTTTGTGTTTTTTTAACTACATATATACTATCTGTTATCTGCTGGCTTTAATTATTACTATGTATGTATAGTGGAGTGATTTACTCTAGCTACTCCTTGCATTGTTAAGATGTGGAGACATGGATGCATGCACTTGAGCTAGCCCTTTGGCCTTAATGAGCTGTGGGATCGGAGTACTTGGTGAAGGACGGAAGGAAGCTTCAGGGGGGATCGGAGATGGGAATCCAATCGATCTCAGGTTGATTAAGAGCTAAGGAGCAATCTATCTATATCTATATATCTATCTACCTTTCGCTATATAGCCGACATGAATTATATATATCGACTGCATCCCCTTTTTGCATGTTGTGCAAACCATACTTTGGAGTACTAAATGTAATCGAATCGAGATCTTGATCTCTCTTCTTTTCATGATTAATTCTTCGTTTCCGCAGGATCCATCGATCAGTCATTAGTACTCCGTATACATATAGCATGCATGCTTTGGCTTTGCGATCAGAAAACAAAACAGCCACCTTTAGGCCAAATAAAAATATAAGAGCCAATCAAAGCAGCAGGATCCTACATGCATGCATGCATGAGTAGTAGTATATATAGTAGTACTTGCATGATCTGCATCTTATATCATATGTCATAGGCACCAGTGGCCTATGCTTGCATATATGCTCCAGATATATGATTGTGAGATGCTCAATAGCTAGTCAGCTGGGAGAGATAGGGAGATTAACTCAGTTAGTTGTTTAAATTATATATGGTGATCGATGAGCATCACATCATGCATTTCTTTCGCAGACATTCTTCCCGTCCATGTTAGTAAACTGTAAAGGCATATGGGAAAAGCAGTATTCCGGGCACTATTCTTATAGGTCCCAGATCTTTTTATGGATCTCACTGTAGGTGCATTGTACATGTATTTATTCCATCGCCGCCTAGAATTTTCCTCCACGGCATTAAGCCTTTTTCTAAATTCTGCGGTTCTGATTGGATTGGCCGCTACTTTAATTTGCAAGCTTAAATGTTCCATCTGCTGCAAGATAGGAGTATAATAAGATGTTCATTGTGCACTGTTGGATTCCTTGTGGACATATTTATTGGATCTCATCGAGTTGCACTTCCTTCTTAGTTCTGGCCATATATATTCAAGTGTGTACCCTTCTTGCATTGATGCCACTGTGTTGGTCCTGTTTAACCATACTGGCCGGCTCCATGAGTTAATTTTCGTGGCTGTGTGGTTGGTTTGGTTGTGCACTTTCCGACCAGCAGTTGATATTAGACAAGTTTGACTAGATTTTGCTTGTGTGTTCTGTATAGTTCCTTCCTTTTGTCACAACTGTTGCATGATATAGTTTTCCTTGCCACAAGGCCACCGGTCATCATACACCCTTTTTAATTTCCAGTCAAAGTTATCCAGAACTAGCAACTTCTAAGGCACATTGCGGCTTTCAGGCAAATTAACAGCTCAAAAGTCATCTTTCAAACATCCTAGGTTCATTTCTATGTGAAATCCAAGATTCTTGTGTTTCGCTTTCACCCTATGTCAAATGCCAATTAATTTTTAGAGAATGGAGGTAATCTCTGGTCATAGACACGTCCAACATCTGAACTTTATAGAAATTATTGGTGACATTATTTTTTTGTTACAACATCATTATTTTTTTTGTTACAACATTTTCAAAACGTCTATTTTTTTGATGTTAAATTCTATTTAAAAATTTTATAGTCTATTGATTTAAGTCTAATCAAACATAAAAACAGTCACTGAATTAATGCTTCATGGAAAATTAGAGAGAAAAAAAAAATATGTGTGAATTGTGTGCTATTATACCTCCTCCGAAAGAAACTTGATGTTTTAGTTTTGTCTTACGTCAAACTATCTTAAATTTGGTCATTTTTATACTAAAATAGATTAATAATTATATTTCCAAAAAAGTATCGTCAGATTCATCATGGAACATATATATTTTCATTGTATACCTAGTATACCTATCTGGTCTCATAAATGTTGAGAACATCGTCGTCTCTTTAAATTTATTAGTCAAATTTGTTAGGATAATTTGATGAATTAGGACAAAACTAAATCTTCAATAATTTTGGGATAGAGATAGTAAAATACAACATAGCTAATGTTCTGGTGTTTGGAGGCAAAATGAAGTAATTTGGTTCATCATTTAATTTCTCATTATGAATTAAACTTGCTTGAACCAAACGAGATACATGGATGAGGTTGACATAAACTTTCAATGTAAGCCTTTTTGTATTTTTTAACCATAAAATTCCTTCTAATCACAAAATAATTGTATGGGCATTAGAAATTTTATATAGTACTATACTTTATCTAACATGCACATATTATTAGGATAATAATCTGCAGTAAAAATTATATTTTATGAATAATATGATTAATTGTATTTTAAGATCGATGCTATAACAAATTCTATCCAGGGACGGAGGGAAGGGGGGGCACACACACCCCAACCTCCCAATTGCTCCACTATATAATCCCTTAATTAGCTAATAAAAATTACTAATTAGTGTTGAAGTTATTTATCATCCTTTCTTTGTGTTGATTTTTATTGATATCTATATGATTTATGTTACCTTTTTCATCTATTTTGTTCTTCCTATTATTTTTGTTGTTTTTCCCACACAACAGTTTAGTTGATCTGCATCATATACGACCATATCTTTCCTACCTCTTTTATTTGGTTGGTTAGAGATTAGAGACTTGGGTAGAGATTGAGTTACTTCCTCCATCATAATTTATACGATGTGTTACTTCCTCCATCCTAATTTATAAGACATGTTACTTCCTCCATCCTAATTTATAAGATCTTTGACTTTTTTGACATCAAGTTTGATCACATGTTTTATTAAAAAAAACTTTATAAAATATCACTTCTTTTGTTGTGGCTTGCTTTATCAATAAAAGTTCAAGAATAACTTAAATTTAACTCTATTTATACAAATTTTTTGAATAAGACAGTGATCAAACTTGAGGTAAAAAAATCAAACGTCTTATAGTTTGGGATGGAGGAAGTATTATTTATACTCTTGCAAACTTTACTTTTGAAATTCCTTGGACTGTTCTTCAGATTTTGTAATAATAATAAACAGCTATATGCATCAATCGATGCAGAAGCTGAGATATATTTAATATATTCCTTTTTAAAAAAAAAACATATACATATATATGTATGTATGATTGCATATTTTATCATATATAGTTATTATTGGTATACAAAACGGTCCCCTATGGTTAAATTCTGGTTCCGTCCCTGATTTAATCTTGTGACCTAGCTATTGAAATAATGACTGAAACAACTGTATTTTGTGATTGGATTTATTATGAGAAGCGTGCGAGAGCTTGCGGCTTACTTCTGGCATGCACACCTTTAAAGTTAACTTTTGACGTTGTGGCGCCTGAAAAGGGCCGCGTTAATAATTCTGCCATAGACGATAGGATCGAATTCGAAGTAGCTGAGGTTACGTGCATTACAAAAGTACGTAACACAATAATCTACATGCAATTTTTTCTCTCTTCGTGATGATTGGACTAGCTACTGTTCTCAGTGCACCGTACCAGCTATTACTTAGTAGTGTGCTTAATTCCTATCTTTCAAAAAAATTCCCAAGCAATTACATGTGTGGATGCATCATCATATCACGCACTATTCATTCAATTCGTCACATTGTTATGCGCACTTCTTATTTGGTGGACTGATTGGACGTGTAATACAACACAGATTTATAGCGTGAAAAGCTAGCCATGTAGCCACGCATATATAATGTCATTCGAAACAGTAGCTATGATGTGGCCCATGTGACTACACGGTCCTTTCAAGTTGGTCCTCGAGTAAGCTATCCTTAACACATGCTTTTCTTGGCACTATATATTACATGCATTTGGGTTCCAAATCGATCAGGTTTGACATTCAGTTACAAGAAAAATCAGTGCATTATAGTGCTAATATATAAATTGTCAACTAATATGGAATATTGTGCTGACAAGACCAGCATATGTCTCTTTATGCCATGTGTATCCTAATTAATAGAAGAATAACACAAGTCATTGGATGGAGAATTAAGATAACGATAGGTTGGGTTACACCGCCCGTTGGTGTCTAATCAGTTGTCATTCCTACCGATCCATTTAGAGATATGTCAAATATGCATTCATCGATTAGTACTATACTAACCAGCATCGTATATGCATCGTATATATATGTAGAGCAGTTCTTCCCATTATAACAACTGTTTACGTAGAAAGGAATTTTTTTAGGTCCATAACAGTATCGAAAAGCACATGCACAGCATTGCATCTTCTAGTTATGCCAGTCTAAACTGTTATTCTAAATGTTCACATTCCACTTTTTGCTATATTAAATAACAAAGAGAAAATTGTCTACACAGTATCACCAATTAAGGGATTACTGAATGTAATGCATGCTAACCTATATTTTTCATTAAATAATTTATGCATGCCTTTTTAAGTTTTCTCTAGTTGTAAGTGCAGGTATAACGCATGTATGATCTAATATAAGTTTATAGATATTCTGGGTTCCAGTTCAGATTGGTACAAATAACTGAGTACCTAGATATTAGAACTCAGATAAATTATACAGGTATACCCTTCATTTTAATTTGCGTTAAAATTTAATCATGATGAGATTAGCTATATGTTAATTCTATTTGGAAACACCCTTTACATGATTAAAAGTAATAGACATGTGTGCATGATTAAAAGTAATAGACATATGTGTGCTAGTTAATTGTCAACATATATAAATGAATGTACAATAATATAACTTAAGCGGCAGATTTACCAAGTACTCCCTCCATATAGGAATTAGATGTTGTTTTGGATAAGATTTGAGTCAAACATTGGGAACATAAATCATATAAAAATACTTTGTTATGCATATGGATTTGTTATGCATATTTTTATAAAATACTTTGTTATGCATATTTTTATAAAAATATGAAGTCAAAGTTATACTTTGAAGACCGTGTCGCTGTCCTAAACGACATCTAATTCCTATATGGAGGGAGTATATATAGTTCCTGGTGTGAAAGATCAATAGTGTCTTCAATGTTGTGGTTAAACTACTTATACTTTTCACTATAATAACACCATCTTCACGAGTATTCATGTTGGATGGTGTGCATTGTCTTATTTTCTTTTAAAAGTGCATTGTCTTATTTTTCTTTTAAAAATATCGGTATGATGGCCATAATTTTGTCATGGGGATTCCATGTTAATGTCATAATTGTCAATTTGCTATGGCTATAGCGTTCAAGATTGAGGGAAAGAGAAGTATGCAGTGGTAGCCTGGTAGGTGTACCAAAAGATTTGATTAAGCTGCTGTGTACAGCCTCATCTTTATATATCATATATACAAAAATCGATATAAAAAGATATATTTTGAGTCAGAACATTCCATCGACGACATTGATGTGGCGTTTGTTGATTTCATGAACTCATGATACAAATAGGCGTACGTTCCCTTACAAATTTGCTCTCGTTTATTTGTTTTTTTTATTTCCAAAAAGGTATATTGGAACAAAACGCATAAACATATTTACATCTCATCTCCTGTTGTTCAGCTGCCTTTTGCAGTGCTGCGGCTACACTTTGTTACTTTTCATCCGCTGTTACTCGCTGAGAGCGGTAACAACAGTTATTGTATACGAGTGTAGCCAAACAAACTTCTAGTTTATCAAAATGCAGATAGAATATATCAATTCTTGCAAAAAAAAGAAAAAGGTCCCCACATAAGCAGCAATGGCAGGAATGTTAGTGGACATGATGCATACACATCGATCGATCGCGCGCAGATGGATCGAGCGAGAGATGAGATAACACAACACCACTGCACGATCGAGACTGAACATGCATCCCACGGGCCACTGCACGGCTCACCGTATTGGAGCTGCCGTCCTGTACTCCTGTACATAGCAGAGAAGGCATGTATGTACACACACATCCACACACTGCATATGTACATGGTGTCTTTCCTATTTATGTAATCATCACAACTGCACGGCCGGTGTCCTGCAGCATCCAATCATGTATGTATGTATATATGTATATATATGTATGTATGTATATACACGTTGGCAGCAGAACTATATATATGTTCTCTATGCATGCTGCAGTACACCGGCCGGCCTGGACGTACGACTGTACACTACTCGGTCGGCCGGAGCACAGTAGTCTCTCCTGAGAGAAGTAGGGTACACATGACATTGCACGTACAACAGTTGATGACGATGCTACAACATGGTGGACATGGATCGGAGTAGGTGCCTGCCTTGCCTTGTCTTTAAAAACGTCGTAGTGCTGTTGCTCCGATTTGACGTGACAGCATTGCAATGCAAGGCCGCAATCACACACACACACACGCGCACGGTCGGTATGTGGTGTACGTGGTACGTGCCAGCGCACCAAAGCAAGCTCTCTGTAGTCGTCGTTAATTTAATTATTCATTCATCCATCCACATACAAAATTACAGAAACTGTAGTTATTATTATATATATGCATATGCATGTAGCTCGGCTTCCTTGCTCCTTGTGCACTTGTGGCAATTAATATAATTGTTTTTTTAACACTGCCCATGTAGATGATGTAGATATATGAGCAACTGCATGCATTGTTCATGCATGAGACCAGATGATGGCCAGTGGGGTACTAGTACCATTTTCTCCTTCCTCTCCGTAAAAAAAAAAGGGGAGAGAGGGAAAAACTGTATTAGAGGTAACATTGGGAAATAATTGTAGCACTAGCATACTATAAAAACATGCATACAAATGATTATCAATATCATCGATTGGCCGACCGGAAGGTACATTGGAGTGGTTACTGATTAGTTAGTAGCAGTAGTACTACTACTAGCTAACTCATGTCCACTCATCAACGGGAACAGGGATTCGCAGCTACTACAGCTAGTAGTAGGTTAATTTCGCAGCTACTACAGCTAGTAGGTTAATTTCTGCAACTGTAATTCCACATGACAATGCTACTAGCTCATGCATCCCGTTTGAAGTGCATGTACAGTTTGCTCTCCCTGTTCCAAGATATCTCTCTCGCTTTTCAAGAAATATTATGTAACACCCCGGTACAGGGCTTAATAGGATTAATATGATACTCATACCAATAAGTTGCAACTTCTTTTCCGGAAGCTCATCTCGAAAGAACTCCAAGGTTAAGCGTGCTTGGCTTGGAGCAATTTCGAGATGGGTGACCGATCGGGAATTCGTTCGGGTGCACATGAGTGAGGACAAAGTGCGCAGGTATTGGTCCTGTGAGGGTAGTATTGGTCCTATTAAGTTCGCTGTCGGATGTAGCGGGCCCGGCCTCGAGGGAGGCGGGGCGTTACATATTAAATACTTTTAACTTTAATTAACTATATACAATGAAATATTTATATTTATAGTATTAATAGATAGATCATTAAATCTATTTTTATAATAACCTAATTTATAGATAAAAGATATTGTTAATATTTTCTATAAATCTAGTCAAACTTTGCAAATACCATAGTGACTTTTATCTTGTAGCGGAGGGAGTAATTAATATACCCCTAGCTAGCCAGCAATCATTAGCATCGTAATTTGCTCACAAAAATAGGTAGGGCGGTATAGACTTTGTTCGCTTCGGTTAAAAAAAGCCGTTTAAACTTAATAGCATTTTTTTTTCATAGAAAATCAACCGTTTCTATAGTATTTTGGCTTATCATTCGGCTTATAAATCCTACCAAACAACTTCATATTTCCATAATAAAGTAGGTTAGGTTTATCATATAAAAATATTGATAATATTTTTTTAGAAAATAGTTATTTTAAAAAATATTTTTTTATAAAAACAAGATGTGCATTATTTATGTGGGATGGGAGAGTATGGGTGAAGAAGCATGGCTGCAGGTGGTGGTCAGCTGGTAGAAGCCATTTTGCCTAGGAATGAAAGGGCCAGGAGAGGAGAGGTTTTTTTTTTTTTTTTTTTTTTTGAGAACAGCGCTAGCTAGCGAAGGCAAGAGCTGGGGAGGCGAGAGGCGTCCCATCACAGATGACAAACCACCAGTACACCAATAACACACACACCTCGCCAGCGCCCCGGGACGGGCCATGGCCATGCACAGTTCCTCGTCGAGGGGCATGGGGTCTAGTAGCCCACGCTGGAGTGTGGGCCCGGCCCAATAACTCTGTCGCTGGTCGTCGCTCCGTCGTGGATGCGTTGCGCCGTTGCGGACGTCAAATCCATCGATTCCGCCACCGCCTGCCGCAGTCCGCAGACGCGTGCATGCGTGCGCCAAATAATCAGTCCCATTCGCTCCTTTCTTATCTTACTCTATTCTATTCTGTTCTTTCTTTTATTCTATTCTATTCTTCTTATATACAATTTAATATAACGCATGCTCCACCAGCACCCGACCAATAATTCATATGAGAAATTCACTGTAATAACATAAATAAAAGAGAGAGGTAAGATTGGAGAAAAACAAGCCTAAAACATGTAGATGATGCTGGAGATTAGCAATGAGGGAGAAATAACAAGACAAATGTCTAAGTGTCTAAACCGCGCCTCCCCCAAACATCTCTCTCTCATCAATCTAATTT
This sequence comes from Chrysopogon serrulatus, assembly GCA_015844335.1. NCBI lineage: Eukaryota > Viridiplantae > Streptophyta > Magnoliopsida > Poales > Poaceae > Chrysopogon > Chrysopogon serrulatus. The sequence goes on from JADLZL010004171.1 coordinate 208,964, forward strand.
AAATAGCAAGACAATCGACAAGAGTAGCGACAAGAAAAAAAGAGGAGAAAAAGAAAACATATACATTAATACAAAATGATACTGGAGATTAGCATTGAGGGAGAAATAACAAGACAAAGTGTCTAACCCCCCCCCCCACACACACCTCTCTCTCATCAATCTAATTTAAAGAGCAAGACAATCGACAAGAGTAGTGACAAGAAAAAAAAAAGAGGAGAAAAAGAAAACATATACATTAATACAAAGAACATACAAGTAATCACTATATATAATACTAATTCTATTTTTAGTTAATTAATACTGGTGTATGGTGGAGTGTTGGTGGTGTTTAGGGGTGTGAGTGGCCCCCCACTAGTACACAAACCATTTCTCTTGACACTGGCATTTTATTTCTACTGGCAGTTTCTCTTTAGAAACGACTTTGTAGAAATCGGCCCTATTTCTATAGGCGGTTCTCTTAAGGGACCGCTTTCTACTGGCGATTTTCTTAAGGAACCGCCAGTAGAAATCGACGATTTTTACAGGCGGTTCTCTTAAGGAACCGCTTGTAGAAATCGATTTCTGACAGCGGTTCCTTAAGAGAACCGCCAAGTAGAAATAATTTGAAATTATTTTTTGAGTTTTTCAAACTTCCTCGGATGGATAAACTCCCAAAATAAAAGTTGTAGATCTCAAAAGTTATGAAACTTTGTAGTTGATAACTTTTTCATTTAAAATTATCTCTTTATGGAAAAATACGAATGAAATTTTTAAATTTGAAATCTAAATTTTGCAAATGACCTCGGATGGAGAAACACTCTAAATAAAAGTTGTAGATCTCAAAAAGTTATGAAACTTTGTAGTTTACTACTTTTTCATTTGAATTCGTTTAGACCCTCAAATATTCAAATTTCCGACGGGTTTGTATAATATGTGGGGAACAAAAATGATATCTAGACACAAGTGACGTGTGGGTGGAGTGGTAGAGGGGGATCTGTGAAGCCGAGGTTGCGGGTTCGAACCCCCCACGGCCGCAGAAGCGCCGCGATTTTACGCGAAAAAAAATGCGCGACTTGCGACTTTTGACGGAGACGGGCGGGTGCCTCCCCGGTTCGAAAAAATATTTTTGCCTTCTTAAAAATATATTTTTTGCAATTTTTTTTGTTGGCAACGATTTTCTACAGGCGGTTCCTTAAGAGAACCGCCTGTAAATCGATTTCTACTGGCGGTTCTTAAGCAACCGCCAGTAGAAATTGCCGATTTTCTTGGCCTCCCGTATTGGCGGTTCGAAAAGCGCCAAGTAGAAATGCGTTTGGAACCACCAAGCATGGGCCTTTTTCTGTACTAGTGCCCTAGCCCCCTCTCGTTCGCTGCCACTGCGCCCACCCACTATCTACGTGCGTTCATATCTGCTATAATATATTATATATATACCATGCTATGAAGTATATGCACACTTGTTGAATGTGCTCTACCCTCTACAAGAACAACGGCCCATGTGTCCGACTATCTTTGTATGCAAGCACAGTGAATCATATCGATCTAAGCGTGGTTGTGAACCAAGGCTTGGTAGCACAGCCAAATGTATAAAAAAATAGTGAATCCTCAAATGGCCATGGTAGTGTAGTGGCTTACTGTCGGCATCGCAAATCCAAGGGGCCCCACTGTGCGCTGGCAACGCTCGGCGGCTACATACATGACCGGTAAGAAGGCATTGATGTGGTTCACCAGCGATGAGGCACTCAATGCCTGCGTTCTTAAGGCACATGGGGAGGTGGTGACCAAGTCTTCGCCCAACACACTATGTGGCACCAGCAGGTTTCAACACCGGGAGGCCGCAACGGATGCGTAAATATTCTGAACTGCACATTGCACGCTCTACATCGGCCCACGCGGGAGAATCTACTCGCACGTCCGCCGCATCACATGTCGATGTCGAGGTCGATGTCGTTGGAACAATAGCCCCCACCATCGTGTTGTACTTCTTAACTACATTGCGAATGTTGTTGTCAAGTGTGGCTTGGCTTTGGTTGAGTTTTGACATGTTAGCAAGCCTGTAGCACAAGTTCCATGGCCTCCATTTGGTGGCACGCATAATGTTCTACATGAATTGCCAAGGGCTTAAGTATTAATGGGGACATGTTATGGCCGAGCCCTTTGCATAGCAACAGTCAGCGTGCCCCTAGGAACCCTCTGCTTGCGGTACCAACATGTTGTTTCAAGGAAGACAACGCAACCTATAGTTTAAGGAGCCTTAGGTGAAAGTAGTGCAGGAGCGATCGGTTCGTCAACAGCGTCGCCCTAGGGCGCTGCTAGCCTCCTTGGAGGCGTTGTTGTAGACTCTCCACCTTTTGTAATTGTAGGCTACCTCCAGGTGAAAACCTAGCTCCATTTCTCTAGCTAGGGCCGATGTTGGCAATGGCATCAACCCGCATCCTACTTATAGTGCGTAATCATGGAGGCCCATCTCAGACTAAACCACAACTCTTCTGCAAGGTCCTTTTGTGTGGCAGAACCTTCTAAATTACATGGCCCACAAGCACCAGATATTGTCTCTAAGACCTCTGTCAGCTATGCTTGTACACCACATAACCTAGAATGTTCCGTCGGGTGAACCCCCGATAAACCACAATTCCTCCAGGATCGATACTTACAGAGACATCACAGTATTACAACAATTTTCATACAAAAATACCAGAGTAGTGGAAGACTTACAATAACTTAATTTATAAACCTTTTGTAAAACTTATACAAACCAGAGTATCATTATTACATAGCGGCGGAAGTATCATTACGTAACTTTATTACAAACCACTGTTAGTATTTTTTCCTTGGCGCAGAATCACTCAAGGATCATAGACATATTTTTATTTATTTTTTTAAGCGCCCAAAATAAATCATTATGAAAATATGAAAATCAGCATTTAAAAACAAATAAAGAAAAAAGGAAAAGCAAAACCCTCCCTCCGCGGGCCATTTGTGGCGCCCAACGGCCCGGCGGCCCAGGCCCGCGCGCTTGGCGCCCGCCGGCTCCTTCCCCTCTCCCTCTCATCGGCAAGCGGGACCGGGCTGGTCAGCCTCACTCCTCCCCGTTTCTTCTTCTTTCGGGCGCTCCGAAGGGCACGACGGCGGCGGCGGCCGCCGGTCGTTCTTATCGACGGCAAACTCTCTGCCGACTACAAGCACCCCACTGTACTCCTCTCGCTCTCCCGATCATGACGAGGTACGACACGAGGCATATACATCGCCGGAGCACTGTAGACATGGCCATGGCGGCTCGGCGGTGGAGCTCGTCGGAGCGGCAGCGTTCCGACCGATACGACGTGGTAGAGACCTCAAAACATGTCACAATCGAACCAGTAGCTCACCTAGGCTTCAAAACGATCACTGGATTCGATGGACGCACAATGAAGATGCTCGGTCACCGGCGATGGCGGAGGCGGCGGCGCGAACTGATGTTCACGATGGTGTTCCGGCTTGCTCAAGCCTCAGCTGTGAACAAGAAAAGGCCGATGGCCATCAGCGGAGCATGGCAAGGCTAAGACAGGAAGGAAGAGGACATGATCGGCTCTGTGATGCACTGACCAGGGCGAAGCTCACGGCGGCGGTCGACTGCCGGCCGTGGAGAAGAAACTAACGGCTAGGGCGACTCCGGCGATGTCAAACGCCGTTGTTTGGTTCACATGCAGCGCAACTAACTCGCGGAGCTCTCTGTGCGAGCAATTGGACAGTGATGGTGTGGTGATGGGGAATTTTTGCCATTGAGCAGTGACGGCCGGTGATGTGGAGGAGAATGAAAGGAAGACGACGATGGCCAGTGCTTCGCTTTTATAGAGCTGGGACAGGTCGACGGGGTGGCCAGCACCTTCACGACGGTGGCGAGGTGTGCGGCGTTGCGCAAAATCCGGGGAGGGCACGGGAACGATCGCCACGACGCCGGCGACGGCATGGGCGAGGAGAAAGCAAGTTTCTCCCCCCTCGAACTCGTAGTAGTAGTGCCGACTCACTTCTTCCCTTTTCAAATTACTCCCAAAATTTGAATACAAGTTGAAAATCTCCCAAAATACAGATTGCACAAAATTTATTGATCTACAACTTTCATTAAGGAAGTTCAGTCAGATTCAAATGAATTTTGAATTTGCATTTCAAATTCAAAAAAGAGGGCAAAACCCTAACTTTAAGGATTTCAAAATTACTTTCAAATTTTTAATAAAAGATGAAAATCTCCAAAAAAAAAAAGTTGTTCCATTTTTCATGACCTACAACTTTCATTTAGAAAGTTTTTCATGAAACTAAATAATTTTTGAATTGGAGTTTAAAAATCAAAAGGGGATATTTTTCAATTTACTAAACTTTTGAAATTTGTTCAAATTTTATTCAAAAACTTGAAAAACTTTATTTATCAAAGTTGTAGAGCTCAAAGAGATACACAAACTGTATTTTTGAAGTTTTCCTAAATTTTGAATATTTTGAGATGAAATTGAGAAAGGGGCAAAAGGCCTTTGAATTCCAAGCTTTTGAAAAAGGATTTTCAAATTGAATCTTTGGGCAATTAATTAATGGTGTTGTGGTACTTTTCAAACCCAACCAATGGCATACCTTCAAAGTACAAAGTTTATACTTTGAAATGGTGCCACTAGTTAGCAACTTTTATTTAGAAAATTAATTACAGTTAGCTCCCAGAAACTGAAACTGAAATTAAAATTCCAACACAGCCAATTTTGGAAGGTGTTGGCTTTTGAATTCCAATTCAATTTTTGTTCTTGCTTTGCATCATGTGACTTATAAAACATGGTTAGGGTATGAGTCAATGTTAGCCAAGCACTTGCAAACATCAAGATTAGTTTTAGTTGATTGCTTTTATAATCAAGATTAAACATGCAAGTGAAATTTAAATGGTATACACATACACATACGATATAAAAGAGCGCAACCAACCCTAAAAATGGATAAACTTATTTTAGTTATACTTATTAGAGTTCTCTAATTATGAATGCTTATGCAATGATGATGATGACATGGCAGGTTTAGGTTAACGTAACACCAGAGGTGTTACATTATATTCCCCTTAAAAGGAATCTCGTCCCGAGATTCAAAGCTTAGAGCTAAGTAATGGAAAAGGAAATGTATCAAGCAAACACATCTTACATGGTTTCATAAGGGAGGTAGAAGGGTTCATATTACAAGTCTCATATTTTTGGAAAGTCACAATTCTTAGAAACGAATCGTGACTTAGGAGAAGGAAGAAACTCTGGAAAGTGCTCATTCAAAAATTCCTCAGACTCCCAGGTTGCTTCTTCTTCAGAGTGTTGATCCCACTGGACTTTATAAAATCTTGTTTGCCTGCGTGTAACCCGATCCTTACGATCAAGAATTTTGACTGGATATTCAGCACATGTCAGGTCAGGTTCAAGTCTGACACCTTCAATGTCAACAATTTTGTCGGGTACTCGCAAACACTTTTTTAGTTGGGACACATGGAACACATTGTGCACAAGAGACAACTGTTCAGGTAAATTTAATCGATATGCAACCTTCCCACACTGTTCAATGATTTGAAATGGACCGATGTATCGAGGTGCCAACTTTCCTTTGACCCCAAAACGATCCACACCCTTCATGGGTGATACTTTCAGGTACACAAAGTCTCCGACCTTAAATGCTAAGGGCCGACGACGGCGGTCCGCATAGCTTTTCTGTCTGGACTGAGCTCTTTTCAGATTTGCTTGAATTTGTTTAATCTTATCTTCAGTTTCTTTAACTAAGTCAACTCCATAGAACCATCTTTCTCCTGGTTCAGACCAATTGAGTGGAGTACAACATCGGCGGCTATATAAAGCTTCAAATGGTGCCATTTTAATACTCTCTTGATAACTGTTGTTGTAAGCAAATTCTGCTAATGGCAAACATCCATCCCATGCTGAAGAATAAGTTAGCACACAAGACCTTAACATATCTTTAAGAATTTGATTTACCCTTTCGATGTCCGCCCTCCGGTTTACGGATGATAAGCGATCATTGTATAACAAATTAGTACCTGTGGTCTCATGGAATTTCTGCCAGAATTTAGCAATAAACGTGTACCTCTATACGTAACAATAGACTTGGGTACCCCGTGCAAGCACATAATTCGGTCTATGTATAGCGAGCATATTGAGGTGCTCGGTAAACATTCTTCACTGGTATGAAATGGACCGACTTGGTCAAACGATCAACAATAACCCATATTGAATCATAGCCTCTGGCTGTTCTGGGCAAACCGATAATAAAATCCATACTTATATCTTCCCACTTCTAAGCTGGAATTGGCAAAGGCTGCAACATTCCCGCAGTCTTCAGATGCATAGCTTTGACTTTCTGACAAGTATCACACTTTGCAACATATCGAGCTATCTCGATTTTCATTTTGGTCCACCAGAATCTCTGCCTCAGGTCATGATATATCTTATTGCTACCTGGATGAATTGAGAATCTAGTTAGGTGAGCTTCATCAAGAATCAACTGTCGATGCTCAGGAACTTTCGGAACGACCAGACGATTCTTGAACCATAAGACATTATTATCATCAAGGCGGAAACAAGATGCTTGCCCTGATCGGACTTTCTCTCTAATGTGCCTGAGACCTTTGCTTTCTCGCTGAGCTGCAATAATCTGCTCTTGAATAGAAGAGTGTACTGTGATATCATTTAGACTGCCTTGAGGGATCATATCAATGTTTAATCTTTCTAACTCTTGACACAGACTAAGATTCACAGGTGTAACAGCGAGACAGTTGCACTGATTCTTTCAGCTAAGAGCATCAGCAACTACATTAACTTTGCCAGGATGATAATGCACTTCAAGATCATAGTCTTTGATTAATTCAAGCCATCTTCTCTGCCTCATATTCAGCTCAGACTGTGTAAAGATATATTTCAAACTTTTGTGATCACTATAGATATGACATGTATTGCCCAACAGATAGTGCCTCCATATCTTCAGAGCATGCACAACTGCGGCTAACTCAAGATCATGAGTTGGATAATGCTTTTCATGTCGCTTCAACTGCCTTAAAGCATAAGCAATAACTCTGCCTTCTTGCATCAACACACATCCGATGCCGATGCCAGATGCATCACAATACACATCGAATGGCTTTTCAATATCCGGCTGAGCTAGGACTGGGGCAGTAGTCAAAAGATCTTTCAACTTGTGAAACGCTTGCTCACATTCAGATGACCATTTGAATTTGGTTTGATTCTTTAGGAGTTCTGTGATTGGCTTGGCTATTTTGGAGAAGTCAGGAATGAAACGACGGTAATATCCCGCCATTCCCAGGAAACTACGGACTTGATGAACACTGGTGGGTGGCTTCCAGTTAAGAATATCTTGGACTTTGCCAGGGTCAACTGCAACACCCTCGGCAGACAGGACATGACCAAGGAACTTGACTTCATTAAGCCAAAACTCACACTTACTAAATTTGGCATAAAGCTGGTGTTCTCGGAGACGAGTCAAAACAATGCGGAGATGCTCCGCATGCTCTTCTTTGGTTTTGGAGTATATCAGAATGTCATCTATGAAAACCACGACAAAGCGATCGAGCTCGGGCATAAACACCGAGTTCATCAGGTATATGAAATGCGCTGGAGCATTAGTAAGCCCAAATGACATAACAAGACATTCATATAGGCCATATCTGGTGGTGAAAGCGGTTTTAGGAATATCTTCGGGCCTGATTCGGATTTGGTGGTAACCAGATCTAAGATCAATCTTGGAGAACACCTTGGCTTTCGCAAGTTGGTCAAAGAGAAGATCTATACGAGGAAGATGATACTTATTTTTAATGGTCACCTCATTTAGTGGACAATAGTCCACACATATTCTTAGAGTTTGGTCTTTCTTTTTCACAAAGATAGCAGGACAACCCCACGGTGATGAACTAGGTCGGATAAAACCTTTGTCCAACAATTCTTTCAGCTGAGTTTTCAATTCTGCTAACTCTTTTGGGGGCATCCGATAAGCTCTTCGGGATACTGGTGCAGTACCCGGCTTCAACTCAATCACAAACTCAACGTCTCGCTCTGATGGCAACCCAGGCAAATCCTCAGGGAACACATCTGGAAACTCACAGACCATAGGTATATCTTTGATTTCTTGCACTGAGGTTGCATTAACTGTCTCAACTGCTCTCTAGGGAGTCGGGAATTGGAAAAGAAGTGGAGACTGGTTATCAGGTAGAAACAGCTCAATGGTTCTATTCAGCGCATCTATCACAGCGCCGTAATGTCGTAACCAATTCATCCCAAGGATCACATCTATGTTCTGATCCTTCAGTATTATCAGATCCGTGGGATAGAGATACCCACCAAGAGATATAGGGATCTGATATACCATTCCCCGTGTGCGCATATGCCCTCCCGGTGATTGCACCAAAAACTCATCTTTAATTTCTTTTATGGGTATTTCATGCTTTACAACAAAAGTACGGTTGATGAATGTATGCGATGCACCAGAATCAAATAATGTAATTGCAGGGTGACTGGCAACGGGAAACATACTGTTGACACTTCTAACGTCATTACTAAAAATAGAGATAAACCCTACCTCTAGCATCAGCGCCAAAAATGCTCGGTATTAAATTAACTTGTCATTAGCAACTAGCCACTCATTTATTACTAACATTCCTAAGCATGAATTAAGTTGTCATCCTCAATTATAGTACTAAGGAATAACTATAGATTTACATGTATTCAATATGACTAGGCAGAGATAAAAGATATGAATATAAACTAAATAGGTTAAATAGGTTCTGCAAGCGGACAGATAATTATACCGTTGTAGCATTTTACCTAGGGAGTTCTACCGGGTTGTCGATTTATATTTATACCCTTTGGGAAGGTCTATATGTAGGACTTATAACTATAACTTATACTATTGATGTGAACGGTAAACCATAACCAGAATCCTACTCATAACAGGGGATAAGTCACGTGATAAAAGATATATGATAAATAATGATCAGTCATCATAAATAGATAAACATCGAGCTCTTCTAGTCATAGTAATAGCTAGCCAATGGATAAACTCAGGAATTAATACTAAGGTAATTCAATAACTACATCAATGAATAACTCTAATTAGTGTAATTACATCTAGCAATCATTGTTAAGTTAATCCTACATCATGATCACATGTAAAGAGGCATCAACTAATGAGGGTATTAAGACACAAGGGTTACCTCCTTCGCGACCGTGCCCATGCTAGTCCCTACGTACGGAGGGTGGACTACAGAGGAACCAACGCATTTGTCACCTGCGTGCACTACCACACGTCCCGGCACGTCAGGGTGCACTCGCAGATAAACAAGATATCTAGACACCACGTTTACATATTGTCTACCATCTACCCAACGATCAATTAGGTAAACGCTATACGAGCAATTACATGAATTCAATAAGATCAAACCAACTATCCTAGACATATAATCAAAGTAGACAATGACTATTGCAATTAAGAATATATAAGAGATTAAGAACAATGTTGCCTAAATCATAATATTGAATACAATAAGAGAAAGGTACTAGAACTATACGAACTCCAGCTCTCCGCATGCACGCCAGGGCTCCGGATCCCGTGAAGAACTAGAACTCTTCTACTTCTAATCTAACTAGGCTAAAGCTATGAACTAGAGAGGCTCTTGATGAACTAGAGAAGGCTCTTGATGGATTGATCTCCAAATGACTTGATGCCTCCGGGGGGGGGTCCCCTTTATTTATAGCCCGGTGGGATCGGCGTGCGCCGCAGGATCAAACCGAGCGTAACCAATGGGCGAGATGCATCGGGAGAGGCGGTGGAGGAAGCTTCAGAAGAGGGGGCCAAAACCCTAGAGGGGGCACCGGGGGCCCCAAGGTGGGGCCGGCCGGCCCCACTTTTTCTCCCTCTGGGCCCCCGTTGCCGGGTGTCTTCTAGATGCTTCCCCGAGCCCAATGACGGTGTTTTGACTTCACGGTTACGTTTCGTGATAATTATGCACTCTAATCCCTCTTTTCAGCTTTTCTAGAAAAATCCCTAGAAAATATAGAATATGCAAAACTCATGAAAATTGTTAGTTAAAACCCTAGACTAGTGTGTAATCATGTATCTTCTTGTGTCTAAAGTTCTAATAAAAGTTGACGTTAGCCACCGTCAACAACTCCCCCAAGCTTACCTTTTGCCGGTCCCTTGGCAAACAAACTAAGCCTAATTACTGATGTATTTGGATCAAGAGTTGCTACAATGTTGTTATTACTCTTTAAGTACACATGCTTTCAAACAAAGATTCTCCTCCGGATTAGACAGTGTCTGTTCTAACCTTCAAACTTACCCATTTTTCCCTTAACTATGGGGCTTTACAGCTTTTGCATAAGTCTTGAGCAATCGAAAGACAGAACAATCAAGTCAAACACTGTCTCAAATTCCTCACAGTACCAATATTCTAGAGTTTCTATAAGTTTTTACAATAAAACTCAGTGCTAATTGTATGACACCCTCAAGTCTCTTATTATATGTGGTATTTATGGATCTCACTGAGGTGTGTTGTCATGCCCTCCTATAACTAATGATTATAGTGGAGTTCATAGGAGTGGCATTAAACAAGGATGAACATACTTACAATTCATATATTGTAAAGTCAAACAATGGATCCACAGAGAGTCAAGGCATACAATCAAATCAAGATGTGCATGTGTATGGAATATGGTGGATAGGTGTATATAAGGTATTTAGTGGCTAGTTTCTAATTCTACTTTTGCTCCTTGAGGATAAATCTCTCTTTTGAACTTAGAACTTTTCGCGGAAAAACATGGGCTATCATTATTCGTTTTCTTTTCTCTCTCTCTTTTTTTTTCTTTCAGGGAGGCGGGCATCATAGTACCCATTGTTTTAATTGCTAGGACACTTGTCCTTCTTTTACTCCCTCTTCTTTTTCAATAACTTTTCTTTTGCATAGCCACATGCATCCTTTGAATACAATATGGTAATTGGAGAGATAGCAATAAGTACTTAGAGCAATTAAACAAAGGCTGTCCTATGGGTTTCTATATTTTTGGGTGTTTGACTCCCAATGTAGGAGAAAAACAATTTTTAAGGTGGATCTAGATGGAAGTGGAAAATAGTTGCGCTTACTCCCAGAGTAGGAGTAATATATATGTGAGTGGAGTGTGTATGTGATATTGATTTTAAAAGCATGACAAGACTCTCATAAGGTATACGACAAAGGTTGACCGAACTTAATGCAAAGCAAGCAGCATGAATGGGTAAAGGTTTCCTTAATCTAAATGTATATGATATATGGCTTTGGTAGGAATTCATACTTTGTCATACAAGAGCTCATCATGTAAGATTTTAGGTTTTCAAAATAAATCTCCAGAACTTAGTATTGCTAGGAATAAGATAAATAGCAGCTCAGACTCTCATGAATCATATCAATCAATCACCTAGACTTAGCTTAAGCATATGGCTCCACAAGTTTCAGGCTCAGAGTAAATTCTCAAATTAAAACTGCAATATCTAAAACTCGGGAGAATTTAAGGTTGACAACTAGGCACTTGAAAAGAATTCTAGCAGAGCAACTATTCATCATCTTCAAGACAAAATTTTAATGTTCATCGTTTTTTTTAATTAACTCTAGCCTAGACTGACTCTAAACACACTCTAATATAATTAATACTGACTAAAACTTCTTTTTATTGGTTTTTAGATTTTATTTAACTACAGACTCATAAAAGACTCAACAGATGTGGACCTTCATGTGTCCACATATTTTTAGTATTTTATGAATATATATATAACAAGTAAATTTAATAATCACCTAGGTGTAGTCACCGATAACTAGGAGATGCTCCTCCCCCAATTTGGATGGTTGCAATACTTGGTGTAGATGTCCTTTAGAGTGAGCTAACCCAAGAGCGGACTGGTGGGTGCCACGATAGACTCTCTCCTTGCTATGATGTTATTCCTACATAAATACTCTCTACAAAGAGAAACTAAAACTCGAGGCTCGAATTTGTTAATGGGTTAGCGGTCAGCCAAAGAGTAATTGATCACCTTTATGAGCTATCTTTAATGTTGTCTAATTTAAACAGGATTTCACTTTTATCTTATTTTTGAATTTTCTATTTATGATGCAGGAATTAAATATGAATGCTATAGTTTTGTTATTTTTATTTTATGCCACCACAGCGGATGTTCGTTCGGAAGATACCATAGGGTATCCACATGGGGCTTTGTGATGCCATGAGTAATGCAGTAAATATTTTTGTTGTTTTTATATCTTTTAGTGTGTAAACAAAATTATGCTACTAAATAAATTGTAAATGCATTTAATGAGATAACTACCATTCTAACCTTATGGCTAGGGTACGGAATTTAAAGTCTACCGAGAGGACTTAGATAGAGGAGAACACTTACTCAGTGGGTTCATCGTCTGTGGTAACCTCAGTCAACTCCCTGTTTCGTGGTGATGCCGCACGTGCCTCCTTCCATCTCGTTTCTGTCTCTAGCTCTTCAGCTTTATTCTCTTTCTCCCACGCTTCTAACCATGCTGATAACTAGGGGATGCTCTCCCCCAAGCTAGATGTCTGCTTATGGTTGATCGTTGAAGCTGAGTGGTCATCACGGAGGAGCTCATGCTTATAAGAGTAAGTGTTGGCAGGAATACTTCAATCTCATCACCCAAGAAGTTACTTCCTTTACACAGGGGTTAGCTGTATGTCGGAAAAGTGCATTGCAAGTGATGAAGATTTTTAGGTAAGCTGGCTCTTAGAGTCATCGGCGAGGGTTCGATGTTTTTAGTCCTTCGAACTGGACTTCTCCTTGCAGTGGTTAATTGAGTACTTCGAGTTGCTCTTAAGGGTAAGGATTGAGGTGGTGCCTCCACTAGTGGCTCCCAATGGCGGTGCCACCTTCTTTCTTTCTGTTTGTAGGCATCTCAAAGCCAATCTTATGTGCATCACTATTACAAGTTGAGAACTTTCACTTGGAGAATTTGGGGGATTGTCTCCCCACACTTTAATTGAAGTGTGTTCTGCCCATAGAGACAAGGTAGAGATCAAGTGCATGGGCTCTGTTGGTGGAAAAACACCAACAGAACTAGAAATTTATTCATCCTCTAACTTTGGGCACAATAAGATTGATTTTATTCATATTGTTCATTCCTATCATGGGTGAGAGGACTAGAAGTATAAATATGGCATTTAAACTTATGAGATAAAGAGTAAAGTTACTTAACCATTAGAAAGGCTATTCATCTTTATAATATATCAAGAATAATAGACAAAGTATTTCTAGCTTACTCGGTTAAGACTGAGATTACAAGAATAGCGCTATGAACAAACTCAGAGAACAAATCATGTTGAATTTAATCAGGTTGATCAATTTAAGTTGTAACTCTAACATGGTTGTATTTTCATTTATTGCATACCAAGATCAAGAGGAAATTAATGACCACTTATCTTAAGATGTTACCTCCATTAGAGCACGATGAAGGGTAAATAAATTTCAATGATCTCTTTTTTTTCTTGTATCATGGGTTATTCATTAGCATCTTGTCTCATATGTTGTACTCCTCTCTCACTCTTCAGACCTCCTGCTTTTCTCATTATGTCTTCTCTGCAAGGGGTTAGTGGACAACACATACCTGAAGGAATATACTATTTATCAAAGTACGGATAGTGTTTGCCTAAGAGTTAAAGTAAATTTGTAGCTCGTGTTTTCAATGATTCACTAATTTAATTAATTTTTTTTATCAAGGTTAAAGCGAGGATATTATTTTGAAGCATACCCTTAAACTTGAATTGATTCTACAAATAGTCTCCTAATATGATTTAAATATTTTTTTTTTATGTAGGAGGGGTTAGTCTATATGTACAACTAAATTCTCATATAAGTATGCTTGATGTTCATAATGTTTAAGTAATATTCTAAAGCATACTTATAATAGAATAAAGAAGTTTGCAAGACCAAAGGTATTTATTCACATAGAACCAAGGATATGTATGGTGAACCACGGGAGTATTTTATTATATATATATTTAGCAAGTTATGTTTGAGCATGGCATAGGGTAGAAATGACTAAGACAAATTAGCAACATGGTATGAGATGTTAATTGTAGTTACATGTTGCATGAGGCTTGGACAAACAAACCTCATATCTTCATCTTTCTAAGTAAGTGATGACGAACTTACTTGGAAGAGGAGGGTTCGGGTTCATCTGTTGGTGAGAGCTCTGGTCTTCTTGAGCAAGGCCTTCCTTTTTATTCTTCGTCTTTTCACCATTCAATGAAACTATAGAAGATTACATGCTCTTCACTCATCAACTTTTTTTTCGACTTCTTTGATTAATTTGCGGTTGATGAGCTGGGGTTTATTGGAGATGCAATAATGTTCACTTGAAAACTTCTTCTCCAATAGATGAAGGTTGTTCTTTCCTGCAAAACATTAATAGACACATACCCGAGGGAATAGCAAGATTGAAATACGGGTTTTGTTGTCCATACTTTTTTTTTTATTTTCTTTTATGCTAATCAAGATGATATATGGTTTAAGATTATTTAGCATAAATTGTGTCTATCGTGTTTTTATGTTGTTGTTGCAATCTAGCATGGTTCAAGACAAAGATAACTTGTAACAAAAGATAAATGAATAAATATTAATACTCATAAGGCGGACTTCTTGTGCAAAGTTATCATCTGCCTTGATTTATCTCGGTGTGAACTTATCTCTTGACTTTTCTAGATTTAATTCAAAATTTTCTTGTAGGGGTTAGTCCGACAAAATATCCAAGTATCCACTATAACATACTATCGGCTCAAAAATCAACCTAGACACCACGTCTAATTTAATTTAGGAAGGTATTTTAATCTGAGCTCGGTTTAAAAGCCTTTTAAAAGTAAAACCACCACTCCTAAACTAAGCACCATGCTTCATTTAAGAGATTTATGAAAGTACCTCAAAGCCTAAATATATATCATAGCAAATAAAGGTAGCATGAAAATATAGTAGAGATTCATTCAGATAGAGATAAAAAGAGCATGATCATGGTGAGTTTTTTTTTTAATAATGCACGTGAGATGAATATATGAAATGGAACAAGTTATGGCTGAGGAAATTTAAACTAAATAGTGTGAATATATGGATTAAAGTAAACATGCAGTGGAATGTAAAAGATAACTACTCATAATTGTTGAAGTCCATGAGCAAGACTTTCTCACCTTTATTTGATCATACTTACCATGACTCACATTCTGAAATTTGTGAGTAATGCAACATCTTTGTTCCGTCACTCGAGATATGAATTAAAGTCCTGTGACGTCGACCGCTTTCTCCAACATTAGATTTGTTATGTTTCTTTTTATTTTGTGGGGGCATCTTGGGAAGGTCGTAAACCCGGTCGTTTATTACCCTGCATAAGATATAAAAGTAGACAAACAAGGGTAATCCTGCTTGAGCAGGGGTTAATGGTTATCTTGATCACATAATTGAGTATAAGTCTATCAATGTTCCCTAATTGCCTAGCTACCTTCCCCGGCAACGGCGCCAAAAATGCTTGTTGACACTTCTAACGTCATTACTAAAAATAGAGATAAACCCTACCTCTAGCAACAACGCCAAAACTGCTCGGTATTAAATTAACTTGTCATTAGCAACTAGCCACTCATTTATTACTAACATTTCTAAGAATGAATTAAGTTGTCATCCTCAATTATAGTACTAAGGAATAACTATAGATTTACATGTATTCAATATGACTAGGCAGAGATAAAAGATATGAATATAAACTAAATAGGTTAAATAGGTTCTGCAAGCGGACAGATAATTATACCGTTGTAGCATTTTACCTAGAGAGTTCTACCAGGTTGTCGATTTATATTTATACCACTGGGAAGGTCTATATGTAGGACTTATAACTATAACTTATACTATTGATGTGAACGGTAAACCATAACTAGAATCCTACTCATAACAGGGATAAGTCACGTGATAAAAGATATATGATAAATAATGATCAGTCATCATAAATAGATAAACATCAGAGCTCTTCTAGTCATAGTAATAGCTAGCCAATGGATAAACTCAGGAATTAATACTAAGGTAATTCAATAACTACATCAATGAATAACTCTAATTAGTGCAATTACATCTAGCAATCATTGTTAAGTTAATCCTACATCATGATCACCTGTAAAGAGGCATCAAATAATGAGGGTATTAAGACACAAGGGTCACCTCCTTCGCGACCGTGCCCATGCTAGTCCTACGTACGGAGGGTGGACTACAGAGGAACCAACGCAGCTGTCACCTGCGTGCACTACCACACGTCCCGGCACGTCAGGGTGCACTCGCAGATAAACAAATTATCTAGACACCACGTCTACATATTGTCTATCATCTACC
Source organism: Chrysopogon serrulatus (assembly GCA_015844335.1). Classification (NCBI taxonomy): domain Eukaryota; kingdom Viridiplantae; phylum Streptophyta; class Magnoliopsida; order Poales; family Poaceae; genus Chrysopogon; species Chrysopogon serrulatus. Next base: position 225,356 of record JADLZL010004171.1, read on the forward strand.
CAACGATCAATTAGGTAAACGCTATACGAGCAATTACATGAATTCAATAAGATCAAACCAACTATCCTAGACATATAATCAAAGTAGACAATGACTATTGCAATTAAGAATATATAAGAGATTAAGAACAATGTTGCCTGAATCATAATATTGAATACAATAAGAGAAAGGTACTAGAACTATACCGAACTCCGTGCTCCAGACAGACGCCAGGGGCTCCGGATCCCGCTGAAGAACTAGAACTCTTCTACTTCTAATCTAACTAGGCTAAAGCTATGAACTAGAGAGGCTCTGATGAACTAGAGAAGGCTCTTGATGGATTGATCTCCAAATGACTTGATGCCTCAGGGGGGGGGGTGCGCCTTTATTTATGCTTGGGGGGGATCGGCGTGCGCCGTAGTATCAAAACCGCGTAACCAATGGCCGAGATGCATCGGAGAGGCGGTGGAGGAAGCTTCCGAGAAGAGGGGGCCGAAACCCTAGAGGGCGGGGCGGCCCAAGGTGGGGCCGGCCGGCCCCACCTTTTCTCCTCTGCGGGCCCCGTTGCTTCGGGTGTCTTCTAGATGCTTCCTGAGCCCAATGACGGTGTTTTGACTTCACGGTTACGTTTCGTGATAATTATGCACTCTAATCCCTCTTTTCAGCTTTTCTGGAAAAATTCCTAGAAAATATAGAATATGCAAAACTCGTGGAAATTGTTAGTTAAAACCCTAGACTAGTGTGTAATCATGTATCTTCTTGTGTCTAAAGTTCTAATAAAAGTTGACGTTAGCCACCGTCAACACATACCCATTAGAACAGGTTCTCCTTCAAGAACATCCCCAGTTTGAACGTGATACACACGCCCAGGTTTCTTCCCCGGCATTCACCTTCGGGACATCTTTGTGATTTACCCCCCGCCTTGACTCTCGATCTTTGCTGATTGCCCAGACCCTTCTTTGGAAGTTTGAAGTATTCCTGCTTGGATAGGGGCAATATCGAACAAAGTGTGGCTCTCCACAATTAAAACAGGGACCTCTACCAGTGGGACGAAGCTGGGGGGGAGCTGGTGAAGCGGGAGTTCGAATACCCCGGGTATTAATTTGTTGTGGATAGGTTGCGGCAGCTGGGCGAGTGTACACTGTTGCCTTTGGGCTTGTTGCTGCTGTGGTGGGTAGTAATAGGGTTGGTGGGTTGGTTGCTGTTGTGGATAGCGGAATGGTTGGCGGTTGTGCTGAGTGGGGTGGAATATAACCTTCCGACGTTTCTGAATTCCGCCGGAGGGTGTTGGGAAAGCACGCTTCTCTTCATTCTTTTGTTTTAGCAAAGACCTCTCATAGGATATTGCAATATCCACTGCCTCATAGAATGTGGCATTTGGGTTGGCAGTGAGATGGGTTGCAATGTCACCCCTCAAACCCCTAACAAAGCATTTCTTCTTTTTGCTGTCAGTATCCACATGCTCGGGTGCATGCTGTGACAAATGACTGAACATGTTGACATATTGCACTACTGAGCGGCCACTTTGCTTTAGTGCCATAAACTCTTCAAACTTGGCTTGCATCACCCCGTCAGGAATGAAATGCTGACGGAATGCATCTTGAAACATGGGCCATGTGATTTGCTGACCGACTGGCTGACGTGCCAGAAAGTTTGCCCACCACGCGGATACAGGACCCCTCAACTGTTGTGCGGCAAACTTAGGTTTTAAATGGTCGAGACAGCCCACTATCAAATCAAACTTCTGATCTATGACACGGAGCCAATCATTAGCCTCTAAAGGATCATCAGCTTTGGTAAAGACTGGCGGACGGGTCTCAGTGAAATCCGCATACGTAATTTCGTCGTGATTATGACGGCCATGATTCTCATATGGTGTATTGTGATTGTGCTGACCCATTTTCCGTAACAGACGGGAATTCTCAGTAGTGGCATTTACTAAAGCTGCCACGGCTTCAGCCAAGGACGTGGTCTTCTGCTGGTACTGGGGGGCCTCACCTCCCTCGTGTGAAGAACCAGCGCGAGCATTGCCAGACATCTGTTATAGACAAGATCATATTTATTCACAGGCAGATTTATTGAACTTAAAATATTAACATAAACTGGTCACACACCATTCTGTAGAAAGAAGAGATAGAAACTATAAGATTGAGACCCTTAGGGCTAGCAAGAATAGAATTAATGTTACTTAGCCCAACCACTTTGCAAACGGGGTTATGATTTTAAACATGTGAATTAAACATGATGCATGATCGAATCTACGGATCAAGCAAAAGACTTTCTGAATTAACATAAACAGACTTTTAGTAATATAGGGCAAAAGAAAAACACATGATACTCCGTTTAAGACTCTTTTAAATAGCACCTAGAAAGGCTACTAGAAAGAATTAAGACGGAGCAGAAGCAATTTGGACTAAACCAAGTTAGCTTTTGGATCCAAAATATTTTGAAGCTTTCGCAAAGTAATACTGTGTCTTTGTAAGTACCGCTCTGATACCCTCTGTGGCAGAACCTTCTAAATTACATGGCCCACAAGCACCAGACATTGTCTCTAAGACCTCTGTCAGCTATGCTTGTACACCACATAACCTAGAATGTTCCGTCGGATGAACCCCCGATAAACCACAATTCCTCTAGGATCGATACTTATAGAGACATCACAAAGTATTACAACAGTTTTCATACAAAAATACCCGAGTAGCGGAAGACTTACAATAACTTAATTTACAAACCTTTTGTAAAACTTATACAAACAGTATCATTATTACATAGCAGCGGAAGTATCATTACGTAACTTTATTACAAACCTTTGTTAGTATTTTTCCTTGGCAGAGAATCACTCAAGGATCATAGACATATTTTTATTTTATTTTTAAGCGCCCAAAATAAATCATTATGAAAATATGAAAATCAGCATTTAAAAATAAATAAAGAAAAAGGAAAAGCAAAACCCTCCCTCCCGGGCCCCATGCGGCCCAACGGCCCTTCGACGGCCGCGCCCAGCGCCTGCACGCCCGGCTCCTTCCCCCTCTCCCTCTCATTGGCAAGAGGGACTGACTGGTCAGCCTCACTCCTCCCCCTTTCTTCTTCCTTCGGCGCTCCAAAGGGCACGACGGCGGCGGCTGCCGGTCGTTCTTATCGACGGCAAACTCTCTGGCGACTACAAGCACCCCATTGTACTCCTCTCGCTCTCCCGATCACGGCGAGGTACGACATGAGGCATATACATCGCTAGAGCACGTGTAGACATGGCCATGGCGGCTCGGCGGCGGAGCTCGTCGGAGCGGTGGCGTTCCGACCGATACGACGTGGTAGAGACCTCGAAACATGTCACAATCGAACCAGTAGCTCACCTAGGCTTCAAAACGATCACTGGATTCGACGGATGCACGATGAAGATGCTCGGTCACCGGCGATGGCGGAGGCGGCGGCGCGAACTGATGTTCACGGTGGTGTTCCAGCTTGCTCAAGCCTCAGCTGTGAACAAGAAAAGGCCGATGGCCATCAGTGGAGCATGGCAAGGCTAAGACAGGAAGGAAGAGGACATGATCGGCTCTGTGATGCACTGACCAGGGCGAAGCTCACGGCGGTGGTCGACTGCCGGCCGTGGAGAAGAAACTGACGGCTAGGGCGACTCCGGCGATGTCAAACGCCGTTGTTTGGTTCACATGCAGCGCAACTAACTCGCGGAGCTCTCTATGCGAGCAATTGGACAGTGATGGTGTGGTGATGGGGAATTTTTGCCGTTGAGCAGTGACGGCCGGTGATGTGGAGGAGAATGAAAGGGAAGACGGCGATGGCGGTGCTTCGCTTTTATAGAGGCTGGGGCAGTCGACGGGGTGGCCAGCACCTTCACGACGGTGGCGAGGTGTGCGGCGTTGCGCAAAATCCGGGGAGGGCGCGGGAATGATCGCCACGGCGCCGGGCGACGGCATGGGCAAGAGGAGAAAGCAAGTTTCGCCCCTCCTCGAACTTTGTCAGCGAGTGCCCGGCTCACTTCTTCCCTTTTCAAATTACTCCCAAAATTTGAATACAAGTTGAAAATCTCCCAAAATACAGATTGCACAAAATTTATTGCTCTACAACTTTCATTAAGGAAGTTCAGTCAGATTCAAATAAATTTTGAATTTGCATTTCAAATTCAAAAAAGAGGGCAAAACCCTAACTTTAAGGATTTCAAAATTACTTTCAAATTTTTAACAAAAGATGAAAATCTCCAAAAATAAAAGTTGTTCCATTTTTCAAGACCTACAACTTTCATTAAGAAAGTTTTTCATGAAACTGAATAATTTTTGAATTGGAGTTTAAAAATCAAAAGGGGACATTTTTCAATTTACTAAACTTTTGAAATTTGTTCAAATTTTATTCAAAAACTTGAAAAACTTTATTTATCAAAGTTGTAGAGCTCAAAGAGATACACAAACTATATTTTTTGAAGTTTTCCCAAATTTTGAATATTTTGAGATAAAATTGAGAAAGGGGCAAAAGGCCTTTGAATTCCAAGCTTTTTTGAAAAAGGATTTTCAAATTGAATCTTTGGGCAATTAATTAATGGTGTTGTGGTACTTTTCAAACCCAACCAATGGCATACCTTCAAAGTACAAAGTTTATACTTTGAAATGGTGCCACTAGTTAGCAACTTTTATTTAGAAAATTAATTACAGTTAGCTCCCAGAAACTGAAACTGAAATTAAAATTCCAACACAGCCAATTTTGGAAGGTGTTGGCTTTTGATTTCCAATTCCAATTTTTGTTCTTACTTTGCATCATGTGACTTATAAAACATGGTTAGGGTATGAGTCAATGTTAGCCAAGCACTTGCAAACATCAAGATTAGTTTTAGTTGATTGCTTTTATAATCAAGATTAAACATGCAAGTGAAATTTAAATGGTATACACATACACATACGATATAAAAAGAGCGCAACCAACCCTAAAAATGGATAAACTTATTTTAGTTATACTTATTAGAGTTCTCTAATTATGAATGCTTATGCAATGATGATGATGACATGGCAGGTTTAGGTTAACGTAACACCAGAGGTGTTACATTTTGCTTGCACATCGTATATGCATGGGTGAAACAATGCTTGTTGAATGGTGTCTACTACCAATTTCTTTTGCTTTGATGTCCCTCAAGATTCTTGATTGCATCATCTCATCATATGTCGGATTAGCATGACCATGGTCACCTCTCTTGGATCTCCTCATTCTCTAAGTGTTGGTCCTCCCCTCCCTTAAGGCTTCCTCCTTTATAGGGGCATTGGGAGATAGTGATTGGATCTCAGATGTGCTTCATAAAGGATGTACATCACGGCTGTCGTCAGTCAAATCTTGACTCAATTAATGTCAAACATTTTCATGTGGAATGGTGATCCACATAGTATTTGCCTCTTGGTATGGTACATTGTTTGGCAAGCAACAACCTATCTATATCGTGCGAGTTTGACAGTTTGTACCAACCATGTAGCATGGTGGTTCTTCGTGTATGTTGTTTGCAGCTGTTTCTACTCGTTACTTGTGCGTGTTGTTGGTGTTGGTGTTTGTGTTTGTGTTTTTTCTCTCGTTTTCTTGTTTTGTATCTATGGGTTTCTGACCCAACTATGTAACCTCTTTCGTTCCCAACCTCACCGGCATTAATGATAAATTATTCAAGTCGTATCCTCCATCCCCGCTAGTACTACTATATAAAAACTACACAAAATTAATTAGAACTATTGAAATACGGAATGGACATATACTAGACCTAACTGAACAGATCTCATGTTTGCCTAACCCTGCTCACAGCTAGCCTCTGACCCATGCCTTGTATAGGGTTAGGCTTCAACGAAGAAACACACAAATCCAAAAATTAGGCTTCAACGAAGAAACACACAAATCCAAAAACTATCAAACTGGCTCGTTGAGTCTCTGGTCCGACATAATTTTCCAAGTTATTTTGATTTTCAACTACAAAAGATTGGGCAACCCAATCGAGAACAACATGACCAACTCTCGACTCTCTCCATAGATACCAAAATTTGCCACACTAAAGATTTAATAAGCTATGATTTTGTCTAGTATCTAATTGGCTACTAAATTTTATTAACTTCTCATATTTATCTTGTCAATTCATTTACAACTTTTTAATTCAATTTTTGGCTTGCTAAATTCTGACATAACAAATCTTAGTAGCTAACCAATTGTCCCTGTCTTGGCTTCCTCCCAAAATGCTCGTTTTGAAATAGGTGTCGCGACACTCGACAGTGAAAAGTGTTTCTACTTTGATGACTTCGTTCATCAATCTCATGATGACCTAACGCTGCAATGCGATGCAATGCAGGCAGGTAGTAGCGGTCACATCGGATGGGGCCGCCGGCCTCGTCCGGCACTGTTGCCCCCTGCAGTTCCACCGTACTGTTCCCCGTGTTCTTCCACTGTTTCTCTTCTATTTCGCATGCCACAAAGCTAATACTCCTATAGTTAGCTACGGTTGATTATACACAGACGACCGATTATTTGTTAAGCTAGTTTGGTACGGTGGAGTAATGGAGTATTATATTATATTCTACTAGTAGTTTTCACACATGCCCTTCGGTCAGAGGAGAACTACTGGACAGTGCATCTTTTGATGGAGAAGATCGAGGAATTGAAGACCTTGTGATGGTGGCGAATCAAGCAAAGCTCCGGGTTGGACTGGAGGGGCACAATAGGGAGAATCTAGTTGGGACAGAGGCGTCAATGATAGTCGTGGGCACGTGGCGTGTGAGGACATGCAAGGGAGAGGAGAAGGTGAAAAACTGGATGACATGTGGGTTCTACACACTAACAGTTGCTAACTGACCAATCAAACAACCATCCATCCCATGCATATCCATCCTTGTACCAAACACAAAACACAAAACAAGGATGATTGGTTCCTTCAAGCAAATAAAGATGGGAGCATATCCCATTCTAAATAATATCTAGAGCGGCACCATCTCATCTTATGTTGTTCTTAAACCGAACTCGATCTTGTCATGCTTTTACTTCGTGATATACGGAGCTCAAAAGAATATTGTCTAAGTTTAGTATTCAACCAAGCACTCACCAACTTTGAGTGTACTCCTAGCTAGCAACCAAATACCCTCTACTTCTTCCGTCCCAAAATAAACATATTTCTAGAATTCTCTTAAATCAAACTATTTTAAATTTGATTCTAAATTAAGAGTACCAACCTCCATAAAATATCAAATAAATATATTATAAAAATATATTTTATGTTTATCAATGATATTAAGTTGGTACTATAAATATCAGTAGTCTTTTCTAAGGTTAATTTTTAGACACTTTGAATTTAGACAGTTCTAAAGGTTAATTTATTTTTTTTTGGAAACGAAGGGGTATCACTTTAGCTTGTCGTCTAGCGTGCTGCAGCAATAACGCATGGCATGCAGAAAGCCGGGGACGCCGCGGGTAACAGTTTTCTTCGTTTGACTGCTGGGCCGGCCGTGATATTTAGCAGCACGATCGACGCAGCAATCTTTGTCAGATCTTTCTAGTCACTTCCGAAAGTGGGAGCGACCGCACACGCTACTCCTACTAAAGCTAGATAGATAGCCTCATCTCGTCTGGCCCTCAATGTGGTAGCTGCTAAGGTTTTTCCAAAGAATCGATCGGACAGCCTACATTACATATTCCATCTCCAGATTACATATTCCATCTCCAGAAAGACAAATACATTTCACTTGCAGAGTCATATTTTTTTTTAAGGAGGAGAGAATGCGATTATAAACTGGAGTTAAAGCCACCAACGTAGGTCGGGATGCCATTAACAATAAAAATTTCATAAAGCTCTCCTGTACCAAAGGGACACAATTCATGAGTTGAATCGATAGTGCTTCGGTGGCAATAGAGAATGTATTCTGAAAAATACTAGAGGACGTCCTACTTCGATGATGTTGCAGAGACTACTATATACTGCTCCCTGCATCCCAAAAAAAAAGATGCAATTCTGCCAAATTTATATAAAAATACTAGTATTTATCATACTAAATATGTACCATTATTTTGATCACAAAACATATTTTCATATATATTCATTTGTTGTTGTAAATATTAATATTTTTACTTATATATTTTGTCAATTTTACACACTTTAAGTGAGAATATAGCACACCTTAGTAGTACTATCTACTACATGTTCCCTCTATCCAAAAACAGAATGCAAATTTGATTTTCAAGAAATCAAGTTTAACTTTGACTAAACCTATAAAACTTATTGTTTATGATACTAAATAAGTACAATTAGATTAATAATGAATTATATATTTTGTACTACATCTATTTGAAGTTATCAATGTTAATGACATTGTCTACAAACTTAATCAAAGTTCGATCCCAACAACAAAAATTGCATTATTTTTGAAACAGAAGTAATACTATGCATCATATATATTTTGAAAGTAGCAAGTTATATTTTTTTGAAGTTCTTCTAGAAGCAGTAAAAAGCCATACAATAATCAAAAAAAAATTATTTGAAATATTAAAAAAGGGATTTTACTAGTCAAAATGAAATTTGCCTACTACGTCCAAAACAATAATTATTCGTGACTAGAGGGGTGTGGTTTCAGTTTTAATCTAGACTAGACTAGCTAGGAGCTCATCATCTATCTATATGATGTGAAACTAATTATTCATAGAGCTAAATAGAGTTATAGACATGTGGTGTGTCATGCGTGCGCATATATATATTATGGAGTATATATTTGCGGCGACACAGTACTACACATGGTGGGTGGGTCAAGAGACGATCTTTGGATTGACGGGTGACGGCCATGTTTTTCTCACTGCATGCGTACCGGCAGACATGCATGGGCTTGAGTTCACCTAGCCTACAGTTAGCTCCATCCTATTCATCATCTAATGCGACTGCATGCTACCAGAGCTGACCTAGTATCCATTGGCGTGGCGGTGGTGTTGTACAGTAGAGACCAGCTGTAGCACCAGAGTACCAGACAGTACCAGTCTACCAGAGCCTTCGTCCTTCCTTTCTGCATAGAAAAATCAAAAGGAAAAAAAATACGAATGTGGCTGGTGTTACAAGTTGGGCCGAAATCGTTGGGCTGAAATGGTCCTGGCTAATGTTTTTTTTTTGCGACGGCCTGGCTAATGTTCAGACTGGTCTGTTGAAGACTTTTGGAATTATCAGGCCGGCTGCTGAAGGGTTTTGTTGTTCACTAGCTCCACCGCTGGAAGTAGCAGGCATCCCACGGCCCAACAACTCACGTCTACTCCTCAACCAGCCCATTCGTTGCCCCCGGTTGTGTAGTTGGGCCAGCCGCCAGCGCTCTCTCTGGACCCCGCCCGGCCCGGCCCAACAGCCACCTGCGACTGCGTCCGATTTCTTCAACAACTCAAGTGAGTCGGAGTTCCGCAGGTCGGTCGGTCGGTCGGTCGTCAAGCCTCTCTCTGAGTCTGAGGTGGCGGCGGTGGGACCATGACGCTAGGGTTGGTGCCGACTGAAGGGGCTCCAGCCGGAGCAGGAGGCGGCGGCCGGCGTGCGTCTCATGCCGGCCAGGTATCTCCGGCCGTCGCCACCGCACGGCGGCTCGATAGCCTGCAGTGCCGCTGCTGGCTGTCGTCGTTGGCACCGTACCAACCGGTACTGCCGCCGCTGCCCCAACATCTGTAATCAAGCCACATAAGACTGCGATTAATTATTCGTAGACTTTTGCAATTAGCGAACCGAGATGTCCGCAGAATACTACTAGTAGTAGAGTAATAAAGCCAATAAGCCACACATCTCGGTTGGCTCCGTACGTGAACGTACAGTCAATGGCGACGATCACCGATACGATACGGCGATACGTAGAATTCTGCAGCTAGCTAGCTAGCCTGACGACAGAACTCATCCATTCTGCTTTCTGGCCAAGGTTTCGCCGCCACGTACGCGCGCATGCATGCATGTGATCGATCTAGGATCTTGAGCGAGCATCTGCGTGCGATTCGTCGAGATTGGCGGACGTGTACGTGCAGCGCGCAGACATACACCTGGCGTACGTGTACTTGATTTATGAGCGAGTAAGATTCGACCTGTTGCCACGCGGCAAGCAAGCGCCCCACCAGCTGGACACAACACTCAAGTGTAGAAGTAGTCAACTACTACTAGTACAGTACTCCCTCCATATCGCAATTAGAAGTCGTTTAAGACAGGATTATGCTTACCAAGAAAGTGCTAAAGAGTGATTAATTATGGGGTATTTTTCCATGTCTGTCCTTATTAAATAGCCATGTGGTTGCCATCTTTACAACAACAAAGTGTAGTCCGGTTGGCTAGTCTTCTGTAGCTCGGGGCTCGAGATCGCCGGTTCGAGTCCCCTCGCACGCTCGGTTGTGATTTTTGCCTGCCATGCATTTTGCAGAGGGGCAGAATCACACGAGACACACGCTATTAAAGTGGCGCAGGAAACGAAATAGAGGGGCAGCAACGTCCAATTTTCAAGCCGGACGCAGGACGACTTCTTTTACTACTTTACGGAGAGAGGCCAGAACAACCAGTAATTACAGTATGGAGGGAGTATATCGTTAGTCAACCACACACTATGGGTTGATAGATCGCCGGGGTTTGACTTTGACATCATGCCAGCTGATACCAACTACTACTACTTTTTATAATTTTATACAGTAGGCACATATCCCGATATCTGTGCGTGCGTGCGTGCGTGTAACGGGCATTTTGCGTGGTTCCTTGGACGACTTGTGACTAAGAGATTTTCCTAGCAATCACGTAATGCATTTCAATTCATTTGTGAATAATTGAACTCCACACTATGCTTTCAATTCGTTTGTGAATAATTGAACTCCACACTGTGCTTGCTAGAACACGCGTGTGTTACTCTACCTCATCATATAGGTAAGAGATGTTTTAGAGATTTATTATCATGTGTTTTGGTTTCGTTTTAGGATCGGTCTTCACACCATACTTGAACACACTTAAGTTGTATATATGGACATGAGAGAGAATGAGTGACCAGTGAAACACTCTGTATTTCAGTTCGTTCTTGAATCAGGCTTCATACCATGCTTTGATATGTTATTGTAGCTCGTATAGGCATGACAGAGATTGGGTTCTTCGGCCCATTACACACTTGTGAGCGATGAAGGACAAAGAAGCCTTTAGTGGCGGAGCTAGGACTTTTGCAGAGCATGGCAAGATACAACATCATAGTGTCGTACCTCCAAGACCAAACCTACAAAAATTGAGATTGCAATAACCACCTCTGTGGCGATATGATAGACATACTAGTGACACTAGGGTAGGCAAATAAATTATATTTAGGAAATGACTACAATACACACAGTCAGTCAAAATGAAACACTACGCTATACGTGGCACGCAATTTGTTTATAAAGAAAGCTTTTATTAAATACGTTTCAAGACCATTAAACCGAGTAAATATATAATTATCTTGAATGCACTCTCGATCCGGACTTCCGCATGACACGCATGCACGCAACATACAAAGTTGGCATAACCTTAAAAAAAAGTTGCCATGGACACACACTAAGCTAGCTAGCTAAAAAGTAGCTAACCCGCCTTATTATATAATTGCAGACATGTATCGTCGATGACACTGTGTGGTGATGCCTGCTATAGATGATACTCTTGGTCGTCACGCGTCCGGCCGAGGCGGAGTTGGCGGCGAGCGGTTGTCGTAGGTTGGGTGAGGGCTCTTCGGAGGTGTACCAGCCGGAGACGGAGGCGGCGGTGCCGAACGCAGGTAGGTCGTCAGGAGTCTCCGGCCGCCGTACTGCAGCTGACAGGTGCAGCTACCTCCCCCAACTGCACACAAATTAAACCAGCAGATCATTGATGCATGAGCGTATATATATGTACAGGAACACGCCAGAATAATAACGCGAGGAATCTACGTAGAGATCGATTGAGAGCACATGCATGCCCGCAAGCAGGTAGTCTGACTCAGGCTATTTAGCTGATCATATAAGTCGGCTGATAAGATGAGTCAACTGATTTGCTGTAAGAGAAAAATATTGTTCAAAAAACTGATAAGTTCAGCTTATAAGATAAACGAACAGAACGTAGCACACCTACGATGAGTTTATTACCTTGCGGGAAACCCTCGGCGCCTTGCGAAGAATTCGGGGACGAGACGAGGAGAAGCACTACTAGGACCACTGCGAGCAGAGACGACGGCAACGACATCTCCTCCGTCTACTACTCACTACTCTGGAGCTAGCTACTTCGTCTAGGGTCTCTGTTGTTTGGTGTAAAATAAACCAAAATCGATACGTCGCTGTTAGATGTCGGCCAAGGAAGGGAGAGGGCAACACCGTGCTTATATAGGAAATCCAAGCTTAAGGATTCGGTTCATGATGGGAGTAAAAAAAATTTCCTAATTTTTGATGATGCTTCGATCATCGAGATCGTTGAAATTACAATTTTCTTCCAGCTGGCCGAGGTTTCGCCATCTGAATACTTCTAGTATACTGTATGTGTGCACGTACGCATGCTTAATTACCTTGGGATCTCGAGCTGCTCGTGCTAACTTCTTGAGATGCACGCTAAGTATATGCTAACTCTATGTTATGTGGGGAGTGAGTATTTAACGTCAGATTCGATCTGTCTCCACGCAACTGGCGAGGCAAATTATTAACATGTATTTCTTTTGAGATCCCGTTTCCACTCATCATCGTGTCTTCCATCCCAGAGTAACTAAAGATGTGTTAGACAAGGTTTTAGGGATGCAATAATATTCAGGAAAATGAAGATATTACTGAAGCCGGGACAAAAGGTAACATAGAGAAATGCATTCTTGACTCGAAAAGGAGAGAAGAGAACACATCCAACCCTTCATAAACACACTAAACAAGTTTACCTTTTATTTTGTTTATTTCACTCTGTGTTGAGCCTGATTGCTATAGAGATATCGATCTGTGTTCGTCAAGAATAGATTGTTTACCAAGTCATGAATCCGGATGGAGACCATTATGTTATATTTCTAATAAAAAAGTAGCTCGGATTCATCTGGTTCGCCAGGTAATTGCAGCTCATGTATATTTGTGTGTTAGCTCACTACATCTGGTTTCGCTTGGATTTGCCTTATTCTCAAACTTATATCTCTCAGTCTCATGTTTTTGAGAGAACATTGTGATCAGATTTGATGTACGGACAACTCATGAGTCGTGATTCAAAACCATATTATATTTTAATGCGCGCATTAATTATGGAGGCTGTGAATGATGTTATTGTATTAATGATCCTTTTAATTTTCTTACATTTAAATTAATATTCTAAAACACATTATCATCATGTTCTGAATAAACCATCGGTAATACACTAAATTGTTGGTGATGATCAAGACATTCATCACCTTATTAGAAGTGGTGAGCCCTTTACCACCACCGGATTGTATGCCACACCGGTGGTCATTCGACCTTAGTCTCCTCCGGATGTCACACTATTGGTGGTTAGCCATCCGTCATCACTGCCAGATTGTACGCCGCCGCAGCAGAGCTGCTGAGCCCTATACATCACCACCGGATTGCACGCCAGAGTGGTGATAACAAACAGATCAGCAGTGCCGTATTGATGTATGCCAAACTAGTGGTGATTTGAGATATCGTCGCCGCTGTTTTTGAATTGACAGTGATAATCTTGGTTATCACCGCTTACTTTCACAAACGCCGGTGGAAACCGATGGTGAAGGCTGACGACGATGAGCTTTGTGTAGTAGTGAGTGAAATGGCATGGTATTTTAGAACAGCATTTTGTGTTCGAGGCCGATGACTAGGAGCACAACACAGCTAGTGTTGCGAGAAATAAGAATGAATGGTTCTACTAGTAAACTGAACAATTAGATCCTGACCAGGACGGCCGCGATCTTGACGCTCTTGACCTCTCCTCCCTTCTCCATGTACTCGGTGACCAGTTCCGTGTACTTATGGAACAGCGCGTCAATGATGCCGGCCCCGAAGTGGTGGGTGAGCATGGACTCCTGGATGGCCCTGATCGCCATGGAAACTATCCTGCCGTCTCTCTCCGCGTCGCCGCTGTTCATGTTGGCTTCGAAAGTGCGCGCGTATTCCAGGCTGAAGGAGCCTTCCTTGCTCACCTCCTCCTCAATCTCCTGTGCGCTCGGCGCGTAGAACGGCTCGTCATAGGCGTCCACCACCTCCTGCTCGAGCAGTCCCTGAGATACCAGCGCGGCAAGTGCCTCGGATAGAAGATCCCAAAGCAGTGTCATCTTCACATCGGTGTAGTCCTCGGTTTCCCGGCATAGCATTGACAGAACCATGCGGCCGCCGGCGACGACCTCGGCGGCGCGCGACCTGAGGAACAGGTTGAAGTCTTTCTGGAACTGCCGCAGGTAGGCCGCCTGCACGGCGGCAGGGCTCGTGCTTGATATGACCATCTTGCCCTTGTTCACTGGCTTGTTGGTCTCGTCAAGAAGACCTTCAGGAACCTGAGAAAGCCAGTGCAGGCTATTGAAAGAGCAGACCAAGTGCACGCTCCGGCAAAGGAAGAGCCTCCCGTAGAAGGACCCGGGGACTCCGGCCACGAACACGGCGGCGTTAGCGTCGGCCTTGAGCTTGCCGGCGACCTCTGGCACGCTGGAGAAGACGGTGTTGAAGTCGTTGGAGGCGAGATCGTTGAGGAGCGCTGAGAACTCGGGCGGCGGCGACCCGCGGCCGCGGCAGACCTCGCCGATGCTCCTGATGATTTCCTCCACCATGCCGAGCGCGTTGGGCCCGGAGGCGCAGCCGAGATCGGCTACGGTGAAGCTCTCCGGCCTGCTGAGTGCCTCGTACACTCGTGTTGCTGAGTCGATCACTAGGCTTTTCAAGGTGTCCGTGCTTTTCTTCTGTTGAATTAAACAACATACAACAATGAACATAGATATTAGCGTCCTGATCGATCGATACTGATATAGGACCAACGGATGGTGATTCAAATTCAAATATGAAGATTTTGTGTTTTTGTGACCTGGAGCGATGAGTTCTGTGCGTAGCTGTTCTCTCCGAGGCCTGACTTCATGTGGAGGACGGCCTCCACGTTCATGGAAGAAGACACCATATTGCAGGCGCGGACGGATTGTTTTGGATTAAATTTGGGTATCTGCTTCATGTATTCTCACGATTAATTAAAACCAAAGATTCAATTAATTAACATAAGTGTCATTATTCTCCAATTGAAATTAGACGGAGTAAACTGTGAGTCTCTGTCATATGACAGACCATGGAATACTCCGCCCAATGCAAGCTACCAGCTTGGACATAAATTAAATCAAGGGGATTAAGAAGCAATGCAAGGTTTTAAACTTTTAACCGCATAGCGCACATTATTGAAGTGCAGCATATATACTATATTCTCTAAATAGGGTATATTATTTATATTATGAATTACACATCCTTGCCATGCTTCCAATAAATTTGACCGAACAGGAAGCCCTGTGAGCCAAAATATGTCGCAGCCTCCCTCATCTCCCTTCTAGCAGCTTACACGGAAGATTTGTATTCGAGGCTAACGTTAACGTTGCTACCGTAGAATAATTTTGCATTCCCGTTGTTACATCATGCAAGCGAAAGTTAATTACAATGTACAAGCTCAAATAAACGGGTTTCTAATAGGGGAAATTTTGTCCAAGGGTTTAGACCATATATGGTGATAATAAGCGTAACTATGTTTCTTAGATTGGTACTAATAAAAAGTATAATTATATATTGCCGCAACAACTCGCTAGTAGTTAATGGGAAAAAGATTCTCTCTCTAGAACGGTAGTAGTACGTAGCCGCTGGCGCTTATTGTACTAGCGATTACTCAATGATGAATCAACCGGCCGGCCTTTGGCAGTTACGTACATTTTTTATTTGTGAATTGTGCTAGTTGCAAAACGTTGACCATTTCTTGTTGAAAATGAACAATGTGACGTGCAACACTAAGATAACGACCGTCTATAAATTTTTGCCATGTCATGTAATAAAAAAAGCATTATAGAACTCATATAATAAGTTTGTTTGTCGAACTAGAAAAGTGACAAAGGCGCAAATTGCAATGTGCAGCTTTCGTAAAAATGAATGTTCAAGACTCTAAATGATATCTCAAAAAAAAAAATTATCAACTACAAAATTGTACATCACATTGAGTTTTATAGTTTTGATATAAAAACTATCTTTATTAGACTTCACATGGAAAAGTTAATTCTTCTTTTTCGTAACAATATGTATAGATGGGGAGACTTTGAGACTCGCTTATATAAACTGGTTTATATAAGTGAGCTTTTTAAGACAAATGAATCTTTAAAACGATTTATAGAGCGACCCTTGCCTATTGGGCTCCTAGATATGACTTATAGATGTGCCTCTTTAACTGAAACAATGTGTTTTAAAATAGTTTTATATCAATTCAAATTCAGTAATAGCGTATACGAATTTTCTTTTTCTGAACAAGTACTATATATTTGAAACAAAAGAGGAGCACTGGTGCAACGTACCTTGAGATCCACTGTTGCCCCTTCAATTGAAGTTTGTTGCCCTTGACCTTGAATTTAGCTACACTCAAAGCTGCGGGCCCTGAATTGAAGTCTGTAGTGCTCCTAGGTGCTGTGTCGACTATCTAGAGGTATTTATAGGCAGGCAAACAGGATCACTACACATGGTGTGTAGTCCCACTTGAATATATTAGTCTAGTAGATCAACTTGTACTCTTGTGTGTGACATGTATATGTATTAACAAATGTTATTTCAGATCAAGCTAAAAAAAAGAGGTCGTCATACGTGTCGTCAGAACAGTTTTCCAACTTCATACCGTGGTCTTCGTAAATTTTGTAACATAGTATTTCTTCCAAGAAAGGTGACCTTTGCACACACAAAAGTGTATATTGTTAGTCGTCCGTTGAACTTGCAAGACATATAATAGCTAGAAAAATTGGATGGCTAGAAAAGCAGATGCACCAAGAGATACCGATGATGGAGGAGGCATTGGAGGCGCCAGGTGCCTACTACTAAGGTCTTGTTTGGTTCTACCCCAAACCTAGAGGGTTAAAGGGAATTGAGGTGAATTTAATCGTCCCATACAAGTTAAAATCCTCTTTAATCTCCTCCAATCTCTTGGTTTAGGGTAAAAACGAATAAGACCTAAATGGTGATCTACGGATTAAATATTATGTACAAAAGTATTTACGCAAAACCTATATAGAGTAAAAACCATATTATAATGACTAAATATTGATTAAAATACACAAAGTTTGAGCCTCCTACCCGAACTTTTTTTTAAGGAGAGAGACAAATAGTAACAATCTACGTAACCATTAAACATTGTGATCTCACCTTGTCTCGACTAGGCCAGGAATCTCAGTTGTATTGATTCCGAGTAGTTGAACTTGCCAACCTTTATATTACTAGAAAATTTATCTACTCATGACATCAATCGTCGTCATGCTGGGAAAAAAAACTCATTTTTTGACAATGGAATACTTTTTTTTATTAAAATTTCCTAAAACAATATACATCGAATTGACCAATGTTTCGGAAGTCACTTTCAACATTGGCCTAATAAAAAAGCACATATAAAAAACAAGAGATCACACACTTTCTGCTGACTACAAATTTGTAAACTAGACTTCCGTAAAGGATCATATGCTGATGTACATGATCATACTCAGTTTTGGTGATTTAGATGATAACCCAATTACTGGTACTAATATGTAGTTTCATCCTCTCACTGATCTATGGCTAGAAGCTTATGTGTAAGAGCATCTCCAACAATTTCCAAAACCCACCAATCTAGATTTTTTGGCAAGATAAAAAATAACTGCTGTATACAACAACTTCCTATCCTAACTCCTAATCTTTTTGCACTTGAGAAAAAGAATCCAATTGTGTGGATCAATACGCACGCTTGTCCATCCGCGAAGGTGCAAGGATGTGGGAAAGATAAAATTAAAGGTAGGACGGGGATTCCTGATATGATGCAATATAAAAGAGAGGACGAAAATATAAATTTGGTTAGGATGCTTTAGAAAATATAAATTCTGGTTGGGATGCTAACCATGCAGCTAGGCCTAATTAATGAACACCACTATCATGTGAATGGAAGAACCACAAACCAAAGACATCAGTTTTTTACCAACTAATAAGAGCATCTCCTATACCTAAAGCTTAGCATTTCAGGAGATGGAGATACTACAACAAATCTTCTATACCTATAACTATAATTTTTAAGAGGTCTCCTAAAAGCGACACCATTTCTCCTAAATAAAGGAGACACCTCCTTCTCCTCTATCCCTAGAGAGGAGACAAGTTTTAGGTAATTAATCTATTGCACCAACATTTTCTTAAATCCCTAAATAGATCGAGCTCCTAAAGAAACATCATTTCTCCTAAATAAAAGGAGACACCTCTCTCCTCTATCCCTAAAGGAATAATATAGGAGTAGGAGATAAGTTTTAGAAAATCGACTACAAGAGTGTTTTCTTAAATCCTGAATGAATTAATTCTAAGGTACTACTACATAAAATAATTTATAGGAGATGCAATGATATAAGATCAGATCAGGGTGGAGAGCGGAGACACTCTAATAAGCATCAGCGGTGCCCAGTTATATATGGGCCTATGGGGAAATGATTTGGGCAGATTTGGCGAGCGTGCAAAATGGGCTGGGAGATGGATTTGGGCGTGGACAAAGATGGGGTTTTGTCCAAACCCTCGGCCCAACGGCAGGTATATTCGGTCATAAACGACGAAGCACAGAGCGGGAAGCATCTTTCCCATGTAAACGACCGCGCCTCATCGTCAGAACAGCGTATTTTAAATGCTGGGATTCTCGCTAGAGCTGTCAGCTGCTGGTAAATGGACAAAGTCAGCTCAAGCAATAAAATACTAGAAATTACACTTGCTTGGAAGACAGGAGGACAGCAGGCTGCTGCGTGCTGCCCCAGTTGGTGTGGTGTGAGCAGCTGAGCTGGTCCCTCTCCGTGTCGGTGAGCAAGCCACTTCTCCCTCCCGACGGAGAGCCTTGCAGCCATGGCCGAGCGCCTGAGCTTCCGCGCGCGCTTTTGTTTCTTCGCGAGAGGATGATGGAAACGGAGAAGAAAACGAATCGTCGCGTCGCGGTACCGCAGAGCAGAGCCAAAGCATTACTGTACTTGGGCCTGCTGGGCCACGTCCGCAACTCCATGTGATGGGAAGCCCACGTTGTGCGGGCGGATCTGTTCGCTTCAGCTGAAAAATTATTTCAGTTTCTTTATCTAACAGTAGTTTTTTTTTTTTACAGAAAATCAGCCGTTGCACTAGTATTTTGGCTTATCAGTAGGTTTATAAATTCTGCCGAACAGTTTAATCTCCATCCGATCATGGGCCTTCCAAATTCCAATGAAAAGATGACTGATCCAGCGATCCATGTTAAGCCTCAAATTTGATTGGCGATCATTCCACCAGCACCAAGATTATGACATGGTTTATAATAAGTATATTATTATTATTATTATTATTATTATTATTATTATTATTATTATTATTATTATTATTATTATTATTATTATTATTATTATTATTATTATTATTCCACTGTATTATATTCTATCTTATCTTCCATATAATTGCTATGTCACAAAAATCAGTAATACAAAGTTCGCCATAGGTGGATTTTAGTCTAGGATCCACCATAATTATATCCACGAACACTTCTTGTTGCCATCATGCATCTATA
The DNA here is from genome assembly GCA_015844335.1 of Chrysopogon serrulatus. NCBI lineage: Eukaryota > Viridiplantae > Streptophyta > Magnoliopsida > Poales > Poaceae > Chrysopogon > Chrysopogon serrulatus. Next base: position 245,022 of record JADLZL010004171.1, read on the forward strand.
TATATTGTACTACTTTTCAGGACACTATATATAACTTATTAGTTGATGGCCCCACATCTATTCCTAAGCTAATGTCATTTTTTACAATGTCTGAATGCTACGGTTGGGGAGCGATGGAGTTGTCGACAATCAAAATTATCCATTTTAGATGTCAACGGCAGTATACGGACAAATGCGGAGGAAATGGCATCTAGCGCGTGGAGCCGTGGACTATACCATGGCATCTACTATATCTGAACTGATAGATATACCTTCAGCTCGCACCATGCATCGGTCCAACAAGGCACCTAATAGGGCTTATCATACGGTGAGATTCTTCGATCTGTCAATGTGTGCTATACATATTTTTTATATACCAGTGCTATAATATATATAATCCAGTAGGGACTAGCTAGGGACTAACCACCATCAATTGGCTCGGTTTTTATTGCTTTGTTTTTAGGGTTGTTGTTGTTGTTGTTATGCACAATAAGTCAATAATAACCCATGTCACAGTTTCCACCCTGTTCTGACCATTTCTCCACTGATACTACTATCTAAATAGGCATATCCCTGATTGATGGGATGACAACACTTGAATTAAGAAGAGCCAATCGAAAGCAAAACAAGTACTGTATTAGTACATATTTACATTGCAATAGCTAATTAAGGTCCTCGAATCTGAGTTCCGCATGGACATGGAGATACGACATCAAGCTCCGGTTCCCAGACAAAGGGCCGGAGACAAAACATATGCGTCATCTTCCTTTTAAAATTTTTCATATAATATACCCACAGCGTACTCCTTAGTCCTTACCAGTTACCATTACCTGCATCTTCTAATTAAAACCTCCGACAGCGACTGCGATTATCGGGTGGCTAATTAACTGGTACTACATAGCACTTACCTGTATGTAACTATGTATAAATATATGTGATGTGATACCAAGGGCGTCTGAGATACTGAAGTCCGTGTTGTTTTTGACTAAAAAAAGCTGAAGCAGCCGGAGAAGACAAGGCGGAAGGATCGAAGATGTTGGTAAGCGCGGTTCTGCAGGGTGTGACGATGGAGGAGTGGACCTTCACCTTGGCGGCCATGGCCGTCGGGTTCCTGGTGGTTGCGTACCTGTACGAGCCGTACTGGAAGGTGCGGCATGTGCCGGGGCCTGTGCCGCTGCCGTTCATCGGACACCTCCACCTGCTGGCGAAACACGGCCCGGACGTCTTCCCCGTGCTCGCCAAAAAGTACGGTCCCATCTTCAGGTGATGCTTCTTTTCTCCTCCTGCTAGCTCCTGCTGCTGCATCTCTTTTTTTCTTTCGGCAGGTCGTGAAACTGTGAAAGTCGAACACCCTGCATGCTCTAGCAGGTTTCACATGGGAAGGCAGCCGTTGATCATCGTGGCCAACGCTGAGCTTTGCAAAGAGGTAGGCATCAAGAAGTTCAAGAGCATGCCAAACCGGAGCTTACCCTCAGCCATCGCCAATTCTCCGATCCACCTCAAAGGCCTCTTCTCGACAAGGTAGCAAGCAAGCTGCTTGGTTCTGCTTCTGGCCGTCGTCAGTCACAAGTTATTAAGGAAAACATGCATGTCTGCAAGAAAATTTGTTTGGTCATATACTCATATTCATTCATTCTCTGGACTCAAAATGAAATTTTTTCTCATACTGTTACAGAGAAGAAAAAAATATCACTTAATTAAGGAGAAACTGTGCAAAATAAACTAAAACATGTACTAGTACTGCGTGCGTGCAAATGCAATGCATCAATGCGCGTGCTTGTGTTGTGTCTGTCAGGGATTCAAGGTGGACCGCGATGCGAAACATCATTGTCTCCATCTACCAGCCATCGCACCTGGCAGGGCTGATCCCGAGCATGCAGTCGCACATCGAGCGCGCGGCGACGAACCTGGACGGCGACGGCGAGGTCGCCTTCAACAAGCTTGCGCTGAGCCTCACCACCGACGTGATCGGACAGGCGGCGTTTGACGCGGACTTCGGCCTTACCAGGAAGCACCACCACGGTGGGGAAGACGAAGACGAACACAGTCGTCACAGCAGAGCTGTGGCGGCGCACAAGTCGTCGGAGTTCATAAAGATGCACGTCTACTCGACCACGTCGCTCAAGATGGACCTATCGGGGTCTCTGTCCATCATCGTCGGCACGCTCGTGCCGTTGCTGCAGAAGCCGCTACGGCAATTGCTCTTGAGGATCCCCGGCTCTGCCGACCGGGAGGTCCAGCGAGTTAACGGCGAGCTCTCCAGGATGATGGACGGCATCGTCGCTGACAGGGCGGAGGCGGCGAGGGAGCGCGACGCGTCCCGGAAGCAGCACAAGGACTTCCTGTCGGTGGTTCTCGCCGCGCGAGAGAGCGACGCGTCCGCACGGAAGCTGCTCACGCCGGACTACCTGAGCGCCCTCACCTACGAGCACCTCCTCGCCGGGTCGGCCACGACGGCGTTCACGCTGTCCTCCGTGGTCTACCTCGTCGCGCAGCACCCGCAAGTGGAGGAGAAGTTGCTGAGGGAGATAGACGCGTTCGGACCACCGGACCGCGTCCCCACGGCGGAAGATCTTCAGAGCAAGTTCCCCTACATCGATCAGGTGGTGAAGGAATCGATGAGATTTTTCATGGTCTCGCCGCTGGTTGCGCGGGAGACCTCTGAGAAGGTGGACATTGGTGGCTATGTCCTCCCCAAGGTGCAAATGCCAATTCGGTATTCCGGTTCATAGAACAATAATGGCTCTCTCATTTCACGAAGGAATTCTGATTTCTGATGAAATGTTTCCGACTTCTTCTTGTGCAGGGTACATGGGTGTGGATGGCAGCGGGGGTTCTGGCGAAAGACCCCGTCAACTTCCCTGACCCAGAGCTCTTCCGGCCGGAGCGGTTCGACCCTGCCGGTGAGGAGCAGAAGAAGCGGCACCCCTACGCGTTCATCCCGTTTGGAATCGGCCCCAGGATTTGCATCGGCCAGAGGTTCTCCATTCAGGAGATCAAACTTGCACTAGTCCACCTCTACCGGCAGTACGTGTTCCGGCACTCTCCCAGCATGGAGTCCCCTTTGGAATTTCAGTACGGAATTGTGCTCAACTTCAAACATGGAGTGAAGCTTCAGGCGATCAGGAGGCACAACTAATATTAGATCGGTGGTGGTGGTGTTGATTCTGACCCTTGGTCTATCTTTGTGCAAATATATAATAGGTGCAACGTATATGGTCGTCATATGCACTTTTTGCAAGGGAAACAAAATGGGTGATTGGTCACTTGCACTAGAGTGTTAACCTGTTTTATGCCTTATGCAACATAGAATATATAAAAACTCAAGCCAGCCTAAATATGCAATGTTTTAGTGTTTGGCCTACTCCTGCAATTAAGCTGCTTTTAGCAAAACTAAACCGCCCGTTCCATAAAAAGAATCATTAGAGGATCATGCTACACTACACTACATAAATAATCTTTAGTAGTGGTTGGTGATGGATTTTGAAAGCAATTGGCGGGCCAGCCGCACCTACCCATACACCTCTAGAAATCAGCTATTTCTACGGGCGGCTAAAAATGATTTTTTTAAATCCAGGACAACCTCATCGTTCCATTTGAGAGATTTTGTCCTCTTCTTTTTTGTCTTCATATAGTTTTAAAATGAGTATTTGAAACCTTAAATGAATGTAAATGAAAAAATTTCAAATATAAAATTTTACAACTTTTCGATATCTACAACTTTGTTTTTTTTTTATTTTTTTTCATCTGTGGTTGTTTATTAAGATTTGAATTTCAAAGGTGCAAAATTTAAACGTGTTTTTTTTTTTTTCTTGAATAGATGATTTCAAAGGAAAAGATGTCAACCATAAAGATGTTTAACTTTTTACGATCTACATCTTTTGTTTTGGTCATTTCTCCATCTGAAGTTATTTAAACATTCAATTTTCAAATACGAGGAAATTCACACATAATTTTTCATTAGAGATACATTAAAATAAAAAAGTTTTCAACTACAAAGTTATTTAACTTTTCAAGATCTACAACATTCATTTCGGTTTCAAACCTAATTTTCGTTAGATAGATTATTTCAAATGAAAAGGTTATCAAATACAAAGTTCTATAATATTTTGAGATCTACAACTTTAGTACTGATCATTTCTCCATCCAAAATTGTTTAAAAATTTCAAAATTTTCACTATGTAATTTTATTGTTTGGTGTCTATTTTTAGAGGCACCTCAAATCTAGCTGTCTCAAGTGTAGGGGCAGATGGATGTGTAGGGGCAGATGGATTTAGAGCCATCTCTACAAATTTCCGTTTTGATTGTTTTTCCATCCGAGATCATTATTGGACTTCACATGAAAAAGTTAAGTTCTTTTTAACAATATGTATAGACGGGGAGCTTTTTGTGGCTCGCCTATATAAACTGGTTTAATCAAGCGTGTCTTTTAACCTTTCAAGACAAATGCATCTTTAAACTGATTTATAGAGCGACCCTTGCCTATTGGCCTCCTAGATGACTTATAGATGTGCCTCTTTAAATGAAATATATTGTGTTTTAAAATTGTTTCATATCAATTCAAATTAAGTAATAGCATATATACGAATTTTCTTTTTCATAACAAGTATAGTATATCAAATCTATAACTCCTATAATTCTAACCCCCACTAACTAATTTTTTTGGCTTCGATTGGTCGAGACTTTGAAAGTGATGTCGGTGACATCATCAAAGGAGTTACCTCCACTAAGGCTCATTTATCTTCCACTAGCTTTTTCTTTTGAAATAGAAAAAAAGTCATAGTAGCTAAACCAAGTATCGTAATTAAAATCCAATTGCACCATGGTATTTCTCTTAATATACTCTTCAAAACAAGACCCCACATGGATATATTTTGATAATTTAAACCGTTTCTAAGCAAAAACATGTTTGTAAGCAAAAAGTAGCAAAACTACATATCACATGGATTATATGTGGTCCTCTGAAACATGCATAATTTTATGAAGGAAAACTCCTAAATTTTAGGAGGGGATGACCCTCAGATATAGTAGAGGTGGAGGTTCGGGTAGATGAGATTTAGGTGATGGCCAGTTCAAATAATCTAGACCATATATGTCAAATGGATACAACCTCCGCAATTGACCTACTACATCCATATATATATATCTACTAATTCATAGTTTCGACCATTATAAACCCTTTATATTTCTACTTTATACCCGCAGCATATATTTGAAACAAAAAAGATGAGCACTAGTGCACGTACCTTGAGATCCATTGATACAAATATACCAGGGAGAAAGAAAATATAAATTTGGTTCAGATGATTTAGAAAATATAAATTCTGGTAGGGATGCTAAGCATGTACTTAGCTAGGCCTAATTAAGGAACACCACTATCATGTGAATGGAAGAACCAGAAACCAAAGACATCAGTTTTATTACCAACTAATAAGAGCATCCTCCTTCACTAAAAAAAGAGCATCCTCCTATACCTAAAACTTAGCATTTTAGGAGATGGAGATGCTACAACTAACAGATCTTCTATACCTATAACTATAATTTTCAAGAGGTGTGTCCTAGAAGCAACACCATTTCTTCTAAATAAAGGTAACACCTCCAGACCTCCTTCTCCTCTATCCCTAAAGAAATGATACAGGAGACCAAGTTTTAGTACCCTAGTACAACAGTATTTTTCTTAAATCCTAAAGAGATCGCCTCCTAAAGAAACATCAGTTCTCATAAACAACGGAGGTACCCTCGTAAACAAAGGAGGACCTCTCTCTCCTCTATCCCTAAAGAAATAATACAGGAGACAAGTTTTAGATAATCCACTACAAGAGTGTTTTCTTATATCCTAAATGAATTAATTTTAAGGTACTATCTTTTTTGAAGATGCAATAATATAAGAAGAGATCAAGGTGGACACGCCCTAAGAGATGGCTAATAATATAGCCTGCTACTATATGATCTTTACAGCCCACCTCTTAGTCTATTCATATAGTCGTTAGTTTTTTACTATAAATATAAGCACACCTGCTATTCTCACATATTTTTTTGGTTCTTGTGCCTAAACTGATTGTAAACTTACATGCCTCTATCCTCCAGCTCTAATAAGCATCAGCGCTACCCATTTACCTATAGTTATGGACCTGATGGGAAATGAGTTTGGGAAGATTTGGGGAGGGTGCAAATTGGATAGCTAGGAGATGGAATACTAGAACATAAATCATTTCTATCGACGTTGGTTTCTTTTTTCACAGGCAGTTTCTCTTTACGTTGACTAGTAGAAATCAAATGGTTTTGAACCGTTACTAAAATTACATCTTTATAGGCAGTTTTCTTAACAAAACTACCACTACAAATTATATATATCTGTAGTGCCAAACTGTCACTAAAAAATACATTTTCACAGGCGGTTTTCTTAACAAAACAACCACTAGAAATCTTATATTTATAGTGGTGGTTTGTTAAGAAAACCAAAACTATAAATAATTTGAAATTGATTTTTTAAGTTTTCAAATGATAACGTATGAAAAAACCATCATAATGAAAGTTATAGATCTCAAAAGGTGATGAAACATTTTAAATCATCTTGTCATAGGAAACTACGTTTCAATTTGTTAAATTTGAAATTTAAATATTATAAATGGTCTCGGATGGAGAAACTATCAAAATAAAAATTGAAGATCTTAAAAAGTTATGAAACTTTATAGTTGACAATCTTTTTATTTGAATTTGTTTAAGACCTCAAACAAACAATTTATGTTTAGATTAGGATAATATATGGGGACCAAACTCTAGTATAGGCCTAAGTGAGTGATGGGTCCAATTGCAGAGGAGGCTACACTGATTGAAATTATTTATACTAGCGATTCTTAAATCGTCGCCATGAAAAAATTGATTTTTACTAATCTCTCCTAGTAACGGTTTTAAAAAGCACCAATAAAAATAACTTTACAACTGCCACTAGAATCTTTTTCTGTGCTAGTTTGGGCGTGGACGAAGATGGGGTTTTGTCCAAACCCTCGGCCCAGGCAGGTATATTCGATCATAAACGACGAGCCACGTAGCGGAAGCATCTTTCCCATGTGGCCATGTGTAACGACCGCGCGCCTCATCCAGCGTATTTTAAATGCTGGGATTCTAGCTCGAGCTGCCAGCTGCTGGTAATGTGTCGCGTAATTGGACAAAGTCAGCACAAGCAATGCAAAATAATGACATGACACTTGCTTGGAGACCAAGCAGCACAGGCTAGATGCGTGCAGCCCCACATGGTGAGCAGCTGCCCATCCGATTGTCCGCCTTCCAAATCCCAAAAGATGACTGATCCGACGGTCCATGTTTAAGTCTCGATTTGATGGAGATCATTCCACCAGCACCAAGATTGTGACACAACAGTTTACGGATATACTACATACATATATAAATATATTATTATTCTTCCACTGTATTATATATAATCTATATCTATATCTATATCTATATCTATATCTATATCTATACCTATTAATAAAGAGGCAAAATTTCTTCCCATTTTTTTTTGGTCCGGCCCTCCTCTAACTAACTCTTCTTTCTAGATGAATGAAATGAAACCACCACTTATCTCTTACTTAGTTTGGAATTGCAAAACCTTGTTGGTAACTAGCGTTCTATCTTTTTTAAACTTTCTTACATAATACATAGACAATAGCCACATAATAAATCGAGTCGATCTCTCCTCGATTTTCCATATGGTACAAATCCTATATTGCAGATAGTATTTTTTATGGGCCTTAATATTTAATTGAAACATGGTTGAGATAAGCCCAAGTATTATGGCCCAAGAGAGGGCAATGTCACTTTGGTCCGGCTCTACTAACTAATCTTTGAGGTGTTTTCTATTTCCTGCTCGGTATAGATATGAGGCTAAGCATAATTCAAATAGGTCACGTAGATCCTAAGCTGAATAGGAAAACCAACTCAAGTAGAAAAAGAAATAATTAGAAGTTAGACAATGATAATTTAGATTTAACATAAGAGTTTGATCAGTAGATGGAAATCAGAAAGTCGTGGTGCAGGACACGTTGGTTTTTGCTTCCCAAAAGTTCCGAGTCTTTTCCTAAGTTTTAAGTCTTTCCAAACGATCAAACGAAAGTTGGGGTGTTCTATTCGTAGTTAGCAGTATTGTTAAGTATGGAACGGACACGGCTTCTCTCGGGGACTAGATATAGTTGCGTATACCGTATGGATGCTAGCACTTATTTATATATCCAGTAGCCTGATCGACAAGATTCGCGGCCGTTGCCGATCCATCGATCGATCGCCGTGGATGGAGATCGCACTGAGCAGCAAGCCGACGAGCCGTGCGACATGGCGACGGTAGACTTGATCCTTCAAGTTTTTCGAGTCGCTCGGCCCTGGCCAGGGCTTCCGTTGGACGGGACATGCCTACTTCACGGACATGCGCGGCGGCTGCATTGAGACAACAACGCCTGCGTCAACATGGAGATGGACGTAAGTGATCTCGCTGCAACTGTAGCGTGAGTCAAGGATGACAACCGCATTGCATCCCCTGTGGACCCACTACGCCTTGTTTGGGATCGAATACGGCGGTCTTGCTGGCGCGCATAGTGTTCGACTATGCCCTTGCCGACTTCGCCGACGACGAGGAGGCCACGAGACAGTTCAGGTGATGCCAACCTCATGAGCGACATGGTTTAGTTAGCGGCTGCCCGCACTTCTGCCGGAGGTGCTGGTTCTAGCCTGCCGCGGCTGGTGGGAGTAGATGTGTGCAGCAAGGCTGGCTTCCCTCCACACAGCGTGGGGCGCAGGAGCATGGACGCACCAGCCGGCCCGGGCGCAGAAGGTGAGGGAGGATTCGAGAGGAGCCGGATGGGCGACAAAGCATGTTAAAGGAGGAGACTTGGGTCCGTATTTTCTTGAGAGACTTCAACTCGTTGACCTGGTCCTAGGGATAATATGGCGTAGATATACACGACACAAGATAGAGAAAAAAAAAAAAAAAGAAAGAGAAAGGAAATCATTTGTCTTGGTTATTTCTGTACACATTTTTTTCCGTTTGGTTTTTCTGTTTCCAAATATTTTCTCCTGCTTTTTTTCTGTCTTGATTTTTTTCCTTGTTTTTATTTTTCCTTGTTTGGTTTGATTTAATACATGTTTAATAAGACATTGTCAAATTAATGCCAACATTAGTTATATCGTAGAAATCATAGTCATTATAAAGTAAATTATAGATTCCAAGTTTTATAGAAAATATATAAATTATGAATTCAAACTATATTGTTACCATGGTTCCTAAACATTAAGATTCGATAGTTGTTTTCTCCCGGTGCAACGCACGGGCATGTTTGCTAGTACTATCTTATTTTTGATACAATTGCTCTGTCACATAAATCACTAGTACAAAGTTCGATATTATTGATCTGCCATAATTATATCCACAAACCCTTCTTTGTTGTCATCACACATCTGTATTGTACTCTCTCGGTCTCTGAATAAATTAATTTCTAAAATCTTGTGAGCTCTCCTGCTGTTCTTGAGGATACTATCGGCTCAGAGTGGGGGATTTTTTTTATTTATTTTAATCCTTTTTTACAAGATATTTTAGTAGTAATCTCCACTAAAAAAAATATTTGCACGTTCGACCCTTTTGGTCACGCCAGCTGCTGCATTGGCGTGACAAGATCTTCCACGTTGGATGGCGTTTTAGACGTGAAAAACCTTGTCACGCCACTCCCATTAGCGTGACAGTATGGTCTTGTCGCGGCACCGGGAGTGGCGTGACAAGAATGGATTTTTTAAAAAATCATAATTCTTCGATACGACGTCGGATGAAGATAATTTTTATATAAAAATTATAGAGCTCGATGAGATCTATAACTTTCTAGTTTTGAGTTTTTTCACTTGAGGACATTAAGAAGGTCAAAAAAAAATAATATAAGATTTCAACACCATAATAATCTGCACTAGCCCTTCTCGCAGTAGAAAAATAATATCTTTTTTGTATGAAATCAAATGAAGATACATGTTATACCAAAGTTGTAGCTCTCAACGAGATCTACAACTTACTAGTTTTGAGTTTTTTCATTTGAGAATATTAAGAAGGTGAAAAAAATAATATAAGATTTCAGTACCATAATAATCGCGTACTATTAGCTTTCGCAGAAGAAAAATAATATCTTTTTCGTATGAAGTCAAATAAAGATACATGTTATACCAAAATTGTAGCTCTCAATGATATGTACAACTTTATAGTTTTGTGTTTTTACATTTGAGGTCGTTAAGATGCTTGAGAAAATAATATAAAGTTTTAGCACCATAATAATCGCGTACTAGCGCTTGTTGCATCAAAAATTAATATTTTTCATATAGAGTCAAATCAAACACTTTTATATCAATTTTATAACTTTGGTATAAAACATGACTCCATATAAAAAATATTAATTTTTTAATAACGCTATTATTATGGTACTGAAACTTTATATTATTTTCTCGAGCATCTTAACGACCTCAAATGTAAAAATATGAAACTACAAAGTTGTATATCTAATTGAGAGCTACAACTTTGATATAACATGTATTTTCATTTGATTCCATATGAAAATATATTTTTTTTTTCTACTGCGATAAGCGTTAGTACTAGTACGCGATTATTATGGTGCTAAAACTTTATATTATTTTCTTGAGCATCTTAACGACGTCAAATGTAAAAACATAAAACTATAAAGTTGTAGATCTCATTGAGAGATACAACTTTGGTATAACATGTATCTTCATTTGACTTCATATTTAAAAAGATATTATTTTTCTACTACGAGAACGGCTAGTAGGCGATTATTATGATGCTAAAATCTTATATTATTTTTTTAACCTTCTTAATGTCTAAAAAACTCAAAACTAGAAAGCTGTAGATCTCGTCGAAGCTCTACAATTTTCATATAAAAATCATCTTCATCCAATGTTGTATCGAAAAATTATGATTTTTTTTAAAATCTAGTCTTGTCACGCCACTCCCGGTGGTGCGACAAGACCATACCGTCACGCCAATGGAAGCGGGCGTGACAAGATTTTCCATGTCAAAAACGCTATCCAATGCGGAAAATTTTGTCATGCCAATGCATATGGCGTATCGGGCGCGACCAAAAGGGTCGAGAATGTGCAAATATTTTTAAGCCGGGCGCGACCAAAAAAGGGTCGAACGTGCAAATATTTTTTAGTGAGAATTACTATTAAAATATCTTTAAAAAAGGATTAAAATAACTAAAAAATCCCAGAGTGGGTTGCGTAAAAGAGCTCCTAAAGTATAAAGGAGATAACCACGGAGAAAGTCATCATGAAAATTGTAAACCATTTCCAATTACGTAATCATTCATTCATTCCTCTGCCAATTTCCGTCTCCTTCCCCCGACTCCTCTGCTTGTTCCCTTCTCCAAGTCTTCTCCTAACAAATCTAGTCATCTATCCCTTCTTGTTGACATAATCAATTTTTCTTTTAATTTTGACTAGTAACTTAATAGAAGGGTGACCACATCTAAAACATAAAATAAGCACATTATAATAATATATTTTATGATAAATCTAATCTTTAACAAGACAAAATCTGTACCACACTCCCTCGCACCTGATTCGGCCACACATCAAACATTCCTCGGCCGTTGGATCTTGATCAGGCGCTTGGCACGCTCTTATCCACTTGCTCCTCTCCAGACCTCGTCCTCGTAATTAGATATCATAAATCTTAATGCTTCTTTTTAAATTTTCGGTCAGAGTTTAACAAGTTTGACTTAGGACAACTCTAGAAATTTATATATTAGAGACAGAGAAGATACTTTTTAGGACACTACTTCCTTCGTTCCTAAAATAAGTGATTCTTATAACCCATGCCAGTCAAATTTTTTAAAGTTTAACTAACTTTATTAAAAAGAGTAATAATATTTAAGATATAAAATGAGTATATCATAAAAATATATTCTATGGTAAATCTAATGATACTAATTTGATAAAAAATCTTAATATTCTTTTCTAGAACTTCAGTTAAAGTTTAAAATGTTTGACTTAGAACAACTCTAGAAATCACTTTTTTCGCATTACGAGATAGGGTATATATATCTATAGTTGAGGGCCCCACAATCTATTCCTAAGCAAAAGTCAATTCTTTACAATATCTGAATACTACGGTTGGAGAGCAAGAGAGTTGTTGACAAACAAAGAGTTGTTGAGAAACAAAATTATCTATTTTGGATGTCAACAAGAGTATACGGACAAATAGGGAGGAAATGGCATCTAGCATGTGGAGCCGTGGACTATACCATGGCATCTACTGTATAGATACTAGGAGGGTACGCGCGCCGCCCGTGGAGTTGATAGTCGCATCTATGTGTTATGGTAAACTAGTGTTTTAAAGGCTCGTTCCTTTGTACTGGTAATAGACCTAAAGCTATGTTATGGTTGTGCTTTTTGGTATGGTATACGCATCTGCATGTAAAAGAAAATAACAATTACTCAAAGTTATATCTAAGAATGACTGACGCAAATTAAATTAGAAAAATCCACAATCGAATGGTAGAAGCTAGTGAATTTTATACTTGATAGCCTTTTGCTTTTTAAGACAATATATATCCTTTTAAATATGGTGGCACAATAGGACTTCTAGCGGCGACAAAGAAGGTACACGCATGGAGGAGTTCGGTATCGTGAATTCCTTCTATACATACGGAGGACTTTTTTTTAACAGTCGTGCGGTGGATTAGACGCCGGTGCCGACTTAAAGAGGAGGGGAAAACGAAGCTGACAAAAAAACTGAACTGTGTATGCAGGGGCCCACATGAACAATGGCTTTAAATATGGTGGCACAATAGGACTTCTAGCGGCGACAACAAGGTACATGCATGGAGGAGTCCAGTATGGTGAATTTCTTCTATACATACAGAGGACTTTTCTTAACAGTCACGCGATAATCATACGGTGGATTAGACGCCGATGCCGACTTAAAGAGGAGGGGAAAAATAAAGGTGACAAAAAAAACTGAACTGTGTACGCGGACCCACATGATCAATGGTGGGCCCCGTGTGAACAGTAGCAGAAGCATTGGGAGACCCCGGAAACTTTTTGCGATAAAGAGTTACTTATACCTTCTAGCACCATGCTAGTTATATATTTTATATGTCAGTCCTATAATCCAGGAGGGACTAAGGACTAACCACCATCAGTTGGCTCGGGATATATTTGCTGTTGTTGTTGTTGTTAGGCAAGTCAATAACCCATCTGTTCGCAGTTCCCACCCTGTTCTGGCCATAGTGTGCATATACGACATTCCTGAATGATTGGATGACGAAAACACCTGTGAATTAAAAAGAGTAAATCGAAAGCAAAACAAGTACTGTATACTGTATTACATACATTACAATAGTTAAGGCCTTAAGGGCGGCCACGAATTTGAGTTCCGTATGAACATGGAGGTACGACATCATACTCTGGTTCCCAGACAAAGGGCCGGAGAATAGACAGATGCGTCATCTTTTAATTTTTTTCATATAATATACCCACAGCGTACTCCTTAGTCCTTTACCACCATTCCCTGCAACCTTTTTAATTAAAACCTTCGACAGCTACTGCGATTATCGGCGGGTGCCTAACTGGTATAGGGGGTGGCTAACTGGTATATACTAGTCGTTATCTGTATCTATAAATCTATGTGACACCAAGGGCGTCCGAGGTACTGAAGTCCGTGTTCTTTTTGACTAAAACAAGTTGAAGCAGCCAGAGAAGACAACGAGCTAGGAGACAAGGATCGAGATGTTGGTAAGCTCGGTTCTGCAGGGTGTGACGACGATGGAGGAGTGGACCTTCACCTTGGCGGCCATGGCCGTGGGGTTCCTGGTGGTTGCGTACCTGTACGAGCCGTACTGGAAGGTGCGGCATGTGCCGGGGCCTGTTCCGCTGCCGCTCATCGGACACCTGCACCTGCTGGCGAAACACGGCCCGGACGTCTTCCCCGTGCTCGCCAAAAAGTACGGTCCCATCTTCAGGTGATGCTTCTTTTCTCCTCCTACAGCATCTCTTCTTTCTTTCGGCAGGTCGTGAAAGGCAAACGCCTTTTGATGGATCATTCGATCTGCCTGCATTCTCTAGGTTTCACATGGGAAGGCAGCCGTTGATCATCGTGGCCAACGCTGAGCTTTGCAAAGAGGTAGGCATCAAGAAGTTCAAGAGCATGCCGAACCGGAGCTTACCTTCTCCCATCGCCAATTCTCCGATCCATCTCAAAGGCCTCTTCTCGACAAGGTAGCAACTAGCAAGCTTCATTCTGGCCTGGCCGTCGTCAGTCAGCAGTTAAAGGAAAACATGCATGTCTGCAAGAAAATTTGTTTGGTCATATTCATTAATTCTCTGAACTAAAAATACAACTGTTTTTGTCTCATGCTATATTTATAGACAAGAAAAATCTTATCTTACTATTACTAAGTAGAGTCTAACAGAACCTTCACGTTAATCCTCTCTAGACGTTAACTATCCATAATCAATGGTTCTATTTTGTTCTAAACCTCCATCATTATAGATTAGAAAATAGCGTACATTATCTTTGCTGGAAAACAAAATTGAGCCGCACGTGAACAAAAAAAAGTCTTTTTACCTATTCTCCGTTGGTTAATAAAGTACTGTCTGATTTGATGTGGACTACAGTTCAGGGTGGATGGTTACCGTAGTGACCATGACGTTACTTTAGTTAGTTTTTTTAATTAAAAAGGTCAACAGAAGGTTCTTATATATCTACCGTTCACGTTGGTTGGTTAATGTACCAATTCATGAAAAAAATCGTTAGTGTCCATGACGTTCACGGTTCACGTCGGTTAATATTTTAATTAAAGTATATCAAATTAAATGAAAGGTTAATCTATTAATAAAACATTACACACAATCAATCAACCCCACGAAACAAGACACATATGTGCCGGACTTCTATCAAAAAAGGTCCGACGGTCTAGAAAAATAAGATTTTCGTCAACCATGCAGCGAACGAGAAGTGTGCCAAAATTATATAGATTAAAACATATGTACTACTCCTGTACTGTCTACTGTAGAAGTGTGCATGCAAATGCAATATGCACTGCATCAACGAGCTTGCTTGTGTTGTGTCTGTCAGGGATTCAAGGTGGACCGCGATGCGAAACATCATCGTCTCCATCTACCAGCCATCGCACCTGGCAGGGCTGATCCCGAGCATGCAGTCGTACATTGAGCGTGCGGCGACGAACCTGGATGGCGACGGCGGCGAGGTCGCCTTCAACAATCTTGCGCTCAGCCTCGCCACCGACGTGATCGGACAGGCAGCGTTCGGCACGGACTTCGGCCTAACCAGGAAGCACAACGCTGCGCCGCCCCACCTTGGTTGGGAAGAAGACGAAGACAGTGCTCACAGGCGCCGAGCTGTGGCGGCGAACAAGTCGTCGGAGTTCATAAAGATGCACATGTACTCGACCACGTCGCTCAAGATGGACCTGTCGGGGTCTCTATCCAACATCGTCGGCACTCTCGTGCCCTTGCTGCAGAAGCCGCTACGGCAATTGCTCTTGAGGGTCCCCGGCTCTGCCGACCGGGAGATCAAACGCGTTAACGGCGAGCTCAGCAGGATGATGGACGGCATCGTCGCTGACAGGGCGGAGGCGGCGAAGGAGCTCGCCCCGGCGGGCCTGCCTGCGGAGGCATTATCCCAATCGTCCCGGCAGCAGCGCAAGGACTTCCTGTCGGTGGTTCTCGCCGCGATAGATAGGAAGGCGTCCGCACGACGGCTGCTCACGCCGGACTACTTGAGCGCACTCACCTACGAGCACCTCGTCGCTGGGTCGACCTCGACGGCGTTCACGCTGTCCTCTGTGATCTACCTCGTCGCGCAGCACCCGCAAGTGGAGGACAAGTTACTGAGGGAGATAGACTCGTTCGGGCCTCCGGACCGCGTCCCCACGGCGGAAGATCTTCAGAGCAAGTTCCCATACATCGATCAGGTGGTGAAGGAATCGATGAGATTTTTCTTGGCGTCGCCACTGATTGCACGGGAGACCACTGGGCAGGTGGACATTGGTGGCTATGTCCTCCCAAAGGTACAAATGTCATAGAACAATGGCTCTCATTTCACGAAAGAATTCTGATTTCTGATGAAATGTTTCCTGACTTGTGCAGGGTACATGGGTGTGGATGGCAGCGGGGGTTCTGGCAAAAGACCCCGTCAACTTCCCTGACCCAGAGCTCTTCCGGCCGGAGCGGTTCGACCCTGCCGGTGAGGAGCAGAAGAAGCGGCACCCCTACGCGTTCATCCCGTTTGGAATCGGCCCAAGGATTTGCATCGGCGAGAAGTTCGCCATTCAGGAGATCAAACTTGCACTAATCCACCTCTACCGGCAGTACGTGTTCCGGCACTCTCCCAGCATGGAGTCCCCCTTGAAATTTCAGTATGGAATTATTCTCAGCTTCAAACATGCAGTGAAGCTTCAGGCCATCAAGAGGCAACAGTAATATGAGATCGGTGGTGGTGTTGATTCTGATCCTTGATCTATCTTTGTGTCAATATATAATAAATAAATGTGCAACGTATATGGTCATATGCACATTTTTGCAAAAAGGAAACAAAAGGGGTGATTGCTCACTTGCACTAGAGTTAACTTGTATTATGCCTTATCCAACGTGGAGTAGCATAAATATACTAGGTGGGTACGCGCAACAGTGCAGCCGGTGGTCGCGCCCGTGTGTGACGGGTATGTTTAGTGTTTGGCAGTTATATATGTTTGGCCTCATCTTTAGTGTAATTTACGGGATAATAGCAAATATGTAGTATTGTCCTATATACACTACAGAAAAACTCGGCTTTGCCGATTGCTAGTATCCTTTGCCGCCCGCCAAAGACAGGGCAGTCGGCAAACATGCTTTTTGCCGACCGCCCCCCACCGGCGGTCGGGCAAAGGAGTCTTTGCCGACGCCCTTATGTCCGAGCCGTCGGCCACTCCCAGCAGTCGGCAAAGACGTTCTTTGCCGATCGGCAGGTGGCAAAGAAAAGCAGGTGGCAAAGGTGGTTGGGGCCAAACGGCGCCCACCGCGTCCCCCTTTGCCACTGCCGCCGCGCCGCCAAAGTCGGCAAAGGACATAATTTTTTATTTTTGAGATTTGAATTTAGGTTTTGGACATTCGACGCCGTCACTTGCTCCGCACTTCCTCAAACTCTTTTCATAGCCTCCACATGCAATAAGAGTGAACCTTAAAAAGTTTCGTGATTTTGTGACCCTTTTTGCTATATTTCGTTAATTAATTTCTTTTAATTGAATTTTCGACCCCGCAGTAATCCAACTTTGAACTGTAGGTGCATGACATAACGAAACTTAGCCATTCAAAAAATGATATTCATGTTGGAGAGTCTATTTTGAGGCCGTGTCCAGAAACTCACCCAAAATTTTGAAGTCCTTGTCCACGGAACATGACCATCCAGGTGTGGTAGAGGTGCTTTTTAATTATATAAAATTCAAACGAAGTCGGAAAATTACAAAATTTGTCGAGGTGTCATGTGATCACATGTGGAGCCTATAAAAAAATTGAGAAAGTTTGGAGCAAGTTGCGACGCCGAATGTCCAAAACCCAGATATCTCACATATGATCACATATGGATCATATGTAGCTTTACATATGTAGCTTTCCCTATGAATTGTTTAAACATCGCGGGTGTAATATTGCAATCCTAGCTGGTCGAGTTGCGGGCCCAACAGGCGGTCCAAGAGGAGACCCATCGGCAAAGCATTGGTGGCCCAACAGAGGCCCATCGCCGGCAGTTTGAGGCTATCCAGAGCACTCGCGGCGTCGATGAAGGAGTTTGCCGGCTTCTTTCGGGCCCGGAAATCCCTCGGTTTCAGATGTTCTCCGTTGCCTTCCGTGATCTTCGCTCCACCACCTGTTCTCGGTCCACCCCCCTGTTCCTAGCCCTTTAGGGACTCCGGTGAGTTTCTAGCGATCTTTCTATTGTTTTCGCTTGTGCGGCCATCCCAGCAGTAGTACTAATGAGATCGCTTCTCTCCTGCGTGCCCCACTGTCGGCGGGTTCGAACCCGACTCCACATGGCCTTTCTCCAGCCATGTGGGGCCGGTTGCCCCTCAGCCCACGCTCTCGTGGCCAGGTGGCGTTCCTCCTAGGTCTCACACGGGAGGGGCCTCCGGGTGGGCTAGCGACCCTCCGCCCGCCCAGCCAGATCGGATCCGGGTGGGTGTACAGCAGCGCGCCGCAGGTTGGACCGTCCTCGTGGCCTTCGTGGCCAGCTGGGAGCTCTTCACACCACGGTGGCGACGGGTCGCAGGACGCGTGACTGGCTATGTGGTTCTTCTACTTTGCAGGATGTTGGATGTTGGTTTTGCACACCATGTTGGATGTTTGATGTTGGATGTTGGATTAGTACGATTTGTTGGATGATAGACTTGTTGGACCCCTTTGTTATGAATTATATGTGCTATATATGTGGATTTATGTGATATATATGTAGATCTGTGTGATATATGTGAATTTCAGTTATATAATCATATATGTGATTTGGTTGTCGTGATACATAAGGCAAAAACAAAAAAAATGGACCAAAAATTTACTTTTTCCAGCTTTGCCACCGCCACGCGGAAAGCAATCGGCAAAAGCTGGAATCTCAGAACCGTGGTAGCTTTGCCGACGCCGTAAAGGCGGTCGGCAAAGAATCCTTTGCCACCCGCCAATAAAGGCAGTCGGCAAAGAATTTCTGTCCTGAAAAAAATAAAAATACCTTTGCCCACTGCCAATAAAGGCAGTCGGCAAAGAAATTCTGTTCTAAAAAAAAATAAAAAAAGCCTTTGCCGATCGCCTCGTGGGCGCTAAGAAACGGAACGCCGCACCGTCATCTCACGACGGCGACGTCTCCTTTGCCGACCGCCGCGTGGATAGGTGGCAAAGCCTTTGCCGACGCTTTCCACGTGGCAGGCGGCAAAGTTTTTTTTGCCGATGAATTCTTTTGCGACGCGTCTTCTTTGCCGACCGCCACGTGGAATGCAATCGGCAAAGCCTTTGCCACTGCTTTTAGTTTTCGCCGACCGCTTGTGGCGGTCGGCAAAGAGGGGCATTCCAAAGTAGTGATACATGCATCTGCAATTAAAATTGGTTGTTTAGCTTTTGATGAAGGCATATGGTACAGTATTCATTAACTTACATATGAATAGTAAAGAGATGCTTTATGGCAACGCAAATATACATTATTAGTTAAGTCGCAATCGACACACAAAGGCGCAGGCTTTTAGATGAAGGGGAAACAGCTATAGATGTAATACGAAGAGAGGTCTGGCCATTTTGTTGTGACACCAAAAAAAAAAATCTAAGCATGTATAAAAAAGTACAGCTGCTTCACTTAACGTCATGTTTGAATTAGCTTGTGCAGGAAGAACTGAGCACAACTATTGCATCCCCTTGTTTGCTCTCCCAGTGTTCTCTGCGCAAATATTCTTGTTTCCATCTGCATATTCGGTTGGGCTTGAGAACAGGATGTTAAGCAATCAAACATTATTGGTCACTGAAAGTTGGGGATAACCGGATGAGCAGCAGCAGCTCAAGCTCATTGGCAATAATTTCAACATCTATAGGGACAGGGTATACTGATAAAATAACTATCGTCAACATTAACAGGATTGATGAAACTGTTACATGAAGCAGTTTAGGAAGGAAGAATAAATTAATTTATCACCTAACAGAGGATATCACTATCTATTTATTGTGTCCGAGTATATTTTAGATGGGAGTCAAATTGCCCAAGCCAAGAAATTATCATAAGTGAAGTTAATCAGTAGCTAATCATTTCCCCTAGGAGGAGATCACTATGTAGTTATTGTGTACCGAGTATATTTTAGATGTGAGTTCATATTGCCCAAACAAAAAAAAATCTTAAGAAAAAATTTGTAGGTAGTTAGTTATTTCCTCCTATGATGAGTAGTACAGCAGTGGATTCATATTAGAACTTCACATGACAAACAAAGATGGATAGATCAATTTATGATGCAAAAGAGTAGAGTTCACTTCGCATAGTGTGTACATTTCATATGGGATATTATTGTCCAGGAAAGAAAGTCTTATAAGAACCAATATTAGAGGCAAAAATATATTCTAGTGAAACTTGCTTTCAATTTCCATCCTTATTTGTACCATCCTATAAGTTTTATTTAAATTTTGTAATGCAGTTTTAGTACCCAAAAATGTGTACCTGTCAGCTGTAAGATTGGTCCTTGTTCGTTTCAGAAATTGTTAAATAACAATTAGCACCATAAACATATAAGCCTGAAAAAAACAGTTAGCCTGTATCCGCGTACCTTCAATTTGGGAACTTAGAGTGGACTTGCCAAATCATTGGCTCATCGCAACAGGTATATGGACTGGAGAACAAAGCAGGTGAAGGCAGCACTGAGGTGAAGCAGAAGACATCAAATTTATCTGACCTCTCTTGCATCAAATTTGAACTCTAACCATATTAAACAACCATAGAAGTCACCTAAAAGCATTAAATTATGTCTCATAGCTTTTATAGACGTAAGTTAATACGAAACACTTTTGTTGCTATAAAGTGTGGCATTAATATGTAAAAGCATCTGAACAAAAAAACCTTAACACCTAAGTTAATAAGAGTTGCGAGTGAATTAGGTAAATAGTGCAAAAAACTTAGCCATGATAGATAGCATCTCTAGCTACTTACCTTGAACCAAAACTCAAGAAAAGAGACACATTTGATGAAATCGAATTGGAACTAAAATAAAGTAGGACCTCTTTGTTTAAAAATTCTATAGTAGCAAAACATAAAAAAAACAGTGCTACTCCGAACTGTAAACTGTAATAGTTGCTCACCTGCAAGATCTGCATGGTTTACTGAATCCAAAAGATTAGACCATAGTGACATACCAAATTCATATTCCTGCAGAACAGAACATTGCTATGAAGGTAAGCTAAATCAATATCAAACCTTGTATATGTGACTGTTGTAGGTACACACATCGGTACACAAATTAATTTATGCTATGACAATAGGTAATGTTGATCGAACACTACAACATTGTTCAATAGTGCATCATCAGCTGATAGAAATATTTTGAATAGCAATCAGAAATTCCAATCTATTGCTATGTATAACATGTGTTGAGGAACATTTTATCCATTAAAGAACACAGTTCCACTCACACATGGAGACTCTATGATCATGTATACTGCTAAAAAAATATAAATTATTGTATGATGGACGCCACAGTATTAGGATCATATGATGTAGGAAAACTAAGTTCATGGAGCTAAATAAACTGAGAATTAAATTTGGAAAGGACCGTGCATTGCATATGAATTGAAGCAAAACCAAATGAAGACTGTAGGTCTTTTTTTTTATTGTGCTTTGTCTATGTTGTAAGCACCAATGTATATAGCAGATAAGATGTCGTAGCAGAGATGTATGTCATTGCCATGTGTAATTACAATGGTGTGTGGTGTACCACATTGTGGTAACTACGAGAAGGATTCTCTCCCTTAAGATCAGAAGTTGCTTGCACTGCCTGAAATGAAGTCTTCAATCACATACATCGCATTAAAAGGGAGAAAGGGTTAAATGATGGAGCATTCGCAATTCAAGGATAGTGTATGTTCAGGCTTTGTTGGTTTGTTTTTGTAGATTAATGCCTTGGAAAGTTCAGTTTATTTTCGAAGCTGTAGACTAACAGATAGTGAGGGCCAATAATATCATTTGTATTAGTTGCTGAATATAATTGCAGCATCAGTATTTGGTGTACCATCCCATTGCTCCATATATCCAAATACCGTATTATCTTTTATGCAGAGTTGATCAATAACAGTAGAATAATTAACTCGCTAACTCAAGATATGTTTGGTTATGCACCAACTGAATATATTTTGTGGGATGCAGTATCATTATGCCTAAGTATCGACAATAGCGCTTTTGTTTGAGCAACACCGTATGTGAAAAAAAAAAAAAAAGGTATCACAAATGAGAATCTGTTAACATGCCTAAATAAAGTTTAAGGATTATGTATTAACAGGCATCATGACATCTGCAAAGTAGATTTAGCTGGGAGATTATATTTTCTAAATAAATATCTGCCCACTGAGAGATTGTGCAATGTGTTGTATTGAGTAGTAGTACCTAGATTCAGTGCATGTCTGGATTCAGCGTGGCTTCCCCGGTGAAGGCAGCATCGGGGGGCATCCTGTGACTGGTGGCTGCCACTAGTACACAAAAAAAAAGGTCACAGACGGTTCAGACGCCTTTTCACAGGCGTTTTGGCACGTCGCCGTGCAAGAGGCCAGTTGAAAATGTTGCATTTTCACCTGGCGGTTGCTTGAAAACCGCCTCGTGGAAATGCATTTTTCAAGGCGGTTCACATAAGCAACCGCCAGTGAAAATGGCATTTCAACGGGCGGTTCACATAAGGAACCGCCAATTGGAAATGACATTTCCACAAAGCGGTTGCTTTAGGTGAACCGCCTGTACTAATGTTTTCCCCGCCCAAATTCATTTGAATTTTCAATTTTTGAGTTGGCGCCCCTGTCCTCTCTCCCTCCCTCCTCCCCTCCTCTCTGTCCCCCTCCCTCCCTCCTCTTCCCCCCTCCCTCCCTCTCTCTCCCCTCCCTCCCTCATCTCCCCCCTCATCTTCCTCCCTTCTCCCCCCTCTCTTTCTCTCTTACTATGATCAATACAAAGGCTATTTAATTATGAGAAATACATCAACAAAAAGTAATTATACCATACAATACTTATATACATATATACATCATTAACAATTTAATTACATCATACATTGTATACATCAAAATTGTTTTCTGGCCACGATATGATAATAAAATTTACAGTGGAGAGGAATCTAATAATCATTTCGACTTAATTTTAGAGCGCTAATTTCCCTTAGCGCTCTGAACTCTAGCCTTGCTAAGGGGCTTTCGTGGTGGTGATATTTCCCCTCTGTAGGAATAATTTCTCTCATGATAAATGAGCAGAGATCCTTAATTATGCCGTACAGAGTTAGGTCGTCGAAGTTTTCGGACTCCGATTCTTGATATGCCTGAAAAGAAAGTTTATAAGCATTATATATATTTCCATGTGTCTACATATATTTGTATTTTTAACGATATAAATACAAATATTACTATTAGTGGTACCTTATTAGGGTTCCCGATGTACCGTCCGGCCGTTCTCATGAACTCCGCAGCGTAGAATCCACAATTGCACCGAACCGGTTGGTTGCTTGTGGCACTACATAAATTGCATACGTTATTTACTTCTAATACTATCTTATATATTAAACATGCATGATATTGATTCATAAATTTACGCATCGGCCACTTGTGAAAAAAAAATCCTATTTCCCGCCCCCTCATGGACTCGTCAAACACTCCACCTCTTAACTTATAGAATCTATAACATCTATGATCTCAAAAAGAATCAAGTTAGCGGCAGCAATCTTAAACTCTCATCGATAAAAAGATGCATGCTATATTTTTGTCGGCTTACCGCTCTAAGATGGTTTGGAATTTTGCATATCTTTTCAGATCAGAGCCACTGGAGTCAAAGACCAAAGACCTTTCCCTCCCTAGGATAAATGAAGAAGCATATCCAAGTGGTCGCCGCAAGCACGATCGAAACCGAAGTTGTTATGCATTTTATATAAACCGATACTTAAGCCGATGTATATATATGAACTCATACTTACTTAAAATTATAAGGGGCAACTACGACTTCCCTATGTTTGTACCGAGCAATGCATGGCCTATGTAGGTGGCGTATTTAGTCTCATGATCCTTCTCCGCATCTTTTATTCTCTTTTGCGTCTTTTTTTTGATAACCCCTTCAATTGATCGCTGTTGGAACCAATTCGGAAGGTGTGCTCATTCTCACATATTTTTTTCAAAGCTAAGGTACCCAGTCCGTTTGTTTTCATTCTGGTTTGGTCCAGACCGTAAATGAACTCGTTTTGATCATATTGCATTACGCAAGGCACAAGTGCATGTTGGAAATTCAATCTTAGTAGAAGTCAATAATAATAAACGAAGTTCATGTTAGTACGAGAGCTACACTTACAATGCAAATAGCGTTATGAGCTAAACGTCGAGCCGCTTTTTAAGGTTCATCATCAACCACATGTCCTCGAAAGTAACAAAAGCCCGATCTCGCTCACTTTTGAGAGCAGATGGTGGTATATTTACTTGGATTGCGCCGATCCCGACATTAGCCGCTTCTCATGTACCGTCATGAAGTCTTTTTATACCAAAGGGAGTTTTTGGAGTTTTTCCCCAACTCAAGAGGTCGCCGGGTACATATGTATCGTGGACATTTTGATAGTCATCCCATGTTGGCCTCGTTATCTCTATTGCTCTCGACTGCGGCGGCTGCCGATTTTCTGTTGCTCGCCTAAGTCCATGGTACGTGACTTATGAAGTCTCGGCGCAATCCCTTCCAAAAATTTGGCTAAGTGCGCCTGTTTTTTTCTTCGGCTCGTAGGGGGAAACCAATTTGGGAATGTGAAATTTTCTTTTCTTAGTTTTTTCTTGGCTCTTCTTCTTTGGCGGCGGTGGTGTCCAAGGAGAAGCTTCAATGTCTTGAGGTGGTGGGGAAGAGGCAAGCTCAAGGATTGGTGTAGTTGTTTGTGGCGGAGATCCCGCTGGTTTCGATATTGACGGTGGGGTTCGTGAAGGATCGGCAGAGGGGGTGTTTGTGGGCGGAGATCCCGCCGGTTTCGATGTTGACGGTGGGGTTCGTGAAGGATCGGCAGCCAGGGGGTGATGGTGGGTTTGGATCCCGTTGACGGCCGAGATCGTGCCGACTCGAAGTTTCGCGGGGCTTCGTGGAAGGTGGTGGTCGGGTCAACTGGACATCTCTTCGAGGCCATAGGATGAAATTATTAATGGCCCCGTCCGAGTGTTTTAATACCCTCGGACCAGAAATTTCTAGCATGTCATCCTCGTAGCCCGGGATGACCGTCACCACTTCTACCCCGCAAGTACTCTTCCGGTATAGGATCACCGTGGTAGTCACGTCCGGGGATCGCAAAGCCCGTGGCTACCTTCCTTGTACGTTGATGCTTCATACCATATCGTATGAGCATTTTGCAAGGTGTCGGCCCATTGATGTCATCCACAGGGTAGTGGTGTGTGTTTCCCATAGACCCCACACTACTCAGGGTTATGTTGGGACGAGCTGCATCTGTGGGCCTTATGTGCTCATCTGCTGAACAGACACTGCACTAGCTAACTTCTGCATCAGCTGTGGATCAGGATTTTTAACAAATCTGACATCATGTTTCTGAATTGTTCCTTAGCCTTTTCCTCAAAAAGTGCTGCATATCTTCCTTATATTGATCTCGTTTCTTATACATGCCCACCCACTTCTCACCAAATCCTTCTTTCCATCCCATCTTAGACGAGATGCCTCGTACACGCCTAGGATGCTCAGGGTTGCCCAGTCCAATACTCAGGATGTCTCTCTCCCTTTGTGGCTTCAGTTTCCCTTGTTTGACCTCCACTGCTATCTCCAACATTTTATCAGCTGGGGCTGTGATGTCTAAGGGACAGTTCACACCGGTAGCGCTTGTTTAGGTCCTCTACCTCTGAGCCAATTTGCTGTCCTCTCGCCAACTTTCTCTGATAGCACAGAAACGCCTTGTTTCTTTAGCTCCTCCTCCTCTGCCCGCCATTTCGGAATTTGTTTCTTGTAACCACCGGTGCCAAGGTGGTGGTGGTATTTGTTCTCTTTTTGCTAGTTTCAAGCGGCTTCACTCTTGGCTTTGGCAAATGGGGTCGTTCTTCCGCACCTTGAATATCTCCCCAATCGCAGGTGTGATCTTATACTTGCTCGTTGGGTCATACCCATGCTTGAGAAATCTGGTATTCATCTCGGATCTATAGTTACGGAATGATGTTGCAACTGTTTGAAAAATACTCCTTGGCAAGTTTGTCCGTCCCCGTAGGGTAGACAAACCTTTCTATAAACTTGTTCTATAGCTCTTTCCTTTTATCTCGCATCCACATCCTTCCACCTATGGATTGTGATGTCCAATTTATCTCGACGAGAAAAAACCAATTGCATTCCGTATCTTGGCGACCACCTCATCGACACTAGAGGCTCTCCTTTTGGGCCGATGCTAGGAATTATATATGTCTTCTCCGGCCACTTGTTTGTTCCTCGGTCACCACGTTTTCGGTCACTCTGTTTCCTTTTTCTTGATTTGGAAGTGGTTGTCTCGGGCCGTTTCTCGGTGCTTCGTTGTATGGCACGCGTCTTCTTCTTCCGCTAGAATGTCCCGCATTTGAGACAAAACCTCCGGCCGAATGAATTCAAGAGTGTAAGGATCGGCACGTATAATACTATGAAGGGAAGTATTGGTTTTCATGTACTAAGTATACCTCATCATTCAGATCATAACGGGTCAACACTTTTTCACGTTGCCCTATCTATGCTAGGGCATGGATCACTTCGATTGCCATCATCTTCCTTTTCTTCCAACATGTCACCATGGAAAATCTTCTTCTTGTCCTTCTTGCTCTGGGGGGTGTGAGTCTTATTGGGTGAATCTGCACGCATTTGCTCTTCTTCTTCCAGAGAATTTACAGTTCTATGCATGGCAATAACTATGTTAGTTACTTTGATAGGGTTCCACGTTAAAAAAAGGGCAAGGCTTCAGAATGCCGTGAAACTCATCGTGCCTCCGGGGTGTGTGAGTCTTAGTGGGTGACTCTCAAGACGTTGCTCATCCGCCTGATGGTCTTTAGATTTTGGAGACGTCATCTTCTTGATAACTTTAAATATAACAAGTCATTAACACTAAGGCATAAGAAAATAACACTAAGTCATTATGAAATAACACTAAATCATTATGAAATAATACTAAGTCATTATGAAATAACACTAAGTTATTATGAAATAACACTAAGTCACTAACACTAAGTCATTAGAAAATAACACTAACTCATTATAAAATAACACTAAGTCATTATGAAATAACACTAACTCATTATGAAATAATACTAAGTCATTATGAAATAACACTAAGTTATTATGAAATAACACTAAGTCACTAACACTAAGTCATTAGGAAATAACACTAAGTCATTATAAAATAACAATAAGTCATTATGAAATAACACTAAGTCATTAACACTAAGTCATTATGAAATAACACTAAGTTATTATGAAATAACACTAACTCATTAAGAAATAACACTAAGTCATTATGAAATAACACTAAGTCACTAACACTAAGTCATTATGAAATAACACTAAGTCATTAGGAAATATGTACCGTGATAAGGCGTGGAGGAGAGACTTAATCTAGGGGGAACGGGGAACGATGAGAAGACGGTGGCACGAATTTGGCGGGTATATCGTGATGGTGAGTCAATTAATAGAACACAAGAGTGAGGATATAATCACAATTAATAATTGATACAATTAATATTTAATATTATAACAAAGTGCTTAGCACATACAAAGTACTTGCCATATACAATATATTACATTTACATAAGATCTTTGAAAATGCGAAGATATTAAGATCTTTTGAAAAATGCCACATACAATATATTACTTTTAATATTTAATATTATTGCAATTACTAATTAATACAAATAATAACTACTAGTTTTACTTAATGGTATGACTTACTACAATTAATATAATTATTATTTACTAATTTTACTAATTAATACAATTAATATTTACTAATTTTACTAATTAATACAATTAATAACTAGTAGTTTTATTTAATGGTATTATTTAATACAATTAATAAAATTAATATTTATGAATTTTACTAATTAATACAAAGAATACTTAATAGTATTACTTAATACAATTAATACAATTAATATTTACTAATTTTACTAATTAATACAATTAATAACTAGTAGTTTTACTTAATGGTATTACTTAATACAATTAATACAATTAATATTTACTAATTTTACTAATTAATATAAAGAATACTTAATAGTATTACTAATTTTACTAATTAAAACA